>JAXQJW010000158.1:0-505148 GCA_037042135.1 Penicillium sp. PG113-03A
CGCTTTACATCGTCATTCGCGGTTTCCGGGCCATTCGCCGACTGGCACGGGTATTGCGTCCATTCGGCGGAGCATCTATACTAATCCTACTACCAATCCTACTACCAATCCTACTACTAATCCTACTACCGCCGTTTACTTGTTAACACGAGATCGACCCCGAGTGCGCGGCGGGGAGGGTTTTAACTCCGACGATAGGCCTCGTTTATAAGATACTCCCTAGCGTGCTTAGGGCGGTTATAGTTCAATCGCTAGTTAATCTAGCGAGTTAGGAACTAGCGAGTTAGGAACCGGCGAGTTAGGAACCGGTAAGCGAGGAACTAGGGAGTAGAATAGCTTGCCGTTATTAGAGAGGAACTTAGATAGTTCTTTATTAAACTATCTCTTTTTAGTTTTCTCTACTAGCTCTTCTTTAACTAGTGGCTTATCCTTAATAGGTAGATCCTACGCCTTAGGCGATAGAGGACTAATAATAATAGAGATTTGATATACTCTATTGTTGTTCTTATTAAATAATTGAGTAATTAGGTCTCTATTATAGATAAGAGTATCTATCTAATAAGAGATAAAGACCGGTTTTCTTCTATAAATCTCTTATATAAGCTAAAGCTTATTATC
This sequence comes from Penicillium sp. PG113-03A, assembly GCA_037042135.1. NCBI lineage: Eukaryota > Fungi > Ascomycota > Eurotiomycetes > Eurotiales > Aspergillaceae > Penicillium > Penicillium sp. PG113-03A. Next base: position 619 of record JAXQJW010000158.1, read on the forward strand.
GCTAGAGATTATCTTCTCTCTCTTATTAAATAGGATTGCTAGTATAAGATCCCGCTTAATAAAATCCTAGAATCCTAAGTATATATATTGTTAAATATTATAAACCTATATACTAATATTATTAAGCTCCTTTTTTAAAGACTCCTTTTTATAGCGAAAGAAGTATAAATATACCTATAATAGTTATAAAGGATTAGGTCGGATCGACTAGGTTTGTTAGGCCTATTATCTAGTTGATCTAGATCGCTACCCCTAAATTCGGCTTTAGTAGATTCGGTTAGTAATACCCTTATAATAGAGAAGCTCTCGCTGGCAAGGTAGATATAAGGTATTAGATAGCGCTAGCGCTAGCGCTAGCGGTAGCGAGTTAGGGATAACAATAGGATTATTATAGGCTATAATTTAATAGATCCTATAGGTAAGAGAGAGAAGGTTAGAAAGAAGGAATTATCTATAGATAAATTGTTTAGGGGTAAATCTCGCTTAATCTCGCTTAGAGGACTTACTAATTAGACCCTATAGAGCTAAGTATACGCTCTACCTAGCCGCTTATATAGCGATAGGCTTAGTATCCCCCTAGAATATATATAATTAAGTATACGCTCCTAGAGGGCAAGGTAGATATCTAAGAATAGATATCTAGTATCGAGCTAGCGTAGCGGAGGATTCTCTAGGTTAAAACCGATATTAGCTAGCTAATCTTAGTACTAAGTATATATATTAGGAGGAAGGTATACTTCTAAGTCCTAGTCCTCTAGCTCTTTTTGGTAATCCTATAGCTACTTAGTATCGAGAGAATACCGATATCGCTATTATATTATATAGTGATAGTTCTAATTCGGCTAGCTAGTTACTACGTTTAGCTGGTTTCGCTAATACTAGATTCTATAGATATTCTAGGTATCAACGTAGGAGTGTATACTACGCCGAATTATCGGTATAAAGATAGCTAGTAAGCTAATCTACTTAGTAGTACTAGCTATCGAGAAGAGACCTTTATACTAAAGCTTCTAGAAGTAATCCTATTAAGAGAGGTTAGCTAAATAAGGCTCTATATAATCTATATAACCAAAAAGGGACTTACTATATAGGAACTTAGGTATAACTTCGATAAATAGCTCTACTAAGACTTAATCCGCTAATTCTCTATACTCCGCCTAAACTAGTAGCAATCCTTATAATAAAGGTTAGGTTACTAAGCCTATTGGAGGCTAAAATAGGTATTACTAAGTAGAGATATCTTAAAGTTAAGATCGGAGCGAAAAACCTAAGGTTAATATCTATAATTCGTAAGTGTATCGATATACTATCGATAAACGCTAACTATAGTATATATACTAATCCTAATATAGATCTAGATAATATACCGAGAATATCTATCGATTGTAGTATAAATCTCAATCCTATAGTTAGATAGCTTTATATATCTATCTATATACTAGACAAAATCTAGGCTAGGGTAGAAATACTCCCCCCAAGAGCGTTAGAGGTTATAAGACCGCTAGATTAAACTAGTAGGGTATATCTAGCGATATATCTCGAAGGCATAGTCCTAGGGATAGAGATACCTAGCGCGGTAGAGATAGTAGTACAATAGTATCCGTCTATAACCCTAAAAATCACCGATCCTAAGCTCTTAGGTAATAATCTATTATAGCTCCTATATTTACTACTCCTAATCCTCTAGGTTATCTATATAGCGATAGAGGCCGAGTGTTATCCGGATCCGGCGGAGTGAACGTATAGAGATTGGATAACCCTCTCGATAGAGTAGCGGGAGGATCTACTAGTCGGAGAGAGCGTCTTCGAGTACAAAACCGGTAATAAGCCGATAGAGTCTCTTATCGTCGGTCTTAGCACGCTACCGAAGGCCCTATCGCCGAAGATATCGGTGTAAGGTCATAGGTGCAATATCGATTGGTAGATCCTCACAAATCTAGTTAATCCTAACTCCGTCTAAGTAATTAGATATAATCTAATCCTTATAAGAAGAGAGATCAATCCGAGGACGCGGCATAGAGAGCTACTAGGGAGTAAAACGCCTATCAGCAAGATCTAGATAGGTAGGGTTTGGGGGGAGGGGGGGTTACTAGGGGTGACTGTATAACCCTAATTACCAGAATGCCAGATAGTTGAAAAAACTAGGAGAAGGCGGACCTGAATGCGGTGAAAGGTATATTTAAAGGATTAGGTAATTACGACATGAGGGCCGCTATAGGCTGCCGTAGACGAGCTCGATCGCGACAGTTGGGTTTGTTCACACGACAATGCTCCTTCGGACAACGCTGCGGACACGGGTCCCATCGACGGGCCTGGCTCTCCGCCGTCTGAACAGCAATGCTTCCTCGCCGCCCATGATCCATATCAAGGACGGCACCTTCTACCGACAATACCCGTCGGAGAACGATGGACCCTCCAATCCGCCTCTCTTTCCCAATCTCAACTTCACTCTCCCCACCTATCATGCCTCCTCGAAAGATTCGCGACAGCACTGGGCAGTGATTGGTACTCCCGGACGAACCGATCTTCTTCATGTGCTCCGCGGCCAGCACATCGCGATTCCACCCAGTGCTCGGTCGTATCCCTACCTCCTCACGGATGAAATTGCGACAAAGGACCCTCGTTTACGATTTGTGGGAAATGCGGTCCAATACATCGGCTTCAGCGGGGAGGGCTCTGGGGCAATTGGGGGCACACGAGGTGCATACCTGAGTGCTCGGTATGAGAGCCTTCGCGAAGAGACCGATTGGACCGTGGAACAATTTCTGCGCGGCCAAACTTCATTGAACCCAGCGGCAGGGGAGGAGAATGGAACCGTTACCGATATGGAACTTTTGGAAAAAGTCGTTGCCGACTTGCACCTGGCGGATCTTCTCGACATGCCAATCGCAAATCTGAGCAATGGCCAGACTCGGCGCGCGCGCATAGCCAAGGCTTTGTTGAAAAAGCCAGCGCTGCTTCTTTTGGATGAACCTTTTATGGGATTGGATCCTCCTACGGTTCAGGGTCTCTCTACTCTGCTTCACCGCTTGGCTAAGAACGGCTCTCCGCAGTTGATATTGGCCCTGCGCCCTCAGGATGAGCTGCCAGACTGGATCACCCATGTAATGGTGGTTGGAAATGATAATAGCATACTCAAGCAAGGCACACCGCAAGACGTCAAAAGTGCGCTGCGAACATGGCCGAAATTGTTAAGGCTAGATACCAGTGAAGGCTTGGATGATTCATCAAAGAAGGCTCATTCGGAAGCCCATGGACATATGCACACCGGAGCTGTTACTCATCAACTCCTCGATGAAATTACAGTCAAGAAATTACCCAGGCGTCCAGAATCATACGACTTTCACCCTGGTGGAGAGCCATTGATTGAAATGGATGGTGTGCGTGTCCAATATGGAGATAAGGTGGTTTTGGGCGACTGGCAACAGATGGTTCACGGTGAACCCAAAAATGGATTACATTGGCGGGTTCGCCGAGGCCAGAGGTGGGCTCTTCTCGGCGCAAATGGATCAGGCAAGACCACACTGCTGTCGCTCATCACTTCTGATCATCCACAAACATACGCATTACCTATCAAGCTTTTTGGCCGCTCTCGTCTACCTGAGGCAGGCAAACCGGGAATTTCAATCTTCGAGTTGCAATCTCGTTTAGGACATTCATCGCCCGAAATTCACGCTTTCTTCCCTCGTCAATTGACCGTGCGTGAGGCTATTGAGTCGGCTTTTGGAGAAACATTTCTGTCGAAACCAAAACTGAACGTGGAGCGCGATCTGGATGTGAGCGCAATCTTGCACGCTTTCAGAGCCGACCTCGATCCCAATGTGGCTACTACTCCGGAGACCACGGTCAACCCAAAGCTGTTTCCCACTCTTAGGACCGACCCTGCGGAGTACACACGACTCATGAAATCTGAATATAAAGTCGACTATGCGGACGATTTGCGTTTTGGTGAACTCAGCACGTCTCAGCAGCGAATCGTGCTCTTTCTACGTGCTCTTGTCCACAGGCCAGATATTGTTGTTCTTGACGAGCCCTTTTCAGGCCTAAGTCCCTCGCAGCGAAATAACTGCTTGCATTTCCTTGAGCGCGGCGAGAAACATAATCGCCACTTGCCTCCGCGTTATTCCGGCCTGTCGGAGGACCAGGCTTTGATTTTCATCAGCCACGTCAAGGAAGAAATCCCCAACAGTGTTCGGCACTATATGCGTCTTCCATCTGATTTGCGTGATGGATCTCCCCCGCTGGATTTCCGCTTCGGAATCCTTAAAAACACCAATGTCTTTCATGATTCCGGCACTTGGAAAAAGGCATGGTCTGGTAAATCATTTAAAAAGATTCAACCAACAGACCGCGACGACATCCCTGATCTGCGTGATTATGAATGGTGCTCCTTATAAAGCTGACTCAACCCAGCCAGAGCTACAACATATATACTCTGGAAGAACTAGTGAACATATATCAAAATAAGAAATGTGAAATATCAAAGCAGAACCGCGTCAACTCATTCTAATAAGGATATCAAAGATGGGTATGTACAACTACCGTACCGGGTCTCGTGTCTCACATGGCACGTCCAACCCTACATTCTCGCATTCCAGATTCATTGCGCATAACTTATCATTCAATCAAGGGGCACCGGCGCGACAGACACCGTGGCCGAAACAGGCAACTTGGTGGAAACAGGAGTCGAAGTCACATTTCCGATCCCAAAGACGCGAAGTGCCCGATATCCGCCACGCACGCTGTCCGCATCCAGACCCTTGGCCCGCAACACGCTCGTCGCCACGCGTGCCGTGTCTCCGTCATAACATACCACCACAACGTGGTGCGTGCTCAGATCGGATACCAGGCGATCGTCTTGGAAGATTTTCTCCAGCTCGACCCACTGCGCCTCAAGCACGGCTGGATCGGAAAATGGAGAAGGGGTGTTCGGGCCGACGCTGATGAGGGGCAGATTGATCGATTCGGGCAGATGCCAGTTATCGAAGTCGGCGGCTTTGCGCAAGTCGATGACGCGGTTTTGGGGCTTGAGCGTGATCTCGCTCAACAGGCTGTCTGTCAGGGACCGTGGAGATCCATACACCTGCGGGAGAATGTCTACCGCATCCCGCTCCCAGCTTTCATCGTATCGGTGGAGATCGACCTTGGTCAATTTCTAGTGAAATGAATGGATTAGCTCATGTGTGAGACAGGCTCATCGGTGTAGCCTTACCTCGTTGCGAATCGGGGGAAACTGTTCAGGTCCCAGTTTCTGGAAGTATTCGCTGATATACTGGTATGGCAGGTCGCAGCATAGAAACACGCAATGTGTCAGACCGTCTGGGCCTGCCAGATCGGCCAGTGTCCCCGCAGCTTTACGCTTTTCTATCATCTGGAACAACCCCTGGAGGTTGAAGCCGGAAGATGGGCCACATACGATTCCCTCGCGGCACAGCTTCAATGACAAGGTGTATGAATCAGCCGAGCCAACTTCTTCGATTGTGTCCACAGCCTCTTTCCAGGGAAACTCCACAGGCCGCATCAATGCATATGAACGCGGACCTGGTACCCGGTCGCCTGCTGCGGTGCAGACACCGAGTCTCATCACGGATGGCTTGGTTGCCTTGAAGTATGTCCCCAGACCAGTCATTGTCCCGGAGGTACCCATACCAGCGCAGAGGACATTGATCTCGGGCAATTGCTTATAGATCTGGGGACCTGTCCAGCGAATGTGAGATTGCCAGTTATCGTTGTTTTCGTACTGGTTTGGGTTGACGATGGCGTCGGACTCTTGGGCCATGCGACGCGCATTCTGGATACCACCGCGATCATCCAATGGCTCGGGCTGTGATGGGCCACCGAAGAGAGTCACGTCCAGGCCAAAAAATTGCATCATCTTGAGCTTGGCATCACTTGTTTTGTTGCTGAGGAACGCCCGTGTATCTTGTACGCCGTGCATCACACGCGCAATCATTGACATGGATACTACCGTTGACCCAGAGCTATATTCGATGATTGTATTTGTTTTGTTTGGGGCGACTTTGGACTCGAGCATATTCAATGCTGGATGATTGTCAGCAACTCGCTTTTACAATGACAGTACAGTGTCTTCTCATACCTGGCATGGCCTTCACGTTGTTGGCCGGGTGCATGGTCATCATCTTGGCATAGATCCGGATACCGTCCTGATAATATGGATTCAAATACTCTGGCAATTCCACCAGCGGCAGTGGTGGTTGACAATCCGGATTGAAATACTTTTTGAGCGAATCCGCCCCGAAGTAAACATTGCGTTCATTGATGTTGGCCATAGTGGGAGAAGACTGGAGAGGAACAACTTCTTTGCTCGAACCAACACCCATATTTTAACCCACCAGACCAGCGAACTTGCGCAATTTATGACGGATTCCACAAAGTCCGCAAGCCAACCTGTGGATACGAAACTAGACAAGCAATTTTTATAGCCTTATTCCACGGGCCACCCCCAAGTTCCCTATGCGTCGGACTTGGCACCCGAAAGGTAGTTTGGAAAAGACGCCCAGTCAACCCGTAATCTTCCCCTCGTCTCCACCGTGGGACGCTTTCATCCTCCATAGGGCCATCAGTGAGGGGCAGAGATGCCTCGGGATGAATCCTCGGACGCTGCAAGCGCCCAAAAAGGAGTGACGTTTGCCGACGTGATGAATCAGGAAACTCCTCTCGAGCGATCGGCTAATGTCTTGCAGCTGAAATTCTCCGCCGGAGTCTGAGCGGGCCATGATTATCACCGAATCCTGGAGTGGAATTTACTGGAAACCGAATCGAGGCTGGTTGAAAACGGTAGGATCGACAGTGACGCGTGCGTGGAGAACCAAACAGTCATGGTGGTTCATCTAGGGATAGTCCCTGATTCTCTATGGGGATTCCAGGGGCATTACAGAAGAATAATAGTGCGAGTTCCATTATGAAACACGATCATTGCAATGAAGGATGGATGTTGCCAAGAATCCATATCATCCTGGACTGTCAAGGTCCCTAGCCAAGACAGGGCCAAGAATACAAAACAGGGCTTGTTCTCCCTCCAGGTCCTCAAACCGGCTAGAAAATGCGATCTTGGGACGAATTTAACTGCTCAAATGCGCGAGGACCTTGAGAGCATTTGAGCGGTTTTGCGTAGATCAGCGGGTATCAAGGTTCCCGTGTCGATCCATGTCGATTTAGTCCGGTAGGTCGATTCTGGAACCATGGGAAAAAAATGCGGTCTGTCATATCCACTTTTGATATTTGAGAAATGTGAACGGGCCTGAATGCGGTCGAGGATTGGGATTTCCTTTTTCTATCTTTTGCTTCGTGTTTTGGCGTTGTGGAAGAGACCATTGTGAAACGAAACGTCCACGCCATGCCGGGAGTTTTGGAAAATCAATCAGGGCATTCTAGCGCAAGTTCGTTGCCGGATAAAAATGGGGTTCAGGTACAGTTCAATGAACAGACGAATTATGTGCCGAAGCGCACTATCATCACGGTATGTGTTGTGAGTTGCCGGGTTTTCTTTTGCTGATGGGTGTTTATAGATCTTTTTGGCATGCTCGAGCGTCGACTTGTTGGCGTTGATGGATCAGACCACGCTGGCGGCGAGTTTGTCCATTATCGGGAATGCATTGGGTGCTAGCGATCAGACTGCATGGATTTCCGGTGGTTATTTTGTGTATGTTTTTGCTTTGACTGGAGAAAACGATGATATGCTGACCGCGCAGAACATCGACTTGCTTCCAGCTTCTCTATGGAAAGCTGTCCGATATCTGGTCTAGAAAGATTATTCTTTTCATTGGCTTGGGAATCTTCTTTATCGGATCGCTAGCCGCATCACTTGCACAGACCGTGACTCAACTCATCGTCTTCCGAGCGCTGACCGGTGTCGGCGGTGGTGGTTTGATGACGGTGGCTCAGATGATCGTGAGCGACGTTGTTCCCCTTCAAGAGCGCGGGAAATACCAAGGTATTCTTGGTGCTGTCGTAGCGATTGCCAACGGCATTGGTCCTGTGGTCGGTGGTGCTCTCGCCTCCATTTCAGAAGACTCGTGGCGATGGATCTTCCGATTGAATCTCCCTTTGACCGCATTGACAACACTTTGCGTGTTATTCTTTATGCCGCTGCGGAAAGTCGAGGGAGACTGGAAGCTCAAGCTCAAAGCGATTGATTTCTTTGGTGCGCTGCTAGCCCTAGGTGGAACCGCCGTTCTACTACTCGGCCTGAACTGGGGTGGAGGCGAGTATGAATGGAATTCGACGCACGTCATTGCAACGCTCGTGGTTGGCTTTGTGATCTCCGTTGCCTTTGTTGTATGGCAATGGAAGGGTGCACGGATTCCCTTGGTTCCGATGCATATTTTCAAGGGTAGAATTGTGAATGGATCCTGTCTGACCATGTTTATCAACGGATGGAACTTCTTGGTGCAGGTGTACTACATCCCGACATTCTACCAGCTCGTCTTTGGATACTCGACTGTGCGATCGGGTGCTATGCTGCTGCCCATCACTCTCATGCAAAGTGAGTGAAATCCGGTCTTTCGAGACTGTTCAATGCTAATTCATCTGATAGCCGTTGGAAGCACGGGCTCCGGTCTGATTGTGCATTGGGTCGGTCGCTACCGAGAATGTATTCTATTTGGCTGGATGATTTGGGCTGTCGGACTGGGTCTGTTCTCGACTTTGGATGAGAATTCTGGAGTTGGAGAGCAGATTGGATATGGCATTCTCACTGGTGTTGGAGTTGGAAACACTCTACAACCGTATGTTGCAAGGATCAACGTCACGTATAGAATTCGCTGACCATCTGCAGGTCCCTGATTGCCGTTCAAGCTGGTGTCGAGCGTCGAGACATGGCTGTCGTCACTTCGTTCCGAAAGTAAGTGTCCATCATCTGCGAAATGCGTTTCAATATTAATGCTCATCAGCTTTGTTCGAAACCTCGGTGGCACGCTCGGCCTTGCGATTGCAGGAACAATCATGTAAGTGACTTTCACATTCCAATCAGAGAAATGGAGAAGCTGACCAAATAGTAACAACGTCGTCGCATCTTCTATCTCAATCCTCGACCTTGACGAAAGCGAGTCACGGTCCTTGCTCTCCAGCCCACAGACATATCTCTCCAAGCAGTCTGCAGCAGATGCTGCCAATATTCGCAGTGTTCTGATACCTGCCTATAAGAAAGGCTTCCGGATCATCTTTATCATCGGTGCTGCTTTGGCCGCGCTAGCATTCTTCTTGGCCATTGGCTTGATGCCTCAGGTCGGGTTGAAGCGGGATGATGACGAAGCTTTGAAAGAAGAAGGGAAGAAGCGCATTCAGGGAGAAATCTCGGACGAGGAGAAGAAGGGTTAAGTCTTTTCTTGTGGGGCTTTTTCGGCTTTTGAGTGCACATACTTCTCACGAAATGATAGACTTAGAATTATACATATGCAAAAAATATATATTCACTCTTCACCTAATCTCCATGGTAACTACGTGAGTGCGTTGGAGCGATTAGGTATTCTTGTTCCGGGTGGTATAGCTTGAAAAGTCATATAGCTTCATCTAAGTTCTATTAGTGTCTATTGCGGCGAGGGCTCCCCGAGGCCAAACATTCGAATGGAGTTCCTCCAGGCACTATCATATATTAGCCATTATCCCAATGAAAGCGAGAACGATTGACTTACGCTTCACAAACCTCCTCCACTGTAATCCCCTTTACCTGAGCAATGACATGAGCAACCCGAACGATGGCGACAGGCTCATTGCGTCCTTTGACCATGCATCCCTTCTGCCACTTCTCTTTCTTCACTGACTTCGGTAGGTCGGGAGCTCCGTTCAAAAACTTAGCCGATGCATGTGAAGGACGGATCTCGCACTGAAACCACATTAGCGCAGGACATTCATCCAGCAGATCAAACATACCCATGGCCCATCCGTTTCAATCTGCATTCTTTCCAGTGGAATAGCTTTCACCACATCCAGGTTCTCTTCAGTCTTCATACTGCACCCATTAACTCCAATATCCAAACCGAGGGCAACCAATCTCTCCATCTCTTTCATCGTGCCTGTAAAGCTATGCACTAAACCACCTTTAGGAAGCTTATCCAACCGAGCACCGAGCAGTCTCTCAAAGTCCTCGCTGGCGGCGCGAGAATGAAGGAACAAGGGCATCTGAAGCTCGATCGCAAGATCAAGCTGCGCTTCAAAGTACTTGAGCTGTGGCTCTTTAGCAGTGAGGAATAATCGATCATAGTCAAGCCCAATTTCACCAAACGCAACGGCGAAACCTGCTTCCTTGGATTCGACAGCAAGTGTGCGCAATTCCTCGAGCATTTTGGACGGGCCACCTGGGTGCTCGTCGAAGAGCTTTGCTGAACATGGGTGCACGCCGACAGTCGCGTAGCAGAATCCGGCTGGAATCGTCAGTTCTGGACCGATGATGATTTTGGTCAACTTACGGTAGTTTCGAGCGATCTCCACAGCACGCGCGGACTCGACTACGTCTGAGCCCGTTACCATGAACTTCGCACATCCGACGTCTCGGGCTCGTTGGATGACGTCGTCCAGGTCGCTTTCATGGGCTTGTTTCCCATGGTAGCTACCATAAAACATGGGATCACTTAGATTGATTCCGATCTGGTACATCATGAGAATAAACTCAGGCGAGTGGATATAGAACAGGTCAACCCACATCAACATATCGAAGCGGCGAACTTGAGTGCTCCATCTTTGTTGGAGCTTGCGTGGAACAAGCGGTGGAGAATGAGACGAAACGTTCTCCTTCAGAGATCTTATGGCTTCGAGAGACTTCTTAGATATCCATGAGTTTCAAAGCATGTACTAACATCCAATTGGTCAAACCTACCAGATTTTCCTCTGGGCTTGACAGATGCGATGCTGCTGGTCCACTGAGACCTCGCGATTGAGATATGGAGGGCACCGAGAGCCTTCAGTGTGTTTGCCTGGCGAGATGCCAGCCACATGAGATTATAATAGAAGCAGTTTACGCGATTGAACTATCGCTTTGACATGCGTGGATCGTGGATCTTCGTGTTGACTCAGGGTGGCACTAGCCACATTAGTGGCGCAGCAGGGCAGACTGTGGCGTCGCACATGTGATCAACTTGTTGAAAGCGTAGATTAGCGAGACAGGAAATTATGTGGTCAGTATCATGTCTCGTAGATTATACATCTTTAAGAGCTGTGCAAGCGTTATATTGCAATTATGTTTGTGGTTGCCATTTTGAATATGTCCTGACTATACATCCCAATATATAGAATCCATCCAACGACACCATAACATAACAATAAAAAAATTGGCAAATTGACACGAAACACTCCACATAATGAGATGAATATTTAGGTACAAATATATGTGCTCGCCCTCGCAATGCCTATTTATTCAATGTATAGACATTCGGTGACGTCGCATCCCCACTTAACAATTCGGGGAAGAAAAAAAAATGGCGGAACTCCGATTCACGATCAACATTTTCCACCACGCAGAATGCCGACAGAGCTAGAAGAGGTGCGCATATCCCTTTATATCCTGTGACCTGATTCTAACTCAACCAGCTGGTGGAATTCCTCCACCATGGCAACACGCAGATTCGCCAGATCGGTAAATGACCCCGCGATCACCAGAGAACCCATTTAACACCCATCAGCCTGCGAAAATCTCGTCGGATTCTCTACAGCTCAACCGAAGCTGTTTAAGCGCCACCAACTCCTCCCAGTCCGCGACTTGAAACTCCTGGCGCGAGACTATACCGTGTGTGCGACCCGCCGACTCACCCAGACAATCACTGATGCGCCTGCTAGCCAATCGCGAAAAATGCCCTGACCATCCTGATTAATTTGTCAAGTGATGACGAGATTTTGAAAGAATTGTCGAAAGACGACCAGTTCGTCGAGACCTTGTTGAAGAAATTGACGGTGCGCCTCGCGAATTCACAACCCGTACATACAACTGACGAGTCTGCGTCTTCAGAATGTCAAGGAGCCGAATGCGGACGAGGTAGCGATGTTATTGGCGAATCTGGCCAAGTCGGAACATATCCACAGACTCCACGATGTGAAGCGGAAAGCCCCCGACACCGTGTCTAGCTCCGAAAATGCCCTCGACCAATTGATGGATTGCTTCGTTAAGGGTGCCGAGGGGGGATTGAACAAAAATGCCAACTACGACTATCTCTCTTACTTCTTTGCGGATCTGTCGCAGTCCGAGAAGGGCCGGGCGTATTTTACGACGCGCCAGGATTACGATGGAGTCGTGCCAATTACCAAATTGACTGTTTTCACGGAACACAAGAGTGATATCCGTCGGAAGGGTGTTGCGTCGACTATCAAGAACGTTGCCTTTGATGTTTCATCTCATCCTATGCTGTTTGATGAGGATCAGGCAAACCTGTTACCCTACCTCCTCCTGCCCATTGCAGGCCCAGAGGAATATCCTGACGAGGAGTCTTTGTCCATGTTGCCGGATCTTCAGCTCTTGCCTCCGGATAAAAAGCGAGATAGTGATTTGACGATCATCACGACGCATCTCGAGACACTGCTTCTACTGACGACCACTCGCGAAGGACGGGATAGAATGCGCGAGGTTGCTGTGTACCCCGTGATTCGGGAGTGTCATCTGCATGTTGAGGATGATGATGTGCGCGAGGCGTGCGACCGACTTGTTCAGGTCATCATGCGTGATGAGGAGGGTGAGGGCGCGCAGACCGAAAACGAGTTGGCCAAGGAACAGGGTCAAATCGAGGGCCCGCAGGATGAGGAAGAAAAAGTGACAGAGCTATTCTGAGGGTAAATATATAAATGAATGACACTTTTCTTACTCTTCCTAAAACACATCGTAAGGTTGAACGTGGCTAGAAAAAACATTGAAATCGGGTTTGCGACTTGAAAGTCACTGAGCTATGCAGAGAACATACCATAGGGGAATATTAAGAGGCCAAGATACTGTAATATAACTATCTCCTAATAGTAGGATTTTATAATACGTCTTATCGCTAAATACCGACGCCTAGCTCTTATATTTTAGGTATGTATTATAAAAAAAATACGCCTAAGATTTTCAATGCGTCTAAAAAAAGATACGTTTTTTCTAAAAAAATACGTTTTTTAAAAGAATACGTATTTATTTAGAGATACATATTTAAAATAAAAATTCTTATTCTTTATTCTTATTAGTTTAGAAGTTTTTTTTTTTTTTTAATTTAAGAGCTAGCTTACTTAAGATGATTACTTAAGATGATTACTTAAGATGATTACTTAAGCCTAGTATCTATATTTTTTCTACAAAATTTTATTATTCTTGACGAGGATTCGAACGAAGGACGTTCCGAATTAGGTAATTATTAAGCTTTGAACCACTCGACTATAAAGTAAATTATTAATCAAAAATCCAAATTTTGTTATATATATTACTCTAAAGAAGACGTATCTTATTATAAAACGTATCCTATAAAAAACGTATCCTAGTATAAAACGTATCCTAGGTAGTATAAAACGTATTTTAGTAATCCCTAGGGTATCTATTAGGTATTTTAGGGGTGAATATATATTAATCTTAATCGAAAGGTATTAGATAGTTCAATACTATATTACGACCCTTAATAGTATAGATAAAATAATACCTTAGCCTTTTTAAACGTATTTTTTTCAAAAACGTATTTTTTTAGAAAACGTATCCAAAATAATATAGTGACCCTACTATATTATTTTCAAGATAGTAGTAATATAGTTGGAATACCATAGTGGAATTGGTTACCAATAGAATACCGTAGTTCGGATACTAAGACTTCCCCTATGGTACTTATTAATTGTGCAGAGTGGAATCTCTATAGCATTATATAGACTCGACATTATTTCTGCTGGATCACCTCCTCGGTCGTCCGGACAATAATGTCAAAGGCATTTCGGATATATTTCTCCTCCGCCATGGGATTTGCACTGACGACCCTGATCACATAGATACCATCAACAACAGTCGAAGTGATGAAGATCTGACCCCGTGAGTTGATCAACTCATATACCTTCTTGGTAATATCTTCAGCAACCTTATCCTTGGACGTTACCGCTGCACCGTTTGTTCCATTTGATGACTGTGGGTTCTTGACGCGAAACACGGTCAAGCAAAATCCAGGTTTGGTGACAATCTCGAACAAATCAGATCGTCCCTGGACAAGATCAGCGAAGATATTGCCCAAGCCAACGGTTTTCCGGATGTGCGCTTTCATACCATTTAGACCGTAGCTGCGAATCACAAACCAGATTTTCAAGGCTCGGAATCGACGGCCGAGTGAAATGGACCAGTTGCGGTAGTCGATCACCTTGCCCATGTCTGAGTACGGGTTGCGCAGGTATGTCGGGGTAATATCGAGGGCATTGGTCAAGTCGAGGCGGTTGCGCACAAACAGAACACTAGACTATATTAGAGGATTGCAGCGTTTCAGTGAAAGAAAAAAAAACAAACCTAGCATCAAAGTTGACCAGCAACCACTTGTGCATATTCATGTTGAAGCTGTCAACGCCCTCGGCGAATTCCTTGGCGATGTATTGATATTCATCAGCAACGAGGGATGCACCCGCATATGCACCATCCACATGCACCCATATGCGCTGCCAGGCCGGCTTCTCCTGTAGCACGGCTTTAATTTCCGCAAAGCGATCAACAGCGCAGGAATTCGTCGTGCCAAAAGTCAACGTAAGATGATATGGCGTCAATTGATCCCGATCACACTGCTCCAGCACCTCCCGTAGACGAGGACCGGTCATCTCCATATTATCTTCCAAACGAGATGAGACACTGCGAAAGCGCGTCCCGGCAATTAAGGCGCCCTTCGCCGCACTGCTGTGCGTTTGATCGCTCGCAATGGCCACCAATCGCGGCTGCCGATCCATCTTCCGCTCGTCGAACTCGGTCGTACCCTCTTTTAATCCTTCGGCGAGGACGAGCTCGCGCACCCGTCGTTCCCGCGCAGCTACCATGATGGTCGCGATGGCGTCGCTGGCGCTGTTCTGGATTACCCCGCCCCCGCCGTTCTCCGAGGAACTCAGGAAGCAGCCTGGTAGGTTGAGGACCTTTGCGACCCAGTCCATCACAATGGTCTCCATCTCCGTACAGGCTGGCGAGCACAACCAATTGAAGGCTGGCGCGGTGAAGGCGGCCGAGTACATCTCACCCAGGATACTCGGATATGTCACATTGGCGGGGTAGTAGGCCATGAAGTTGGGCGACTGCCAATGGGTCAGTCCGGGCTTGATCTTGGTGTCAACATCCTGTTGAATCTGCTCCCACTGTTCGGGTTCGGCGGGGGGATTCTCGGGAATCAGAGGACGCAGGTAGCCTGGTTCCAGGTCGGGCAGAACTCGTCGCTCAGGTACAGAATCAAAGTAGCCGAGGACTAAGTAAAGATTAGTGACTTAGTGTAAAGGGCGATGATTGAGTGGCCTACTGTCATCGATGGCTGAGTGAGCCGCTGATCGGAACTGATCGCGATCCATTGGAAAAGGTGCAGGTGCAGGGTATTTAAGTCAATGCGACATGCAATGGTCGTGCAGTTTATCAAGGTCAATGCCAAGTGGAGATTGAAATGTCCGAAAGTCAAGGATTAAACGTGCTTCGGAACAGTTCCGCCATCAGTTCCGAACTTGTAAACAGATCGTAGGAATGCGATTTATCTGCAAGTGATTGAAACAAATACAAAATCCATTAGGCTGATAATGTTGACCCTAAAACAATGACTCTGTGCCCCGTTGCAATGCCTTGTGTACACTTTGAAAAATTGCAAAACAATGGAAAATGCGAATATGAAAATGAAAAGCAAAAACAAAAAGCAAATCCAAAACACCATTCACCCAAAGCTACTCCGTAGCATCATTTTTTTCCTTGTCCATATCGGCCATCATCATATCCTCGACCGCATTCATACCGGCCTCGTCACCCTTCGAGCTCGTCTCATCGTCGCCAGCGACTGCCTGGTCGAGGGCAAGCTTGGTCTGGCCAAGATTGTAAATCTGCACTTCAATCGTATCACGCGTCACAAAACGAAAAACTTCAACCTCCCGTTCCTGGCCGACACGGTGCGCGCGGTTCTCAGCCTGGACATCCTCCTGCGGGTTGAAAGAGGAGTCGAAGATGATGACTTTGTTGGCGCAAGCCAAGTTGATACCCGCGCCACCTGCCTTGGTGGAAAGAAGGAAAACGGGGATCTCTTCGCGTTCGTGGAAGGTGTCCAGGATAGCCTGACGATCCTCAACCTTGGTGGTACCATCCAGGCGAACGAACTCGATGCGGAGGGACTCCAACATGCACTCCAGAATATTCATGACCATGACAAACTGAGAGAAAATAAGAGTGCGATCGCCATTGGCGATGAATTTGACCAGCAGTTCGCGGAGCTGGTCAATTTTCCCCGAGTCCATCCACTCCTCGTTGACAAGCTTGAACTTTCCCAGAGCTTTAGGATTGTCGACACAAAGCTTGTGACATTCAAAATCATTGTAGGCTTGGAGTTCTTCAAAAATGACGTTGGGGTCAGAACGAGACCACTGGGCATCTTTCAAACAGGCTTTGCTCATCTTGCGGAGCACAGCATCGTTGTAATGGCGGCGGGCAAGAAGAGGGTGGATGGCAGCCTGTCGAAGTTTCATGAGGATATTCGCAGACTTGGAGCCGGTCTTCTTGCCAGCAGCACGGTCTGCCAGCAATTGGCGCACTTGCTGCTGTTCACGCTCGTAAATTTCAACCTGCGACGGCTTCATATCACAGTATTGGACACGTTGAATCTTAGCGGGGAGATCAATGACCTGGTGCTTCTTGCGACGAAGAACAAATGGCCGCAGCATCGATTTCGCCCGCTCAATCCGCTGGGCCGACAAAAGGGTCTCATGTGTTTTCTTATCAGTCTTGGCCTTGTTCGAGAAGACTTGGCGAAGCTCGGTTTTGTGCTCGTTAAAGACCTTGGGCAAGATGAAACCAAGCAAAGATGCCAACTCCTGCAGGTTGTTTTGAAGCGGAGTTCCCGTGAGAAGCAGGCGGAACTTGGCGGGAATTCGAAGAAGCTTCTCGTAGACTTGAGAGTCACTATTCCTCAGCACATGGCCTTCATCATAGACACAAGTGCAGAAATCCTGCTCCTTCAGAAATTTGGTGTCAAATCGCCCCTTGGCGATAGTGTAGGTGGTGATAACCACGTTAACTTCATCGCGGTTGTCCTCAACCTGTTCACGGAGGTCGGCGCGCGTTTTAGCGTCTGCATAGTAAGGGATAATATTGAGACGCGGGCAGAATTTTTCGAATTCGCGAAGCCAGTTCTCAATGGTCGAGGATGGCACCACCACCAAATGAGGTCCTGTGACGCCTGTCTCCAACAGATGTGCGAGAAACGCGATGACCTGGCAAGTCTTGCCAAGACCCATGTCATCCGCTAGAATACAACTCAGCTTCATCTCATACAGAAGCGTCATCCAGTTGATTCCGACGATCTGGTAATCTTTCATCACAAGATCCTCGGCCATATTAGATGGCTGAGAGATAAAACCGGACTTTGCACTTGAGTTGGGCTTCCGGGTGTGAGCCACTGGAAGCGCGTCTTCATCTTCATCGTCATCTTCATTCACCACATTGGTGCGCTGGGGCGATGGGCGGTTTGAGGAGGGCGTTGCAATGCCCGAGTCGTGCGAATTCGCTGCGTTCATAGAGATGAGCTCGAGTTCTCCATCGGGTTTGCCGAAGATGTTAACACCCCATTTCTTCATTGCGTCAGCGACTGGTCGTCCAATTTCCGCACACTCCGAAACAAGAATATCGATTGCTAGATACCCCTCCCACATCTCAATACATTTCTCGACAATCTTTTCTCCCAAGGGCTTGGCAGGCTTGCGAGCCTTTTTACCAGTAGGCTTTTCGTTTTCATCAACAGGAGCTTGAACGGCGCGAACCTCGTTGAGAGATCCAAACGGACGTTGAGCCGTGATGATTTTCGCCTCCTCGTGCGGAATAGCTGCGATATCGGCAAGATCACTTAGTTTGCAAGTATTGAAAAAATTGAGAACCTTTGATCCAAGGCTATCGAGGCTTGTGTCTTCTACCTGAACATCTGAGTCGCCGGAGTCGGTCATATCTGCCTCGGGGGACGCAGACGCAGACGCAGAGGGGACACGGCGCCTACCCTGCTGAAGCCGGCCAGTTTTTTGCTTCGGTGTATCGGACAAATCAGACATGATTGAGGTGGGAGAGGCACGGTTCCTCGGGCCGCGCATGAGCCGGCCTCGAGGCTTTGCGGCGGGAGCCTGGTCTCGTTGGGTGGAAAGATTCTTTGCCCACTTGTCGTGAATAGTGCCACGCGACTTGATGTTTTGCTTCGCCATTCGCACAGGTGCAGAGACACGGGAAGAAGATCCGCTCAACTCGTCCTCGGAAGAATCAATAATGATCGTTGAGTGTCCATTCATATTCACGGGTCCAGTGTCCACAGTAAGCAGATCCAAAGCAGCATCGTAGTTCCCACCAGTTGACGTCAGGGCGGAGACGCATTGTTCGACAGACTGTGATGGCAGGACCCTGCGAATGCGATCCACCTTCACTTGCATACGGTAATCGCCAGCAATCGGCATTGTCAAATCCACGTGTTGGGCGCGCGAGGGGGCATCCTGTCGGACCTTCTTCACGGCAACACCTTTGGCACCGTCACTGGGACTCATCTGATCTGCCGACCGTTTGGCTCCATTGGTGTTTAGATCGTATCGAGCCGAGGAGGTGATCTCCTTGAAACGGTCCATTGCGCCGTTGGCGTTGACGCGCACAGGCGACTCGGCCACCTTCTCAGGGCTACGAGTCTTTTCAAACATTGCAGGTCTGATATCGGTATTTCGCGCAGTTGTGAGCTCCTCTTCGTCGGAAGAACCTCCTCGGTATTTTGGTCCGTCCTCGGGATCGAAGACGGGGGTTCGTTTGGCAGGACCGGGAGGAGGACGGAAATGCGTTCCAGAGGGAGCAATCAAAGACGATAAGAATCCACCAACAGGTCGGCGTGGTGGAGAGGGGGCGGGGGGAGGAGATGAAGACGCAGCGACTTGAACGACGGGGTTTTGGTAAGGCGAGTCGATCAATTGGGTAGGTTGAGTCAAACGCTGCGAAGGCGTCAGTGTATGCGAAGGGGCAGGAAGGGTTGCGATGGTGTCGAAGTCGTCCTCGGAGGGGGCTGGAGCAGGCATCTTCGCCCGATCTGGCGTGTCTGGCACCGAGTCGTTCATTGCGCACTTTTTTTCCGTGTTTTTTGTCCGAATTAGGACAGCTGCGCCTGCCTAACAATCGTCACGGATTGATGCCTCAGATCAATCCGTCATTTAACGTGATCCCCGGGAACCATTGAGATTCCCACCGTTCTATGCCGTGCACAAGCTGCAGTATGAGAAAGGGATCCTTTGAAGCTATTCACATTGATGGACAAAAGCCCCCGCTCACCGCTCTCATCTCCGCCTACGATCTCCGCTCGATGACCTTCTGGATCTGGTTTCATCTTGATATCGAATATAAACTGTTTTTACTCTTGCCATCGTATTTTTAAAGATTGATACTCCAAGGATCATGTTCTAGCAGAGTCACTTCTATAATGCAAATTGTATGGTCGTAATAGAACCTCATGTCCAATTTCACCGCCTTAGGAGGCCTGTTCCAGAGCCCATTCAACCAGCTTGGCTATAGAGGTAGTCACCTCGCCCGTGCGAGGAATCTCATGTCCACCGCCGTGATTGTATGTTCTGCGCTTGTCTGGATCACAAATGCCAGAGAGATGGACGCCAGCTGCATAACGAGGATCTTTCGACCCATAGACATGGGCTGTCGGAATAGAGATGCGATAGGGGCAAGTAATCTCCTTGCGCAATTCATCCTCGGATAATCCACCATGGATTTCACCCAGTCCTGTCCATCGATCTGCACCTCTACTCAAGATGTTCGAAGATCCAGCTTGCAAAGCCAGTGCAGACCGCGACGCCTGGTCGCGTTCGTGGGCTGTTGCTGCAACGTGAAAGCCGAGATCTTCGAGGACTAGCATTGGTGGACCGCCGCAGATGAAGACCGCGGCTTTGAATGGGGGTGGTAAATGTGGTGTTTCCTCTTGGTGATAAAGCAAGAGACTCGATGCAAGCACACAGCCCTGTGAGAACATGATGGCGGCGTCGTAAGGACCATTGCGGGCAATGTAGTCGCTGATCCAAGTGCAGGCGTCACGGACATGAGCAGTTGTATTCCCCTCCCAGAATGAATAGTATGGCGGAGAATAAAACAGATCAATCCCAGCAGCGGGATCACTGTCAAATGGCGCATCAACCCAGTCGAATTCGACATTCTTGTCGGTCAAACGGGCGCGGAATGATGCTGCGGGGCCGGCGCGACAACCATGATCAGTAGTTAGCCCATATTATCAGCGGTAGATAATAGTCATACAGGTTTGCGACCGGAAAATGGCCCCGCTGGTGCCCTTCCCATGAAGACACAAGACTCTCATTGTTGGCTGGGTAATCCACGTTCAACTGCTGATTGGGACGGAGTGGGGGTTAAGACATGGAATGTAGCAAAGATCAGACCGCGATTACTAGTGGCAAGCGACAACTGAGAATTTCAGCTCTTTCATCTTTAGCGAACTTTCACTGGTCGAATACTTCATGCAAGGGACTCCCACGTCACCGACTGATTGTCAAGGATCCACCTTGAACAGTGCGACACTACTGCATGCAACAAGGGCCAATGGACGAATGAGCGAGAATCGACTGACTTTGAGAATCCATGTGGCATACTTGTACTGCTTTTCAAGAGACCAGTGGAATAACCAATACGTGAGAATTGGATTTCTTTTTTGTCTTTGGAATCAGTTGCTGACTGGACCGAGTATAATGCAAAGTCCGGCTTGATTTCGTCTATGACTCCAAGCGGAGGCAATGTTCAATGAACTGCAGGCACTTGAGCCTCGAAAACATGCTATATTCAAAGATCGATTGACGAGATTGATGTTTTCAGGATAACTGTGAGCCAATCAAGCATCATGAACAGGAATTAGACACAGACAAATACTGATTCAAAACCATCAGACTGATTCCATCCACTAAGATCAATTGGTATCTGCATGCTAAGCGTTGTTACTATACAACGACCGACAAACGGTTGTCATGAACGCGTTCGGCGGTTTCCGATGCCGGAGGACCAAGGCAGCCAACCACGAGTCGATGATGCCTCCACTATTGGCAGCAAGTTCATATCCACCTTTGTTATTATTATCCCACTCCCTCCACCTCAACTTTTATATCCCAACGACATCGTGAAATCACTCGACATGGATCCCGCAACAATGGAAAGGCTGCAAAGTATGGACCCCAACCAGCTTGCAGCTATGACTGGCATGCCGGTCGACATGGTCAATCAGATCATGTCTGCAGCAATGCCAAATCCAACGGCGCCTGCTCCATATGCCATGAACGATGCAAAACAAGCAGAAGCGACACTTAGTTCATTGCGATCAGATCTTCCCAGGCCCGGGTCTTTCCCCAAACCATTCGAAGTTCGCCGGAAACGCACAGAGTATGCACAAGAAATCTTTCGAAACCACTCGGATCTTGGCAAAATACTGGAACGGCACGAGGAAACAATTCAAAAGAGGTGGCTTAAAAAGACCCGCGACCAGCGCCGCCGAATTCTCCTGGATGCATGGCCGAACATGTCTACGCAGCATCGACCGGACATGCAGGCCTTGCTGCACCGAAGCGGCCCCAAACCCGATGTTCCAGCCCACAAATGGCCGCATGTTAATTTGGAAGATCTGTCAACGCCCAAACTCTTTTTGATTTTTCTCAATGCCCGAGGTCGTAACCCACCGTCGATTTTTGCTGGCTTGGACAATGAGTCCTACCGTCTTGGGTTTATTTCGAGCCTCATCCGCCCGGCCATGTTGAATGAATACACCATGATGTTTACTGGTCGCGACAGTGTCAAGCAATATGGGGAGCTGCTGGCATGGGACGATGAACCTGAAGCTTTCGATTGGCTTATGACTGGTCAAGGAGTGCATCCTGGGGAGGGACTTTTGATCATGGAAATCCAGGCTCGACTTTATCGTTTCCTGCTGGATTGCTCCTTAGCTATTATGCAAATTCAACGTGAAGATTTGGAAAAAGCTATCTTGGATGCTCCTGTCAAGCCCGAGCCCCCAGCACTCTCAACCGGTGAGCCGGGGGTCAACTCCTTGGCTGTCATGGCCGCCGAGGGACCATACCGCGTGCCAACTCGGTTGGATCTGGATCGTCTTCTCGGGCTTGTCGCTGCAAAATTGTCTGCGGCCCAGGATCACATTTGGTCACTTCGTGAAGACCCGGGCTACTTTGCTGAAGTTGTTCTAGAGATGAAGGAGCATCGACTGGAACAAATGCCCGACATTAAAGGACAAAAACATTCTTACCTCAAGATGCCGCCATTTCGGCGTTTCTGGGACCGTGTCTTGGGGCTGCTTATCATTGAGGCGTATGCTTCTCTGGCTTATTGGGATGATCTACATTCACAAATCAAGCATCTGCGGGAGTTGCTTAGCAAGCATGCGGCTGAGATCAAGCACGACAAGCCATTGCCTACCAGGGTGCTCAAGGCATTCCTCGGTTTGGAATATTCTCTTGAGCGTTATGTTAAGAGCCCAATCCATGCGCTCAAGATGAACGTTCCCGCCTCTCCACCACTGCGTCATGCATTTGGCCGTTTCCCGGAGGGCCCCAACCCCGATCTTCTCTATGCTGAGCTGCGAGAAAAACCATCGGATCATAGCTTCTCCCGCCTTCGATGGGCACTTGCCACTCTTTGGGATGATCAGAAGCTTCATCTTCTTACCCTTCACGGGGTAATGGATGAGCTTGAACGGATTTCCCACAATGATCCTCAGACACGCGATCTTCTGACCTGGCGCGTGAGGTCTTTAATCTCAGACCTCTCAGTGCTGTCCGAATGCCAACGTCAGATTCGTTTCTATCAGCCTTGGGCCTCCACCTTCGAGAATGAGGCCGTTCAGTATGAGTCGGAGCTGGAAGACGAATACATCCGCCGCATGGGTTTCCTATCAACTCTGGATGGTGTCATCGAGTCAACACCTTTCTCCTTGCTTGGAGATCCGTCTGATCAGAAGTTCCGCTACCCAATTGATAAACGTCGGACCCGAGAGACTACGGAGACACTCCAGAAGGCCGAGCATGCACTCGACCGATTTTGGCGCAAAGTTGATAGCCGTCTGATCCACGAGAAAGACACTTCTCCAGAGGCATTGAAAAAACTGCTTCGATCCGGGCGCACCCTATACCGCACCCCGGATTGGGTTGAGCCTTCCGCCACCAAGTCCGGCCAAGGCCAGAAGGACGACTTGCAGGATTTGATTCGCCCACTGTCCGAAATATACTTTGACCTGGAAAGTCGTACGGAAAAGACCTTGGGCACATCCGAACGAGCCCAAGAAAAGACCAAGACCAAAACACGCGGTGTTGCGCAAGCCCCTTCGGAGTCGGCGGTCCCCGAGGAAGCCGGTCCTGAAGTTGATCCTCAACCCAGTTTTAATGTTGACAAGCGTGCGCTGAAAGTATTTAGCACATTGTTTTTTAGGCCCTCTCGTACAGCTCAACCGGGCGAGGTTCCCTGGAATGACTTCCTGCACGCGATGAAAAGTACTGGGTTTGGGTCGGAAAAGCTCTATGGGTCTGTGTGGCAGTTTACCCCCTCGACTCTCGATGTTGAACGTAGTATCCAGTTCCACGAGCCGCATCCAGCAGGGAAGATTCCATTTCGAACAGCGCGGCGTATTGGGCGGCGACTTAACCGGGCTTATGGGTGGCGAGGTGATATGTTTTGCTTACAGGGCGTGGAAGGGGTCTAATCGCCATATAATCCTTTGCTAGAACCGGAAATCAGAGTAAATAATGTTCGAGCGGGGATGACAATCCCATCTAACTAGGCAGAAATATGATTCGACGTGAATTCCCCTTCTCCGATCTACAGTCTTCGCTGCACGGGCGATCCATCGATAATTGTGGCTCACGCCGAGCCGCAACCAGTCAGACAGACCCGCTTCTTGGTCCAATCTAACTTACGACGAGCCGTGCAGAGCCGCAGGAGTATTCTGATTCCGCTTCTCCGATCTCACGAGGATTGCGTGACTGAAATTCAACGGAGACTTGAGGCTCAAGTTGCTACTTGTGGCTTTATATCGCGATTTCCCGCGTGATACCGTCTCGTTCAACCCCAACCTTCCCCTTCTTTCAGACATTCATGATGAATTGTTCCTGGTAATCGGTGCACCTTGATTCGAGAGTTCAGCTATGGCGGCTTCCAAGAGTCTGGACTCGCTTCCATTCGATGTGTTCTATCAGATCGCGACAACGCTGGACGACCGTGATTGTATCAACTTGAGCCGCACCAACCGGGCTATCCGTGACTTGATGACCAGTGATCTCATCGCGCACAAAATTGTATCAGTAATTGACCCAAGGGAGCAAGAGTATACAGTCTGTCACTTCAGCTTACTGACTATCAATAGAACCATTTGCAATACAGCAAAGAGGGCCAGTCCGCCACAGCATCGGAGGGCGGCTACCGCAAAGCTATCGGGCATCGCTTTGACATTCACGAGGCAGTCGCCACCGCCGCCCCATATTCAGTCTCAGTTCTAGCGTATGCAACAAATTTTCGCTACTGCCAAGGTTCTCTGTGTTATCGCATTGGGCATGAAATCCGCTTACTCGACGTTCACCATGGAGGTGATGTAGAACGGGTGCTGAATCTCCATGTTCTGTTCACTCATTTAGGACCAGGTTTTGACTCTCGCACTCCGGATCATGTGTCATTTCTTCATTTTTCCGGTGGTATTCTTGTCTTCCGTGTCCATGGCACCGGTGCTGGCGAAGACTCGCTGCTTGCCATCTGCATGGATGATCAAAACAAAGACTCCAAGCCAGGTCACCCGTTACTTCAAAAGGCTATCCGAGCATCAACCCCCGTCTTTGTGCGCTG
This sequence comes from Penicillium sp. PG113-03A, assembly GCA_037042135.1. NCBI lineage: Eukaryota > Fungi > Ascomycota > Eurotiomycetes > Eurotiales > Aspergillaceae > Penicillium > Penicillium sp. PG113-03A. The sequence goes on from JAXQJW010000158.1 coordinate 25,628, forward strand.
CTCACGCTCATACATTTGGTATGGCACATTCACTGCTGTGGATGGATCTGATCGCGTCTGGCTAGTCCGTGGACTAGATCTCGCGACTAAAGAGTCCATTTTGTTCACTCTGGACCCGATTCTGGTAGGGGACTTTGGCCAAACAATCTGCTTTGAGATGTATGAAGATTATCTCTATGCGGTATCGACTGAAAGTGCCTTCGAGGAAGATGAATGCTTTTCATCCTTCTACTACTGGTTCTGCTACGCGCCTCGCGATAAGAAAAAGAAAGGAAACGGTCGTCTCTGGCGCCGCGAGCACCGCGAAGGCCCTCTCAATGAGATGTGGACTGACCTTTCAATCCATATCGACGAGACTACGGGTGACCCTGTGATTCTCGAGTGTCGCCGTGAATGGCGCGACGGCAAAAGCGAGCATCATCGTACGAACTACATCCAGCCTTTGCCTCGACCATCGGAAGCCCTCGCCGGATCATCTACAGAATCACCATTGATTTCATCATTAATGGATGGCGACCTGAAAGATAGAACAGCAACTGATCATCACTACGACCAACGCCCTGAGAAACGCCTTCGCCGCAACTACCACGCCGAGTACGAAGCAACCCACGACCCAAACCAACGGAAAGAGTTCATCGCAGCGCGCACAAAACTTCGCAGCTACCATCTCCCCGCAGCGACATTCATCGATCTCGTCAACGAACCATCACCTCATCCGGACGGGCTACACACGCAAGACCGCCTCCGTCTACGAACAATCTCACGAAAACGCAAATGTCCAATCGACGAAGAAGGAACCGAAGGTCCTCGCGGCTTCCTCTACCGTCCAACACAGACAGAATCAAACGGTATCCCCGTGGAAGGATCGGAGGAACGCTTCGTTTCACGCGGTGTGCATTTCTGGCCAGCAGATGATGCGCCTCAGGAACTGCACCGTCTCTTATGTCCAGACGCATGCATGAGCTATATGCGCGCTGTAGCAGACGAGCGCTCACTTGTTTATTCCGTTTCTTGCTCGGGATTACCGCCATATCATCAGGCTTTGATCTTGATTAGTTTTGACCCTAAGATTCACTTCTCGACCTTGACTTCTTTGCGGACTCAGAAAGGGCCGGCTGTTCCTGACGCTCTATCTCCGGTCCAGGTGCCTCGGTCATGGAGTAGAGAAGGGTCTCTTTTTCGTCAGTGTGAGCCTTTCTACAAGGCTATCCGACGGGGATACTGGCTGCGATGACATGGGAGTGCAAATACATTTGTTCCATGCATCGTACTGAAGGCCTTCATGAAGCAATCAGGCCAAGCATTCTCAGGATTTGTGAATTAGAAATAGACAGGGTAGAAGCAAATGAATTTACTCCCTGGATTTCATTCCGAGTAGCTAGGAAATTAACGCTGATGACATGCTAAAAATATGTGACTTGTCAATCATTCAATGCCAACACGTCCATTCAAGCCGGCCCACGGCCCCTTAGGCCGCTTCTCTATGCGGGCTGCATGAGAATTGACATTTCTCAGAGTTGAGCGAGCCTCTGAAGCCCATATATCCGACTGCTCAACCTCAGTACCATCTTGCAAGACGCTTTCCAGGTCCTGGTTGAGTGTGTGGTAGACATCATCCAGTATTTCGCGTGCATCTCTTGTGACCTCCGTTCCTAGTACGATCTTCTGTTGGACATAGTCTCGTTGATTCGTCGCTGCAGCTTCAGAGGCAAAAGTCCACGCTTCTGCCAGTGACTTTACTTCATCTGGAGGTGGCTGGTCGGAGGTCTGAGTTGGACTTCTAGAGTTGAGTGCCGAGACTGCGTGTTTGAAGCGCGGCTGTCGGGCAAGAATCGGGTATTCAGGTAGTAGGTGACTTTCGTCACTCAATCGATGGAGGGCACGAAGTGTGGTCGATTTCTCCTTGGCAAGTAGTCCTGACAGATATGACTTTTGCAAAGCCATTGACTTTTGGGTCTTTGACAGGGGAAGAAGAGTGTCACTGGCGTATGATAGGATGTCTAGCGGATTGGGAGGTGGGATTGCTTGAGTTGAGGCTTCGTTGGGCGTTGACCGGGTCGATGATTTCGGTGTTATTGTCACTGGCTGACAGGCCCGTGAAGCTGCATCCAACAAGCCCCGTCTAGCCTCCAGATACGCGGCATACTGCTCCGCGATGTGTGTCTTATGGTCATCGAGTAGCCGCTGTGCTTCCTCGATCTCCTCCGGCGGCAGATCCTGCACTAAGCTCTCATCCGGATTGCCTTCAGAGACAAGGCGCTCCTCAACCCATTTCACAAGTTCATCCCGTGTCTGTTGCAAGGCCTGGGCTTTCACAGCGGCCGGAACTGAGACTGTTTTGTCTCTGGCGTCGTGCCGTGCCTTGGTCTTCTCAAACAGCTGCTTCTCCCGATCAAGTTGCCCCCGCGCGCGCACGACTGCTCGTTCCAGCTTATGCACCAGGCCCTCTAGATCTGTTTCGCTGGTTTTGCCACCCGATCCATTCGCATCCACGTCCTCGGGCAGAAGGAGCTCTGAATAGGAGTCATCTTTCTCATCGAAATCCCTTAACCCCGTCACATCCTTGTCCTTGAGTTCCTCGAGGTAATGCTGAAACACCTGAAGCTTGCTATGGCGGCGTCGGTCCCGTAACAGAAGTAAATAATCCCGCAAATCGGCGCCAGGATCCTGTGGATCGTCGAATTCCGACGGGCGATGTTTCGGCTCTCGTTGTCGCCTCAATGACGCGATATCCTCAGACACAGTGCGGAATTCTTTTTGAGCTGCGACATTGGCTTGCAGGGCTTGTAGGTATTGCTTTCTCAGGCCGGTGAGATCGATCGGGATCCGCTTGACGTCTATGGCGGTATCTGTTGGCGCGCAAAGTGCCAGGTGGGAGGCATTGGTTGCTGGGTCGGCATCATCGAAGATGACTAGGGAGCGGAGGTAGCACGTCAATGCTTGTCGGATTCGAAGGGCTTCCTGGCGGGACTTGATGTAAGGAGCGAGCGGTTTCGCGAGGGTTGGAATGTGAGCAGGGGGTGATTCGGGTTGAGTCATTGTGTCATTGGCACGCGTGGGCGTCGTTTATTGTCATGACAGTTGATAGGGTCGATAGGTCCTTTCAAAGGAAGCGATTAGCTCCTTGAGAGTGTAAGCGTTCAAGTACAGTGTTCATCTTCCTGTCAATTGTTGTTTTGCCGTTTTGGGGGATTATGTAAAGCGTCGATCGTGTTTCTCCATGAATCTACTCTTCTACTCTTGATGCAATCATTATTACTCTGTAAACGATGTAATGATGCTCCAAGTTGATATTCGGTTTGAAATTACCTTCTGCATATCATCTATCCAAAATATCAGTCTATCTGGAGCGAGAATCTTCAATTAGCTTACACTGTTCAACAATATCTAGACCAGCCACGCATCTTTTTTTGTTTCTCAAGAAGCCATTTGCTTTTTAACATCACTCATTTCGGGCATGCATATCGTCTAGTCTAAATAATCTAAGCTAGCATTGGATACAAAGCCTATGATTTGTACATGAAAGGCCGGTGTCTAAAGCCACGCCTTTCCCCGTCCGCCTCAAACCAATCGCTCGACAGCCAACTCGGCCTCACTAGGCTCAGCTGCCTGAACCAAACCACCTGCCTCGAGCTTCTTCTTCCATTTCGCAGACTCATAGCGGGCTAAGATGAGTGTCAAACGGCCGATCACCAGTGGGTCGGCAGATTCGGCAACTGCGCTCGACGGCGTGCAGGTCCATCGGCCGAATGCCCAGTTGAGAATATAATACTGTGTTTCCGAGACATCGGACTGTGACCTTTTCTCAAGGTCATCCGATGTTACAGCGGGTGGAGTCTGAGAAGAGCATCGGACGATACCCTTAATGCGATACACCTCCTCCCGGGGCGCAGAAGAGAGGAACTTTTCGAGTGCAGAGACATCGATGGTCTTCTGCGGCGCCGTTGATTTCAAGTTGGCGGATAAGACCTCAACTTCGGATTGGTGATCATGCTGATGTTCGTGGCCATTTTCATGCTGATCAAGGGAACCGTTCTCTTTGGCAAACAATGCCCCATCGATTCCAAGCAGCACATCCTTGTCAACGACACCTTTGTTCGACTTGACCCAGGGCGTCTCAATCTCCAAGTCACCCACGCGATCCAAGCAGATGTCGAAGCGTTGCTCCGATACATGTTCCCACTTGTTGAAAATAATCAAATCCGTGTACTTGGCCTGGAGCTTCGCGGTATAAGAGGTATCCTCATACCCCTCCCAGTTCTCAACATCAATGACACTAATCACACCGTCAAGGACAAAGTCCGCGCCCTGATCGCGCGCAAGCCGGTTGACTTCCATCGCAAGGGTCGCGGGGAATGCGCTTCCACTCGTTTCGATGACGATTCGGTCCGGGGAAACGGTTGTTCGGAGTTGTTCAAGCGCATCGCTGAGTTGGCCGACAAGATTACAGCAGATACACCCGTTAAGCAGTTCGCGCACACCGGAGATCGATTGGGTGGAAGCGAGTTGGGAATCAACGGCTACGTCACCGAATTCATTTTTGAGGAGCGCGAGGCGATACGTAGCGGGCAGTTGTGGGATGAGGTTTAGCAACAGAGTGGTCTTCCCGGAGCCAAGGAAGCCCGTGACGATTGTGATTGGAATGGGCGCCATGGAGAGTTGAGCAAAGTTCAGTATTTGTCGAGTTTGGACGGCGGAATTGATGCGGCGGGGTGCAGTGGGGCGATGTCGGAGATGCAAATTGTATGGAAATTCTGAGTTTCATTGTCTAGTTCTATTCATAGCAGTAAATGAATCCACGGATTCGAGTTGGTTTTCATTCTTCATCGACAAACTCCTTTATACGAATATTGAAAATTATTGAAAAGAGTTGCTTGCTTTATATCGTCATTATCGATTCCAATGCCATTTCCCAGTCAAGCAAGTAGGTAGAATCAAAGAAACACAATCTATAAGAAGCTTTATTTCTTACCTCGATCACTTGAATTGCAATTGCAAAATCATCTACCAAAATTTGAGACTGATAGATCAACACCACCGGTTATCTCAATATGCCGGCCCAAAAACGCAAAAATGCCTCCGGGGATGAACCTCCAAAGACAAGTTCGAAGCGACACAAAATTACAAAGAAGCATTACCAAGTAGTAGAGCCGAGGGTCCCAAGAGCCATCCGAGCTCTATACTGGGACATCAACTCTGTCTGCCACTTCCGGGCAATTATCGCTGAGAACCCATCCAAAGCCGACAGAGAGACGTACGAGAAGATGTGCCAAGCTGCGAAGATCTTCATCGACACTACGCTCTACAACTACCTCGACAAACCCCCCGACGCAAAAAGATGCATCAGATTTGTCAAGAAGCTCGGCTGGAAACTATACGCCATCTGCGCACATGCAGAAGCATTCCAAAGGATGTATATAGAAGCGAGCAAGGAAGACTGGACTCGGTTTCAAAGACACATCAAGGCCAACAGCCGCAGCATCGAGGTCTTTGCACGATCACGTAGCCTAGAATGGCGCGGACCACTTCTCAAACATGCGCAGAAGGAGCTACCGGGCCTTCGGGATGCTTTGTCTCCTGAAATTCATCTTGCCAAGGAACATCCTCACCACTTGGTCCAGACACACGATGAACGTCTTCGACGACCGCGGTACAAGGGGAAGCCCCAGGTACATATCAACAGCCACATTATCAACCGCAAACACTTTGCTCGCGGGAAGAACCCACTACGTCGGCAGAAGATCTGGGGGCCATGTAACATGTGTCTTTCCACGGAAATGTGCAACTGCCGCATTAATTCCATGGCAGGCGATTTGGTCGAGCTGGTCGATTACCCAGGCAAGGGAGTCGGGGTTCGAGCACTGACCAACTTCAAAAAGGGTGATATACTCGGCGAATTCACGGGTATGATTGAGGATTGGCAACTTTCCACTGACACTGTGTATCCCTTGCGACAGGACGTGCATGCGCCATGTCGCAAGAGAAGGCGTGACGAGGACTGTCTTGCGAATATCAACCCGGCCGAGTTTGGTGCTTGGACAAGGTACATCAATCATTCTTGCGATGCATCGACGAACTTCGCGTACAAGATCGCTGGTGAAGAGGTGACGACGGTTGTAATGGCAGCGCGCGATATTTCAATCTTCGAAGAGCTAACCGTGGACTATGGCGATCCGTATTGGTCATGCCGAACGTATAATTGTCTTTGCGGAACTTTCAGATGTCGCCACCGTAACAAAAAATCGACGGTTGGAAGTATTTTGTCTGCGACGCTTGAGTAGGTAATTTGGCTTAAGGTTGCAATGGGGGTTTTCATGAGCGTCTCGTTGATCATTAGCATGTTGGTTCCATGGTGGTAGCAGATAGACTTGAAACTACAATTCAAATGAAAGGCCGAGGAGTTTCTTAGAGACTTTTATTATGTCGCAGTTCCAAACGCCGATGCTATAAATGCGCGTCAAGAAGTGATAAGCGCTTCTCATACGGGAGCGGGAAAGCTAAGCAGCTTGCAAATATCCTAAGTAAGTTAGCATGTAGATCAACTAGCGGAGCAAGGAAGATTTACTTTTCTCTTCTTTCGAAAGTCGATATAGAGACTCTTCCAAATTTCCCGATTGCGACACCCACTCTCTTGTGGAGTGCCCGGGTTCTTGTCACACGCGGGTTGCAATAACGCCACTTGGTCTTGTTTCCACATCACCCAAGGCTTAGGCCCTGGCCAGTCTGAAAAATGCACGAATTTGGCATCTGCCAACACATGGTCCCCATTCCACACCTCGTGCTCTTGTCCGAGAAACCTGGCGTGCCTTTTCGAGCGAAATTCTCCCGAAATCAGACCGTACTGACGATGTGGCAGCACTAAAGCACTGTCCCCATAACGATCATTCAAGATCTCCATATCATATCGCGTTTCTGTCAAGTTGATCTCGACCTGGCCACTCTGCGTAGCGTCGACGAGCGTCTGAAGTTCTTTAAATTCAAGATAGGACGGCTGGATTACAGCCAGAAGTGACGAGAGCGTTCGTTGTTCTGGAAGCAGCCAGTAGGCGCGGGGCATAGCAATGGTTGTGGGCGGGAGGAAGAACAGCTCATCCATCTCTTTGAGAAGCATCACGTCGGAGTCGATGTGGATGACACGGTCATATTGAACCATGGCAAAAGCGTTCAGCTTTGCGGTGCTCGTGTCCCATGAGGAGGTTGACGATTCTGGTAATTGATGAATGTCATTAGCAAGGTCATCGATTTGACAAGCGAGGCTGCTGCAACCCACCAGGATCTCCCCCTTGGACACCTTTGATCTTGACCGGCATAAGCTGCACATTATATTTGGTCTTCGCCAGAACCAGAAGCTGGCTTACTCGAGCATAGCTCCCCTCCATGATCAGATCCCAGTCATCGGGGTAGAAGAGCACGCGGTCGGCGCGGGACCCCAGCCGATGCAAGGCTTCGAACACCATAACACAGTTGCATAGGTAGGTTTCGGAGGTGGCATATTGTGTATAGGCATAGCGCGACCAATCGACCTTGTCATAGCGGATGTGAGGATGGGCAGGAGGAGCAGGGTCATCCATGCGCAGCCATGTGAAGAACAGCAAGACGAGTACAACAATGATCCAGATGCGTTTTCGACGAATTTGTCGCTTTAATATCGAGGGAATCGGCTCATCTGGAATGTCGAAGAAGTCCTGCTCGGAGGCATTGGAGCCACGTCGTTTCGGTAATGTCGAGGGCTTCATTATCATCAAGAGTCGGGGAAATTAAGGAGGCTCGAGCCTCGGTCTCGTTATCCATGCGTTATCATCACGTGCATATCAAGCATTATCAGTGGGGCTTCGTCAACCAATGGGAAACTTCTCTCCGCTCAGGATCACTTGTGTCCGACAAACAAATCCATACAACAGGAGCGATGTGACCTCATCGAGGATTTCTCGTGTTCTCGATTCTTGACGATTCATGTCAACCTCAAGCGTGAGCAGGGTCTGATCTCGCGCAAGACCCCATTCCTAGCCAGGTTAAGAAGAAGGGTCTGGGGTCCCGCCCCCACCCCCGATGCAAGCCAGCCCCCTCCACGGGTGTCAAAGCGAGGAGCTCGTTGGTCAATGGGAATTAAAGAAATGATCAAGCCTCGCCACATTTGTTTAGATGGCCCCTGTCGACCTCGTACTCTCGACGAATTGGCATAGTACCACTCCACACTCCTGGACCCCGTACCGCTAGCGGCAGGGGTTTTGGGGAACAAAGCCCACCTAGGAAATTGATCATGAGTGTGTTGGTCGTGTGCCAGTTTCAATGGAAAACAATTTGGTGGTTTTCCTTCCTTCGTTGTTTTCCACTCGTTATTCCCAAAATTGCTTGCTTCGGACTCCCAAGACTGCCTCTGCAAGAAGCCCGTGAGCAACACATAACACCATGATTGGCGAAAGGCTTTGGCAAGGACTTGTGACGCAAATCAAATGGAATCATAATCCACACTTCCGTATGCACGGCCATTTCGTCACACTAATTTTAGAAGGATGAGCCAACAGGGGGCGGACGAGGCGCGGGGCCAACGGACGCATCCATGGACCCATAAATCCAAGATTCGAGACGAACACGAGTCAAAATAAAAAGAGCGATGTAGCATCTTCACTTTTCATTCCTTTCATTGCAAAATTCATCATGCAGCTCAAATATTCCATTCTGGCCGCTGTTCTAGCAGGCATGGCAGTTGCTTTGCCCCAAAGCAAAGGGATAAACGTTGGAGGGGGCAACAGCAAACATACACGCAAAGTTCTTCGCCAACATGAGGGAGCTACAGTTGAACTCAAGCCGGACGAGAATCAGAAATGCCAATTGCACTTTACTGGCATGACCAAGAAACAGTGCGATGGTGTCACAAACGAGAAGGACGGCTTTGGTGTTTTGAAGGATGGAAGATGCAATGGTAAGCGTTGGAGAATTCTAAGCTCGATGGCTATGATACTAACTATGATGAAGCTGGAGATACCCCATTTATTCAATCATCAGTCGAGCTCTGCGGAAATGACAACCCCATCACCTTGAGGTTCCAGAAGGACCCTGCTGGCTTCAGAGCTGGAGACCTTATTTTCTGGACACCTGAATATGGCTCGGATACTTATATCCCACTTGGACTGAAAGCGAAGAAAATTGAATACGATGGAATTCGTTGGGTGAGAGTGCCTATGAAGGGTCCTGGCGATTCATAGTAAGGTTGGGCGAGAATAGCATTAGGCCGATTGCCATAAGTGTCATGTGTATATGTATATTCCAATAGACTCTACATGTTTGATTACGATCACAGATAGCAAACCTACAAGATGTGCTGAAAACTACATAACTGAGGTTAGGTTGTCTTCAATCAACATGGTGATGCACCGGCGTCTTCGAATGCTCGGGAATCAGAAGAGAACAAATAACCTAGGATTGCAAGCCGGACTCATTATGGACTACATTGATGGTTGAATTTCGTTGACAAATGTGGATACCATGACTACAATATCGATCTATCTTTCTATGCGCGTGAAAAAAGACCTGGCATGTAGATCGGACTGGATCTTGATAAAGCATCGACAATTGGATCCCAATGTGGCAATCCCAGTCAATCCCAGTTAATAATCATTTCATTCATTGTATATCATCAATTGTGGGTAATCTCGAGGCTCTTAAAGGTTTCGGCCAGCCGTCCATGTCCTCGAACCAGCGTGATCGATAGATCTCATCCCCAATATTCAGCTTGTGTCGCTGGCCATTGACCACCAAGCTTGTGTGAAAACCACGGGTCTCCCCCCACAAGGACTGGACGTATAAGAACGTTCCATCAGGAGCAAGATTTATACTCTTCAGGTCCGACCGCGGCAGCTCTTCCCATTTTCCATTCCCGTTATATCCGTGTCGATTCTGTGTGGTAACCTCAAACCCTTTCATGTATTTGTCAATCACGTCCTGACCATGTGCAGTGAACTGACCCGTTTCAATATCGAACTCGTGAACATCTCGATCATCAGAAGCCAGAAACTTCCGCTGACCAGGGACAGGAACTAGATCGTGCAATCCCGTCCACCAGGTGTAACCTTTGCCCCATTCGGCAACTTGATCGTGGGCCTCGGGCAATCGATATGTGTAGCTTTCTTCTTCACTTAGCAAGCCCGTCGTCGCATTCCAGGGATATCCCACAATAGTTCCATAGGCAGGGATAGGATCGGTTCCGTCTGCTGCGGCGTCTGTTCCAGCAGCCCACAGCATCTGCCCTTGTTCATCCCAGATCAATCCATGAATAGCGCGCAAGCCGGTAATGTTTTGAATCACTGGAGGGTGTCCCATCAGAGGATTTGAGATGCTGGCATTATAAATGAGAATTCCATCCCACGGTCGCTGGCCAGTAGTGCCTACCGCAAATAGGTCACCCGGTAGAGGCTCGAGGGTGTGTGAGTTCCAGAGAACTTCGTTCTTTCTGCAGAGCGCGAATGTAATAAGTTTGTCGGTTTCGGGATTCTGAGGTGTGTGATTGATGACGAGAAAAAGGCCGCTGTAGACAGCACCGAGGCTAGTACCATTATTCATGTATTTCACTTCGACGGTAGCGATGGATTCATCATGGAGGCAATCGTTGACATCTTTGGGTAAATTTTGCCGGACATCCTTGCGTTCAAAGCTCCAATTCACATCTCCATGACGGTTATGAATCTTCAACAGGGGCGGATTGTTGTACACGCCGGTAATGATCTGATGCCAAGGTCGTATCACGGATCGTAAAGACTCTTGAGGCTGAATCGGAGGGATATAGCTGTCCGCGAGAGGGTCAAAGAGGAGAGAGACCCATCCCAGCAATCCAGCTAGCATAGTTGAAGTGTGTCAGGAAGAGAAACATATCTTCTAAGCGACAGTAATGTCCCCCTTGACTCAAATTTATTCTACCTAATCTACGGAGTATCCCTACAGGGCAAGACCCGCTAGACCCGCTTTCCTTTTTGGCTTGGCAGGCCGCGTTCGCAGTTGACGATTACGACTACGCGAGGTTTTCACAAAAAAAACCTTTTATGTAGTACAGACTATACTTAGGTCAGTCCTACTCAACCTTTGATCACAGCTCAAAGACACCTAGCTGGGATTGTGGCAGAGATATGTCAACATTGATCGGATCGCGTGCTCTTGAACGCCTTATCGAAATCTCCGAACTTCCGCTCCATTTCGTATCGACGTATCTATTACCCACTGAGGAAATCGCGTTCCACTTTTCTTGGAAGACCATCTCAGAATGTCAACTCAGGAGCCCGGGATTGTTACCACTAGACTCAAACAGGTACCGAGGTCACACAGTTGGCTCCAGTGCGGTATCGTGTTGAACAAGTGAACCAAGCCCTTGGCAATCTCCCGCCCGAAGATCAGATACAAAAAGGAAGCTCGGCTCTCTTGCCAAAACCGTTCATAAACGACATTTCGACTACAAGATCCTACTTGGAACCTATATATAACCTTGATGCGGCATATCGCGATGCACTCATCTTGACAAGGATACTTCGCAGAGTTTTTATCTTTGGCTTTTCACTTTTTCCAATATCAAGTCCCCTCATGAATGCTCCTTCCAGAGATCCTAATCTTAGCTTTTTGCTTTTTGGGGCCACATGCGATATTCAGTCGATTACTACTAATTCTTTCTGACAGATGATATCAGTTCATCATTCCCGCCCCAATCTCTGGGGTTCTTCGGATCAAACGGCTCATTGATGACGACTACGAGCGGCACAGATTTCGATGCCTAGAGTGGATCGGCGACGACATTCTGCCCTATATGAATAATACAATGTACAAGTTGGCCCCAGTTGGTGAATGGAATGACCTGATTGGCCTACTTTATCAGTTACCATCTAGTCTGGAAGCCAATGGGATCATTTGACAGCAGACAATATTGATATCTGATTTTGTTCCCCGCATATATTTTTAGAGCAAGCTTCGCATCAGACAATACATGAAATGATTCGGGTTGGCAGATGAAACTTTTACGTCCACGTCAAATTATGTATCTCATGGTAACCGTGGCTGTGATCACTTCACCGTTTTATTGGAGCATACGCTCACAAATGCATAAAGGACCTTCCAAGGTTGGAGAGCGGTTTTGCCTGTCAAGAACTGTGTGGGGTACCAAATGATATCATTTGACTTGAGCATCGCACTGCACACTTGGTTGTTGTGGACGGCCAAGGGGTTACCTAAGAGTTGCTTCTGAGCAATTCATTCGCGGCGCCTAAAGACTAGCAACTTCAGAGGCTGACTCAACAACTTGATGTTGAAGTCCTGGCCAGCTGGAATCTTCTTTTGATGGATATAGAAATAGAGGAAGCATGGAAGGTTATTGACCAAGGAACTTTGCATTGGAACTGACCTTTTTCGAGAGAAGCAGAATTGTAGTTTAAACTCATCGGGAGAATTTGTGTGATTTCAATTCATTTCAATATTAAGTTCACTGCTGGCTGTCACTACCAGCATGAAGTAGATATTGAGTCATAAATGGGTCATCAAGACAAAGTCGTGTTGATTGTTGATGACAACCAAGTTAGGATACAGATTCGAAATGAATTTCCTCACAAGAAGCCAATAGTATTCTGTATCCAGTCTAGCTCTTTTCTGCCCGCGGATATTAGTTGATCAACACTACACCTCGGGCCCGCTCAACCCCGCATTCTGCAGGATGCGGGGAAGCTCATTCATGGACAGTACTCGACTTTCTCTGCTTCGGCAACTTCTCTGCAGGAGTTATTGCTGGATATTTTGACTGTTTTGTGTGTGATGCAGCTTCAATAAACAAAGCTTGCTATTCAAAGTCATCATGCACATCTGGAGACGAGGTTCCCGTGGCTTCCGCATCAAGACAAGACCTTTTTGCCTAGAGCCCCGTCCTCGACGCGGACTCTTGACACAAAGTCTTGCGAAAGGACCAGTAAATGTGAGGTTTAGTCTGAGGTGGCCATCGTTGAATGGAATATGCTAATCGTATCGCTTGCCCGGCAGGTGCCTTTGATCGAGTCGACGATTGGCGATCACTTTGCGAAGATTGTATCGGAACATGGAGATAGGACGGCGTCAGTCTATGAATCTGATCAAAGAAGACAAAGATGTTAACATCTCCACAGTGTTATTGCAAGGCATCAAAATGATCGAGTAACTTATGCGTCTCTGGATTCTCGAAGTAATGCTCTGGCACGAGGCCTAGAATCAGTTGGAGTACGGAAAGGAGACAGAGTCGGGGTGATGCTAGGGAACTCGATGGAGCATGCAGTGGTAGGAAGCTTGCATATTGTTCGAAATGTGATGTGCTAACTTTGCTCAGACAACGTATGCTTTGTTCAAACTCGGTGCCATCTTGGTGGGTTGATCGTTCTGATGTCACGCTCATTATTTCTCATTGGACCAGGTACCTCTTAATCCATCTTTTAATACCAACCAGATCGTTGCAGCTTTAAGCCATCTCGAATCCAGTCATCTGATCATTAGCACCGAGTCCAATCTTCCTCGCAAAGACCCTCGCAGCAATGTGCCGTTGCTGGAACATTTGGTTGAAGACCTCGCAAGCTCCCATCTTCGCTCTGCGACCGTCCCCTCCTTGAAACAAGTTATTCTGGTCGATAACTCCGCTGGTCGAGTAAATGTATCATCGCATAAGAGCCTGACGCCATTTTCCTCGCTCATGTCTTATCTTCCCACTGATGGCCATCCGTTGCCAAAACAGGATTTGTCTCCGGATGAGGTGGTGAACATTCAATTCACATCAGGGACGACTGCAATGCCAAAGGCAGCATGTCTCAGCCATCGCTCCATATTGAATAACGGCGCCCAGATAGGCGACCGCATGATCCTCACCAGCAAAGATGTCGTGTGTTGTCCACCACCTCTATTTCACTGCTTCGGCTCTGTACTCGGCTATATGGCAACAGCGACGCATGGTTCAGCGATCGTCTTTCCATCTGAGGCTTTCCATGCCCGCGCTGCACTCCAGGCTGTCCAAGAAGAACGATGCACAGCGCTCTACGGCGTTCCAACAATGTTCCTCGAAGAGCTTGGGCTCATAGAAAGAGGCGAGATTTCAGAAGAAGGCTTTCAGTATTTGCGCACAGGAATCGCGGCAGGAAGCAGCATCCCAGCGGAATTGATGAAGAAGCTTCATCGAGTGCTTAATCTAACCGAATTGACCATCTGTTACGGCATGACGGAGACGAGTCCCGTGTCCGCCATGACAACCACAGATGATCCAATTGATAAACGAATCAACACTGTAGGACGACTCATGCCACATGTCGAAGCGAAAATTGTGAACCCCGCAAATAAGAGCCGAATACAACCCATAGAAACGCGGGGAGAATTGGCCGTTAGTGGATACCTGCTTATGAAAGGGTACTGGGGAGATCCCGAACGAACGGCCGAGGTGATGATCAAGGATGATGCGGGAAAAGTCTGGATGCATGTGAGTCTTCCTTGACCTTTTGGGGAAAACTCAGATCTGACAGGCTATAGACGGGCGACGAGGCTTTAATGTCACCAGACGGATATATTACCATCACCGGTCGAATCAAAGACTTGATCATCCGAGGTGGGGAGAACATTCATCCACTGGAAGTGGAGAACTGTCTGCTGGCTCATCCGAAGGTTATCGATGCTTCCATCGTCGGCGTTCCTGACGAGCGATATGGTGAAGCAGTCACTGCCTTTGTGATCAGCCGAGGGGGGAATCCCAAGGGCGTTACTGTGAAGGATATTCAAGACTGGGTGCGAGAGAGATTAAGCAATCACCTGGGTAAGTCATTCTGAATTGGAGCCATCGCATACGTATTAAGTGTTATCATCAGTTCCCAAGCACGTTTTCTTTCTCGAGTCATCGGCGACTTTCCCCAAGACGGCTAGTGGGAAGGTTCAGAAGTTCAAGCTGAAAGAGCAAGCTTTGAAGCATTTGCAGGACGCACGCGAGGAGGTAGAGTCTTGATAATAGATCAAGCGCTGTTAAAGCTATAGAGCGCTATACCATCTCGGGCAATAGAGATACAATAAGATCGCTTTCTTACTAGAAATGACATGATCTTGTAAGTTAATCTGTTTCTAACAAGCTGTAGTAAAGACTTGCACACCCTAGATATCCTGTCTAAAAACTCCATTTGTCTTTGATGTATCGTGTCCCGAGTTATTGACTCTTCCTTCAAGATGCATAATTCGTCAGTTTCATAAGATGCATACTGGACCGCCACCATCTCATCCCCACCACAAGCTCACACTGATACCACCCCGAAGACCACGCACATAATGCCACCATCCAACCGGAATGTACAAACACTCGCCCTCGTGAAGAACAGTCTCAACATACTCCGCATCCAGAAACCCGGGCCACAGCTCTTCCCACTGGTCTGCCTCTGCAGGAGAAAATTCAATCGCAGCCACATCGACCTTGGATGTGTTGGACATGTTAATGGAATTTTTGACGGGCTCTTGGCCGGAATCAGACACTGAGACTCCTTTTGGCGCCGATTGCACATACTCCTCGCCCCGTGGGTGAATTTGCGAGGCTGGCGTGTGCGGTGAGTAGAGTCGAATGTATTTGGTCCCTACTACCTGGACAAGCATGTTGTGATATGGGTCATGGTGGAGTGGCGAGATCGTAAAGGATGGACCAATCCATGTGTTGATGATTGGATCTTCTGGCAATTCCATGTATGAGCCTGTGTCGGAAGTTGTGTCGTCCACAGCTGGCGGCGAACCCGATGACTGTTTTCCATTTAATGGATCAGAGTCCGGATGTGCAGATGAAGCTTTGGCTTTCGCCGCTTCACGTTCGCGCATTTTGCTCAGATATACTGGTGTGCCTGGTTCCGGTCCAGGTGGGTTAATGTAGCAGTAGTCCGGGATACCGATGTCATTGCGCAAGGCAGGGATCTGGAATAGAAGGTCGTGCTGTGCCATGTAGCCGGTTTGACCTTTTCCCTCGCAATCTTCTTCGTTCTCTACATCTTCGTCTCCGTTTTCCTCGTTGAACCAAATGTATCGATCAGTAAACTTTCGAAATTCCATGATCTTCTGACCCCATCCTTCATCCGTGTAGGATCTGCCCAGTTCCACAGGGACCAGTCGGCGACCATTGAAAGTTCGCTTCCACCAGTAATCCCGGGAGTTCCAGGAGCGCGACGACATCGCAGGCCAATGATCAACCGAGTTTGTGATCACCAAGGGCGTGCGAATGGAATGGATATGGTTCTCCATAAAATCAAATGTTGGGGCGGACACACGTCCAATCGGATATTTGAGACGCGGCTCTGGGAGAGACTCGGGAGGAAACATCGGTGGAGACATTTTTCGGCGTTTTGAGGGAGGCTGAGAGTCGAGGTCAAGGTGGTTTTGATCGGTTGCGATCTGCATTGCGCTCAACAGGGACTCGATGAGCTTCTCCCGTAATGGGGCGCCCGTCATTATCAACGCCATGTCGAGTGGATGAATGACTTCAGAAAGCCATTTGGCGTTTAAGTTAATTTGGATCTCGGTGGCATTTTTGGTTTCCTTGATCAGTCGTTGTGCATCGATCTTATCTTTGGCCAGTGCAGCAGGGTCAACCAGACGGCAATTTTCAATAATGATGAGACAGGCTTTCAGTAAGGACGCGTCTGTGTATAGACGGCGCCAGCAAACATGGACATTTTTGAATGGAAAAACGCGTAGCTTCGCGTCGGCGAGCTGGAGCGCGTCGTCTGGACGGTTGAATAGATCTTGATCACCGCATTGACGAATGGGATCATCGGCTGTGGGTTCAATGATGGCTGATAGCACCTCACTTAGGATGCCTGGGAGGCCCATTGCAATATTGCCCATGTTGAAGGGGGGTGTTGGAGGTGACAAACAGTCGAGAATATATTCGCGGGGTCGAGGAGTTTGACCCACACGTCATCGAAGTATATTTGGTTAAGATGGACCGATTAAGAAGTCTTGTCAACAAACTACTATGCATGCGAGCAATTACTTTTTCTAGTCAAACGTGCCAATCTACAAGATAAATCAGAGTTTATACCTAGGTACATTTCAAATGATTAACGCGCAGTGTGAAACACAACACATTGATTCAGCCAAGTACCGTTCTTCCGATCTATACCTAGCATGCTGTTATTCTCACTAATCAAGCTAAATAATCTCACAACTATCTATGATCGCATGCATGAACGCAAATACTTCACTCCGAGGGTTGATCTAACTCATCGCTTTATCCGTGAACGAGGTCTCAAGCATTTGGGGCTACCACAAGGACATCCGAGACGAAACCAGTATCCGATGCCGTAATTCACCAGTAGCTCAGAATAGATAGGAATTTCTTTCACAACACGGATAGCGGTCGCCGCTCGCTGTCCAACCAGAGAAGGTACAAATTTGACATTTGAATCGCAGGAATGATTCATGAAACGCGTCCAATTGCCAAGAATATCTGGTATGATTGAAGCCACCGCGTCCCCCCGTCGTTTCTGACCCTCTGGAGTTGCAACAGGCGCTACCTGTACCAAGGAATAGATAGAGTCAATGTCACAATCCTTAGACATGACCGCGCCTATGTATTCTCCAATGATATCACCTGGATGAAGATTTATCAGTGTTCGCACGCCAACACCTTTGCCTTCGTATTCAATCAACTCTAGAAAATCGCCTGTCATTGACGAAATACGGCAATTGCATGGTTCAGGGCTTCCACAGAGTAAGCAAGAGGCCCAATTCTTATTATGCCGAGAAACAAATACTTCGTTACCAGCGGGGTAGAGATGATCATTAATATTTACCTGGGGCCGTCCATCATGACGGGGACGACGCAAGTGTGAATCGAGCGTTGCAACAACATGATGCGGATGTTCTCTACGCACATTGATATCAGGCGACAGTGCATCACGAAGTCCAGTCTGATGCAGCACCTCAGACTCCATTTGCCCAGTTGTTTCATTGAAGTGTTCATATTGAGCCCAAGGGAGAAGCGGACCTCTCCAATCCAAGGCGCGTGACCGAGCATAGATCTCCAAACTCCGTTCATTCTCGTGAATAAGGTTGGTCAATTCCGAGAATTTATCACCTGGAAGCGATGCATAAGCAAGTCGAAAGCCTTCCGCTTGAGCGCAGATGCCAAACATTCGCCATCCAGCTTCTGAAATGAAGCGATTGCCTCGACTATTCAATGTTCCAGTTGGCTTTTCCGTAAGGACCCTGACGATGAAGATTTTAGTTGCCTCGCACAATCTGCGGTGATAGGTTCTATCATCATCGGATGGCTCGCGCTCGAGTATGATTTTTCTAAATTGAGAAACACAGTTGATATCCCAGTAGATTGCTGCCAAAATATCGTGCAGGGTGTAGGGTGCATCTTTGGAAGGCGGTGCTATCTTTGGTGGCGACAAACTAGGAAACTCCATTTTGAATTTTGTGCTGGTGAAACTAGATCGTTCAATGGCTGGCTGTGCTCTTTTATATTTGAGAGGCAATCCTTTCAATTATTCTTTGCTCCTAATCTCGAGATGTATGTTCTTTGTGTGAACGAACTGGAGATTATCAACGTTGCTCTTTCATAATGCTAGACATTAATAGATCAAAGAAAAGAAGAATATTATATCGAGGCCTTCAAGGTCGGTGAAAGAAATTCTATCGGCTTTTTTCGAGGTCTTTGGTTTTTTCCGATGTGAGGCTCAATGCATGTAAAACAGACGAGTCTGTTTCATGGAAGAACCAGGGCTTGAAAAAGGCAATGTTTGGCTTAAACGTCTCAAAATTCAACTTCAGAATGAGCCATGGGAAGAGCCTCGCAAACGTAATAAATCCCATCTCCCCACGTCAAATGAATGCAATCAGCTCATCTAGCCCAAAAGACTAGATCTTCCAGACGACCAGAACCGGTTTCTAAAATCCACACTATATTCTACTATTTTTACAGAAATGATCCCGGTTCCGTGAAAGGAAAACTGTCCCACAGTGGCAGTTCCATGCCATCCCAGTCTAAGAATTCTGAGTGCTCGTCCGGCGGTACCCACGGATATGAAAAGCCTTCATGAAAAGACAATGAAGTGCCTCGACTGCTTTGATTTCTTTCACTTGTCCCACTCGGCTTCGAGGGACCTTCATTCAAACTGAATATCCGGTTCACATATTGACTTCGGCGCACGCGTGACTGACTGACGAGACGTTGACGCTGCTGGGAGACCGCAGCTTCGAGCGAGGTCAATATTTCAAGGTAATGAGCTGCTTGTGCAGACTGCTGGGCCAGCATTCGGAGGATGGTCAGGGCGCTCGTAAAGGCATCATCGGTTTCAGGGTCTATGTCGCGATGTGAGAACATTGAGAAGCCTAATACAAGGGCAGCAGCGAACACGAAAGCTCTGAAGAGAGGTTAGTTAAAATACTGAAAATCTGCATGAAGTTTATCGTAACGCACTTTAAAATGCTCATGCTTCGAAGCATCAGGTCCGACTGCTGAACTTCTGCGCATGTCTGAAGCATGTACACCGCCGAGTCAATGCAAGCAGTGGCTAAATGAGAATGTGATATGTCTTCAGTCGGAGCATTTTCCATGGTGCTATTTGAGTCATCTCGATGCATGCGAGCCAATCGTACGCTCAGAGTTGAGATCAAGAATGGTCGCGTGACCAAAATGACTGCAAAATGGTACGAGCACGCGACATGCATGTTCCCAATAATGTGCTCCTGGAAACTGTCCGAGCACTCTGTTTGATGTGATGTTCGAAGTGGCTCTGGTAATTGTGAGCTCCAGCAATTCAGCTTCTGCAGTAGACCATCTGCCGTCTCCGCGGACGCTGCCTTGTCACTATAGAGACGACCGATAATCTCTTGGACAATTGTGGAGAGTTGATACGATGAATGTAGGCGCAACTCGCTCAGAGTAGTTGGGCTTGGAAGGAGACCCTGCCGATTCTCCCGCAGAAGAGCTGCAGTGGCGGCAGGACGGCCAAGAATTGAGCTCGCCAGCAAGTCAAGAACACAGAGGCTCATCCACAGCTTTGATCTGATAGACGTCAGTATCAGTAGGTCAAATCTATTTGTGGCACTCACCTCTGACTATGTTCATCATGGCTCAATGGACTCGAATAGTCCTCGTGCAGGCCCAGAGCAACTGCGGACCGGGCTGCGACACCCAGGTACATGAAAGCTGAATTTCGACGACAAGCCCCAAACATATAGAAAGACATCAGCAGAAAGCATCGCACTAGATCGATACTCGGATCTTCGAGCAAGTTGGCAAATGCCCGACGCTGGCCACGGGCAAACAAAGCCTCTTCCATCTGAACTCTTTTCGGGTCATTGTCGCAACACTGGGCTCCGATTGCGAGCACCAAATCTCTTACTGCTGAATCGGTCTCTTCTCGAGTATTGATTGTCATTGGAGGCTTTTCCAGTATAGATTGCATAGTGGGGTCAAGAAAAATAAAGCCGCTCGTCTAAAAGAATTGTTAGTGCATTAGCCGCTTTGGTTGGTTTGGAAGGCTGACAGCGGTATAGAAATTCTGTAGAAACCGACGCTGATCGTCTGCGTTACAACAATCTTCCGAGAGACTCGATATTTCATGGTGAGCTCTCGATTCTAGCATGTCTTCACTTTTGAAATTATGGGAGAATTGAGATGGACCGATGTGTTGTGTCACGGTGTCGCGAAGGAGCTGAAGAAACGAAAGCGAAGCGGCCTTGCCAACATAAACTGGAAATAAAAGTCAGATATTGAATAGTCATTTGAATAGAGAGAGTAGATACCATGCTCGCCCTGAAGATTCCGTAACATACGCGGATGCGTACGATGTGTTGCTTCGGGTGAGCGCGATCCCGCATCCAACGAGGCGTGATCGACATCGTTGACAGAAGCATGAATACGCGGCGTAGCTGAACTCGCCGAAGAATCACCCGGGTCAATCCATGCCACACTTGGCTCTGTCGCTCCATGCGGTGCAGCTGCGAGATGTCGGTTACGCACCCCGCTATCCGACATGGATTTGAACGGAATGCACGAGCTTCTCCGTCCTTTTTGTATGCAATTCGTACACGGAAAAGAACCACTGCAGCGTTTCTTCGAGGCTCGACATGCTGTACAAGCTGTATTTGCCCTGAGACGATTTGCATGATGGACTTTAGGTCGTCCCATTGTGAAGTGTAGTGGAAATCCGGGGATTGCGACGATCCCCGCATGAGATAAACGCGGTGCTCGGCCCGACACTGAGCGTGTCAACATTTCGATCATTTCGATCATTTCTGTATTGGATTTGACCATTCATTGAAATTTCATAAATTAAAAAATTGCCAGTTGAATTGATTTCAATTTCGAACTTGTATATACATCCATGCATCTAACAACCATTCTATTTCTTTCCAGACTGCGCAGACGGGTCCTACATTGCATCAGCATCATTCTTGCAATTTATTTCCAATGAAACAAAACTTCCTTCACTTACCAGGTAGACTTGATAAAACTGCATCTTAACCTCCTCGCCCTCCTTGGCCGGCGCAAACACGACTCGTCCAGCCCAAGGCACATAAACATCCTTCTCCGGTTCCGCCTTCAGTCTATAGACGACACCTCCATAAAGCATGATCTCATTCTCAGCACCAAAGTAGATCCGCAGGGGAGAATGCTTGCGAGAAGCGACATGAGTCCAAATAGCATGACGCAGGTTTAGAATTTCTAAGTCATGTTAGTTTGTGATCAACACACACCTCGAATGATGGACTTCGTCGCAACGAGTCACAAGACAATAAACATACCACTTGAGCCCTTGGCTTCTCTTGGCCCCATAATCAATGTTGCATCCTCAGTGAAGTTCTGCACGTATTTCTCGTGGAGTGACTCGTCGTCACTGGTACGGAAGAAGTCTTCCATGAAAGCAACAAAGGCCGCGCCGCGGGGTGGCGCGAGCGCGGTGTCATAATCAATCTTGTAGGACATCTTGATATTGTCTGTGACGAATTGAAGTGCACAGAGTCGGTATAAATGATACGCGATTTTGTTAGATTAGAGAAGTGGCGTGTCGTCATCGTCCATTTATTTGATGAGGGGAACAGATCCGTCGGTCCGATGCTTCTGACAGCATCCGATCTTATCTGGGATCCGCTCTAGCCGATTGATGCGGATATCGAGGCTGGTTGCTTTTGAATAAGCATTACATAGTCAGTTTTACCCGGAGGGACGGCAGAGAAACTTCCAAGGTTGTTTGGCTTGTTGAATATAGCAGCACTAACATCTATTCCGTGCTGGAATATTCGTTGTAGAGCAGACGGTCAATAGGTACTAGTTGAGGTCTAAGCTTAAATATATCTTTAGCGTTCCAAATTGTGCAAAATTTGCTAGTTAATAAATTCAAATATCTTATGTGCATTCTCAAGTATAAAAGTTAAAGTCATGTTTGCGACCGACAATCTCTTAGCGCAATCAACACTTCCGCACATCTCCCTCGTCCTTAACCAAAAAGTCCTCCCATCGAGCACGATCTGTTCCATTAGGCCGACTAGCCCGGACAAACCGATTGTCAACACCTTCCACAACAGCAACAGGTCGCACAACCTCAATATCAGCATTATACGCACGCGAAGACCACCGTTCTGTCAATGGCTCCCGACCCTCTTCTGACTGAGCACCCGCGGGTGTGTACAGGTGCGGGAAGCGCGTCTGCATTCCCTTGAGAACAGTCGAAGAAATCTTATCCACGCTGTCACAGTGTCGCAGCTTGAAGAACTCTGGTGGCTGAGTGGCGCGCATTTGCTCTTGGACTTCTTCCGAGTATTGGCCCATTGCGAAGAGAAGCAGGTCATAGTGCATCAGCGAAGCTTTTCCGTGGTAGGACCCTCCGCTCTTGGCCCGGTGGTAGAGACCGGTCAATGCAGCGATGGCGCCCATGCAGCCTGTGCCATAGTCGGAGATCGGGAAGGGGGGTACGACGGGGGTTGAAAGACCCATGAACTGGCCTTGGGCCCAAGCGATACCAGTAACCTGGAAGACTGTCAGTAGATGTGAGTGAGAAAATTATTGGGTAACTTACGCAATCGGCGATCTGCTGCCAGCCAGCTCGCCCGGCCCATTCACCTTCGTAGCCGAAGCAATTTTCATTCACGTAGACGATGCCTTTGCCGCGCTTCTCAGCCAGGGCAGCCATGGCCTTGGGGCCGTATCCAAGCTTCTCCAGTGCATCTGGCCGGTAACCGTCCACAATGACATCCACATCGGCCAACAGCTTCTCAAATTCCTCACGTCCAGCCTCGGTCTTGAGGTCGAGATCAGCTGCAAGCTTGCCCATGTTTCCGTCTACCTGGAAGAATGGGACATCAGATAGATTTGGACTCGTAATTTTCAAAACATCAGCACCATATTCGGCGAGAATGCGGGTGACTGTTGGTCCTGCGATGATGCGGCATAATTCAAGGACCTTGACACCTTCCAAGATCTTCTTGCTGTCCGAACGACTGGATGGGAATGGAGTTGGAGGAAGCTTGCCCGGCAATGGTGTAACCTTCCAAGCTGGCTCTTGTACGTTGAGTTTTCCCTGTGACTTTAAGTGAGTGGAACGTTCGATTTTTCGGGCTGAGAGGCTCTGACACGTACGTGTGGAGTCTTGATAAAGTCCTCATGCTTCAATGCTTGGACACCAGCTTGTCTCTTCTCTTTGTTCATCGCCTCGAGCTCGGCAACAGAAAACTTTTGAACTTGGCCCTCAATGACCTTGATGATCTCTTCATAGTCTGTCAAATCCGGTCGGTAACCCTCGAGTCCGATCATGTTCAGTGTTGTAGTAGCCTCCAGGGAGCCGTGAATATGGTAAAACTCTTCTGGATTCTTGGTCCGGTACAGATTAGCTGACATCCGCCGATATGTAATCGACTGAGCATCCAGCAAGTCCGTATCTGAAAGTTGTCAACAAAAACATCAGGATTCAGAAGTTAAGGGTACATACTCTTCAGTTTAGATTTCACTGCAGGATCCAGCTTCGACAGCCCATCCACCTTGGCCATGTAGGCCTGACATCCAAATGCGGTTGCACCCTCCAAACCTACTCGGATGCCGCGGGGATTCGAGCCACGTCCAAATCGCAGATCAGCAATTGCTGCTGCGACAGAACCTTCGATGCCTTTCAAGGCCGCAAGGGTCTCTGTTTCTTTGAATGGAATCGGATAATAGATCTCATTGTGACTCGATGAGAAAGACACACGGTCTTTGTTCTCCAAAACTTCCGGTGGTAGATTGAAGCGTTCTGACTGTTCACAAAGATTTGAGAAGATTCGACTCGTCTCGAGGACGGGCGAATAGGGCGAGCCGTTCGCCTGGGTAGATGACATCGTTGGCGCTCCGATTTCGTTTTGATATGATTTTCAACTCTTTGTTGTAAGATACCAAGATCCAAACTTATTAAATAACGACCAGGTTGGCACCTGCGATAACAAGTGATTGGCAGTGGCAAACTTGTTCGGGACAATGTTGGAGAGGGCCCGTCGCTATATATCTTGATCGGATGAAGGTCGGGGTTTCTCCATCGGCAGCGCAGCGGCGCGACTGGACCTTCGGCTCATGATGGAGGACAGATTTAGACCTATGATGAATAGGGACTGCAGACTGAAACCCCGCAACGGTATTTCGATCCGACTGTCCGACCCGGCGGATTTTCGGATCGCGATAAGATCGGATGTGCAGATCACGTGTCGGTCCCTGGGAAGAAACGGATGATTTGATTGGACGCGAAGGATCCTGATGCAGTATGTACTACACATCGTACATGTTCAAAGACATGTTCAGTATACGGCATTGAGGAAGCTCATTTAGTTCCATCATCCTGGACGGCCATTGCAATAAATGAAGTTGATAATCATCATGCTGGAATGGAGTCCATGGACCAGCCATTTCAACCTGCTGTGTGGTGTTCAAGTATCCTCTTGCTTCTAAAAAGTCCAAGCTGGGATTTGGATTTCCAGTACGAGCAAAACTTGCCCAAAGATCCAGCACGTATTGCTCAAATGGCAAATCAAGCTCATCTCGCAGTGGACGACCCAAATATTGGATATTGCCAAAGACATAATAGAGTTCGCCCTGGTGACATTTGAAGTACTCTTGGTTTGGATCACCGTGCGGAGATGATGGTGTAATGGGAGCGTCGCAGAGGGGCGTATTTGGTGAGTACTCTGGCATTTGGTAGGTTCGATTGAACTCGTAGAAATAGACATTAGAGAATATTCCCTTGTTGAATCCAGCATACGCGGTGGCTTGATTCAAACATCGCATGGTGGCATCTGTGTCGATACGAGCTGATGTGTTGAAGATATCAAGACTGCGGTTACCACTCGAAGGTATTGGAAATTCGGGACTTGGTGTGATAGATGTCGGAAGGTCAAACCGGCTCAGGAACTCATGAATGCTCTCGTTCGGTGATGGCATGTTAATTGCAACGGCAGCGTCATCTCTCGCCATTCCAATCATCAAAGGGACATTTGCGATCGAGTTTGGGTCAGGGTGGTATAAATCCAGCTCCGCGGCTCGAATGTAATTCCCGTCAATGACGAGATAGCGTGCAAGATCAATGACATCGACCATGTCAGAAATAGGAAGAGCACGAAGACACTCAATCTGTGACGGGGCATGCGTGCAGTTTGTTGCGCTTAGCACAGCTTTGCCAGCAACGTTCATCTCCTCCGCGATCGTATAGTATTTCGAGTATGGTTTTCCATCTGCAAGACCCCCAGGGTTGCTCTGCATAATCATGCCTGAGAACTTCCCTAATGACTTTGGTGAAAACAACATCACTCGTCCGGTGGATCCACCAGATGATTCTCCAAATATAGTGATTTGGTCCGGATCGCCGCCAAAGTCTTGGATGTTGCGACGAACCCAGTCAAGCGCAGTGAATTGATCAGCGAGTCCGTAATTTCCATTTGTTTCGCCATCATCCAGTGCAAGGAATCCGAGTGTGCCCAGGCGATAGTTGACAGTGACGACTACCACGTCGCCTCTGGAGGCTAAGTTGCCTCCATCAAAATTAGGATCATTGCCAGTGCCGAATCTGTATTCTCCACCGTGGAACCAAATCATCACCGGGCGCAGTAATGTATCGTTTCTACGTTGGTTCGGAAGATAAGGAGTCCAGATATTGAGGAAGAGACAATCTTCCGAGCCGCCTGGAGGCTGGAGACACATTGACCCATAGTTCAAAGCGGACGCGTCGTCGTCATTTCCCTCATATACTTCCGAGTATGTCCATCTCTTCAAATATTTTCCATATCTCACGCCGAGGAAACGGAAACTGCGTCGATCGCGAAACCTGCTTCGATGTTAAAAACGCGTCAGACTGTTTCACTCGTGGACGAACCCGGTTATGTATTCATTGTTTGAGCGCACAGAGATTTGCCATCGCGGGCTCGAATCCTGGTTTTGTGGAGTTGAGTATGGGGCACTCTGAGTGCAGAGCACAGGGAAAACATCAGTGGCCGAAGCTGCATCGACTTCTCCATCCACTGTAATTGTCATGGGCTGGTTGTCGATTGGCGCAACCCAGAATTGCTGAATTTTATCGTATTCTCGCTGGTAGCCGATGTACTTCACGTTAAAATGAATGTTGTCATAGCCAGAGCTCACTGCCCAAAGCTGTTCACCTAGCGCAATGCAGCTGTTGATCGCTGTTGAAAGCGACATCGGGTCGAGGAGGATAACTCCCGAGTTAGCCCAGGGGCTAGCACCTTCTATTGACATGTGAGTCAGGAGCAAGCTCATTTATGGATTGAATGAGAAAGCGAAACTCACCGCTAAGATCATTTTGGAGGTATATTGAAATTCCAGAGTTCAAGGCCTCTGGACCCGCCAGCCCGTAGACGAAAGGTAGGCTGAATAGCGCAAGTGTTGAGGTATATCTGGTTGGGTTGAGCATTTTGGAAACCAAATTAGAGATTTTGTTGCAGTTTTCTGACACTATAAATTCAATAGCCTGTGTGCGAGCAATACATGTCATATGCTAGTAGCGTCTGGCTCAGCGGAGGATGACTCCCCCATGGCTCGCGTCTACATATTGGTTTGATTTTAAAGGCTGGATATTACACATGACTTTTCTTTAGCGATCAATTATCTGCTTATGCTGCTCAGCTTTGCTTCGGGTCACACGGTGGGACATTGATTATCAGCCGGAGCTGAACTATGCTGGTGGTGTTGATGGAGGGGGAGTACTAGGTAGGTGTTATTATCCTACGGCTGTAAATAACCATACAGAAGTACTTGGAAGCAAAGACGGGGTACCACCGGTAAATAAAATTATAGGCAAAATCGATGCCTTGGGGTTAATTCCCTTTCCAATGGTAATGCTGGTATGCTCGAAGACAATCAAGATACCATCCTACCAGCCCTCGTATGCTCCAAGCTTTCTGATCTATGATTTTTCACCTCGTTTTCTGCCTATGTTACTATGTAGGATTTAGTAGTAAATGCTACTTTTGCTTATATTGTCATTTGGAGATTACAACACGACGACTCTCACCAAAAAGCTATTGATGAAGTAAGAAGACGTCTACTAAGAAAGCAATGCAACATGGTATTTGAAAAACGCAAAATGAGTTATTTCGAGAACCATGTCTTATTCAGATGAAGCTGTTTCCAGTGCCTGACACATCACGCTAAGAAGCTAAACCGTGTCGACGGAATAGTTAGAATCGAACAAATCAACTAGATAGACCTCTAAAGACTGCTGAGCAATTTCACTTTGGTTGTGAGAAAGCGATGAACGTATTTCCTATCGAATGTATCCTTGTTCGTCGTCCTTAACCTTGAACACGGGGAGCAATATAAGCAAAACAAGAGTCATCATATCAAGAATAACAAGCTAACAAGCCCAAAGGCGAGAGTTCAAGCTAGATGTTTCTTTCGAAGCTTTGGTCTCCTCTTTCTGATTTCAATGGCCGTTGTTCTTGGTACTTCGATTGCATATTTTCCCCAGCCAAGAAATTCAATTCCTTGCCTCAGCGGCCTTTAATACATATTTTTGGACTTCTCTTCCAAGGTTGCAGACAAGTTTCTCCCGTAGTGGTCCTACAGCGATGATCTACTATCATCAAATCCCCGCCACCGGAATCTATTCAAGATGGCAAGACCTAACCACGTTCATACTGACGTAAAAGTGACCTATCGATAGCAAGAGGCAACAACACTACAAGGACGAGATAGATCCATATACCACAAGAAGAAAAATAAGTCGTACTACAACCTCCACTGCAAAAAAGTATATGAGGATATCGCCATGACAGAGCCAAAGCGCGACCTTATCATCGTCTCCAATCGACTCCCACTATCAGTCAAACGCATCGACGGCACATACGAATCAACCATCTCAAGCGGCGGTCTCGTCACCTCTCTATCCGGACTAACCAAATCGACCACATTCCGGTGGTTCGGCTGGCCCGGGATCGAAGTCAAAGACACACAAGATCAGGAACAAGTCTCGAAGAGTCTGGCTGAGCATAATGCCATTCCCATCTTTCTTGACAGTGGCTTGGCGCATGAGCATTACAATGGGTTCTCAAGTATACATTTCACATCTACTCCCCCTTACCGACGAGACAATAACTTCTACTACAGACCGAATCCTCTGGCCGATCCTCCACTATCAATCCGGCGTGACCTTCGACGACGGTCCCTGGCAGGCCTATCGACGTGTGAACGAACTGTTCGCGGATGCAATCGCCGAAGCAGCTAGCAGCGGCGTCTTGATTTGGGTTCACGATTACCACCTCATGCTCCTTCCAGAACTCCTACGCAACAGGCTCCAGAAGCAGGGTAAAGCATGTGCAATCGGGTTCTCGCTGCACACCCCGTTTCCAGCGGGTGATTTCTGGAGGAATTTACCTGTGCGCAAACACCTGATTGAAGGATTGTTGGCGAGTGATTTGATCGGGTTCCACACGGATGAGTATAAGCAGAATTTCATCGATACTTGCGCTTCCCTACTGTATGTCTGACATATTTCTCACTTGGATAAGCTGACTTGAGACAGGGGTGCACATATCGGAATCCCGAATCAGATCCAGTATCGAGATCGATTAATCTGTACAGACAAGTTCATTGTCGGGATCGATCCGCAGAAATTTGCGGATACGCTGCAAAAGCCTGAAGTTCAAGATCGAATCAAGGCACTCGAAGAGCGGTATAGAGGTGTCAAGGTTATTGTTGGCGTTGATAGACTGGATCATATCAAGGGACTTACGCAAAAGTTGAAGGGGTTTGATACATTCCTGGATGATCACCCTGAGCTGCAGAATAAGGTCGTTTTGATTCAGGTGGCGGTGCCTAGTCGTGAAGATGTCAAGGAGTACCAGGACCTGGAGACTGAACTTAGTACACTTGCTGGAAAGATCAATGGCAAGCATGGTATGTTCTCGGGTCCGAGACGTATGGTTCAGGTATTGATTCAAGTGTCCCAGCCACACCGGAGGGTACACCCCTTTTATACATGCACCGATCAGTCCCGTTTACCGAATTGACAGCGTTGTATTCTGTTGCAGACGTGTGTCTGCTCACGTCTACTCGGGATGGGATGAATCTTGTCTCATTCGAGTATGTGGCGTGCCAGGCGAACAAACACGGCGTACTCGTGCTGTCTGAGTTTGCGGGCGCGGCGTCGTTTATGCGTGAGGGAAGCATTCCCTTTCATCCGGCGAATAAGACCGAGATGTCTGAGGCATTGTATCGTGGGTTAGTACTGGACGAGTCGGAGCGGAAGCAGAAGTATGAGTTTCTGCGAGATTTTGTCAACACGAATACCAGGTATGGTTGGATGAAGAACCAACGAGTGCTATTCTGATCGATTGTCAGTGCGAAATGGGGCCAAACGTTCATCGAGAAGCTCTCTCAGAGATGCCGGCGACCTCATGATCCATGCGATCGTGCTTGATTGCCAGTCTAGTAGCTGTGTTCTGCAGTTGTATGTCCACAGATATATTTTGAGTGCTACGGATGCATGCAGGTTTCGGGATCAGCGAGTTAAACATGCGCTTTTCTCGATGCAAGTCTAGCCTATCGTCACGAGTGAATAACGGCAAGTCATGCTGGACAAGAACTGCGGTAGCGCTACGCGCTGCCTGGCCCTTGGTCAAGATTGACAAATTGCTTATATTTAAATATGAATAGAGTAGTCCAAGAGAATAAAGGCATAGGACAATATTAGAAAAGTGTAGATAGCAATAGGGCCTATAGTTTTCCTTTTTTTTTGTATATCTATATATCCTCTAGTATTAGAAATTGAATAAGAGCTATTGCTAGTTGATAGAAATAAGATATTAGATAGTAAAGTAAGAGATTAATTTTAAACAAATCTATAATCTATAGTAAACTACTCTAAGCCTTCCTTTCCTACTATATCTAGTATACTAACCCTAACTATAAGACTTAGTAGGAGCCTATTTTACCTTTTTTATAGAGGGCTAGTTAGTATTAGGCTTATCCTATTTTATAATAGGCTCTAGTTCTAGTTTATTATCTAAAGAAGACTTATTAGCTTTAGACTTAGATTTGGATTTAGAAGTATTAGTCTTAGTAATAGACTCCTTAGTCTTAGACTTAGTTTTAGACTAATATATAGAGTCTAACTAGCTATACTAGGGAATAGATATAGTAGGGGTCGAAGGATAGGGTGATTTATTTATAGATAGTATAGATAGCTAGATATAAGGGGTAGATAGTTCCTCCTCTTTAGCTTAGATAGTACTATAAGAGCTAATAGTCTTATACTTTTGCTTAGTTAGGAGGTTACTAGTGATTTTTATAGAAGAGCTAGTAGTAGGGGCCGCTAAGGTATTAGCCTTACTAAGGTCTAGTAGAGGATACTTATAATTATTAAATTTATAGAAGCTTATAAACTTACTAGTAATATATATTATATATCCTATATTAGGGGTCTTACCCTAGGAGGCAAATTTACCCCTTAATAGAAGGTAGTAGACTATAGTAATAGTAATAGTTATAGGGGCGCTAGTAGCCTTCGCTTCGAAAAGGGACTTCTAATAGTTATAGATTATTACCTAAATAAAAAAGATATAGTAGCTCGGGTCTAGGCTAGTATCTTAGTTACTAATAGTAGACCTAATAAATAATATTATAGTATAGTAAATACTAGGGTAGTAGTTATTATACTATAGGGATTATAGGTTGCTAGTAATAGGGGCTAGGAGGGTGGCTTAGACTATTAGGGTAGGGTAACCCTAGTTAGATAGCTCCTAGGAAATAAAGCCCTAGTAGATTATAATAGTTTTAGGGCGAAACTCTAGGTAGTAGTAGTTGAATAGGCTAATAGCTAAAGGGATAGTAATAGATATATTATTATTATTATTATTAGAGGTTATATCGGCGATAATATAAAGAATATATTCGACTAAGGGCCTACTAGTAGAGCCCTTAAATCTTATATAGGTAGAATTAAATAATAAAAGTAGGTTATCGATAATAATCAAGCCTAAAAAGGCGATATAGATAGTGCCTATAGATATAGATATTATAAAAAATAATAGATTATAAGTAATTAAATAAAATTAGTAAGTTATAAAGTAGAGAGTAAATAAGAGATATAAATAAGAGAGGTATAAGAAAGAAAAGCTATAGATAGGGATAGACACCCTTATAAAGCTAGATTAGAGGAAAGATAGGTAGCTCTACTATACCCCTAAGTATCTAATAGTAGGCTAGCAATATAGTATATAAACCTCGAATATATACTATAGATTAGATATAGGTATACTAGGTATATTAGATAGTTTAAAGGGCTTTAATACCTCTAGATATATAATATTCTTAGTAAGGTGGCGCTTATTATCTAGAGAAAGTAGAATCTATATATTCGATATAGATATTATTTATAAAAGGGCTATATAAAGCTACCTATAGGTGAATACTAGGGCTTAAAGATCGATACTAATATAGTTAAGTAACTAGCCCTAGGACTTATTAATTATTATAGCGAAGCAAAGATATACTAGAAACTATAGGTAAGTAATTATAATAGGGAAATCACCTTTATTAGAGATTAAGAAAAGGCGATAGAGATAGTAAATATTACTCTTAAAACAACTATTAGCAATATATACCTTAAGGTAGTATATTTAGATATTAGTAATAATTAGATAGGTCCTATTATATAACCTATACTAGGTGTTTAGGTTTTATATAAGTATAATAGGCGCCCTAATCTTTAGATATAAATCACTAAGGGGTAGATTTATAGACTAAAGGCTCTAGAGATATTCTATACTAAACTCCTTATTATTAGTAGTATTAGTATTATATAAATTAGCTAATAGGAGGGAGAACTCCTATACTAGTATCTAATTAAGGAGTATAGTATTAATATTATCTATATTAATATTATAGAGGGTTAGAATAGTATAGCTAGTAAAGAAGCTAAGGGTAGTATCTACCTATTATAGGTAGAGGTTCTAAAATATAGAGTTAGGGTAAATTATATCTAGGAAGTCCTCCTAATTATATATATAATATAGATAATTAGGAAGCTCGATAGTCCTATTAAGGTAGGGCTTCTAGTATAGCTTATTTAGCTAGGTTATATACAATCGATTTGGCCTAGAGGCTCCCTATAAATAGAGATTCTTATAAAGGGAAAGGATATAAAGATACCTCTAGATACTAGCCTTCTAGAGGGATAATATAATAATATCGGCCTAATTCCTACTAGATATAATAAGGAGAATTTGCTAGAAATTACTACTAAGTATAGTAGGGATACTACTAAATAGGTTATCGGCCCTAGGGAGTCCCTTTCTTATATCCCTTAGTATATAGTCGATAGTATTAAAGCTATCCTTATATAATATAGGGGTCTTATCCTAGATAATAAGCTTTATATTTCGAATTAGCTCTACTACTTATATACTAGGGGAGATACTATAAGTTAAAGTATTAAGAGTTGGTATAGGGATTTTAAACTATTTATAGATAGTATACCTATCTATAAAGAGTAATATAGTAATACTAGTAGATATAATATAAAGAATAATAAATCTAAGCCTATAGTAGTACTCGCTAAAGGTATTATATATAAATATCTTTCTAGAATCGCCTAGACTATAAAAAAAGAAAAGAGTATTTATTAGATTAATATCGATAGCGTATCGAATTTTATTAACTATATAGGCCTAGACAATAGTAAGCTAGGAGTAATACTACTTAAAAAGGCGTCTCTACTTATATAAATTATAGTTACGCTCCTCTAGTATAATACTATTTAAATAAAGGATAGCTACCTAGTTATACTATACTAGAGGGAGGTTAAAATTAGCTAAGGACTTTTTATTTATCTAAAGGTCCTACTAGATATACTAAAGGGTAAGGTTAAAATAGTCTTTATTAGGGTTAGGGATATAGCTATAGATAGCTATAGTATCTTATTAGGCCTCCTAGTATAACTAATATTAGAGGTTATTACTTATTAGTAGGCGGAACTTATCCTAGGTATATTATATAGTACTAGACTCGAGAGGGTAGTAGTAAGCTATAGCTATAAATATTACTTAAAGGCTTCTTCTAAGCTAGAAGTAAATAGTATCTTAGAAGCACTTAAACTATTTATTAGAGGAGCTAAGAATCCTAAGGATATTATAGGCCTTATAATATATTAGGTATAGATACCTATTAACTATATAGAGGTCTTCGAAAGAGATTAGGCTAGATATAATAGCTAAAAGGTAGTAGAGATAGTATAGCTCCTAATTAAATAGTATTAGAGGGTATATATAACTAATCTAAAAGCCCTTTTACTAGGGCTTCTATTAGAGAGGCTTAGCTTTATTATTCTATATAAAATAATAGGGTATATCCTAGTAGAGGTACTTTAGCTAGTCTAGATACTTATTATACTAGCGAAAAAAGTCTATTAGGGGGGTAATATAGGCCTTAGCAATATAGCTAAGTTAACTATTATCTATCTCTTTACTATAGATAATACTATAATCACCCTTAATATAAATTATTAAAGGTATTATAGATAGAACTATTCTATTAATAGTATAGGCTATAATATACTAGTAAGCTTTAGAGGCACTAAAATAGTGGCTATTTATATAGTTAATAGTTTTATTAAAAATAACCTTAATTATAGACTAATCAACACTCTTATAGAGATATTTATAAAGATACTAAATAGTCTTAAAGGAGTAATAGAGCTTAATATTAATATATATCTTATATTTAAAGGAAAGATAATAATTATATAGAATAACCTATTTATTCCTAACTAATATCTCCTTACTATATTAGGTTAGATATAGGATAGGAATATAAGGGCCTTTATAGCGCTAGTAGTCTAGATAACTATTAGATAATATAGAGATTATTTTATAAAGAGGCTTTAGGTACTCCTTAGAGTAGTAACTATCTTTTATATAGGGCGCCTTAGGGTTTAGAGCACTATAGGGGTTATATATTATCTACTCCTAAATAATATTAAATATCTCCTAGCCGCTATAGTTAGTCTTAGGATCTAGAAGCTTAGTAGAAATCAAATTATTAAGAATAGCTAGGTCGAGAAGACACTATCTATTATAGAGCTAAACTAAAATATAGGTATATAGGAGCCTATATTTCTAGAACTCGATAATATATATAGAAGCCTTATATTTACTAAATATATTATAAGTCTAGATATTAGTAAATAGCTTCTAAAGCTTTATATAGAATATATAGGTAGTTAGGTCTAGCCAATCCTAAGCCGACTAAATAGGTATACTATATATATTATAGATAAGTTTATTAGTAATCTTCTTCTACTAGGGATTAGTAGTAAAGATTATAAAGAGTATAAGTTTCCTAAACTTATAGCTAATAGCGAGAGAGTTATAGTATTTCTATTACTTATAGCGACTACTCCTAATAAATATCGATAGAAGGATAATATAAAGGGTTACTAGGTTGCACAAACCTAAGGTAACCTTATATATATAGGAAGTAGGAATAGAAGGACCGGCCGAGAATAGGTGGTCTATCACTAGAAATAGGAGTATTAAATTATCGATTCTTAGTCGAATTATTATCGATTAGTATTATAAAAGAATTATAGAAAACTCTAAAGACTAGATTCTTAAGAATTAGTCTTTATACTTTATATACTAATAAGGTCTATCTTATAGCTTCTTTACTTAATCAACCTCTTAGGTCTTACTAAGATCTTACTCCTTATAATTCTAATTCTTCTTTTTTAATTACCTAAAGAAGTTATAATAGCCCCTACTACTAGAATATTGGCCAAATAGAATAATAGGGACTCCCTATTAGATCGATCCCTAACTATTTCTAACCCCCCTAAAGAAGGACTCTCTCTCGAAGCTATTCGGGAAAATAAACTCTACAAAATTACTATCCTATAAGAGGATATTATATAATAAGAATAGCTTATAAGCCTTAAACGCCGAATTGCCGAGCTAGACTAAAAAAGTAAGGAATATAACCACAAAATTAACTTAAATCGATCTCGGAATACCCCTCCTTCTAGTATAAGATCTAAGAAGCAAATTAAAATCTACTATATCGAACCTCTAACCCTTTAATCTAATATTTAATAACTTACTATATAGACTAAGAACCTTAAGGAGTTTTTCGATACAAATAAATATAATTATAATATAGATAAATAGCGAATCTATTATACTACTATATAGTTTATAGATAAAGAATATCGCTAAAGATAGAGAGACTATTTTAAAAACCTTATACTAGATCGATAGGAAATCGAACTTAATTTATAGGAGGAATTTAAGCGTTTTACGCCTAGCTTACTTTATAATTCGGTAACTATAGTCTAAGACCTTTATATCACCTATAAACACGCCCGATAATAACCTACTAATAGCCCTAGTATATTTAAATAATATCTTTAGAGTTTAGAATAATACTTCGAAAGAAAGCCTAAAAAGGATAGTATACTAGCCTATTTCGCTAAAATATTGCTAGAGCTTCGATTAAAGATAGAAACCTCTCTCTATCCTTTACTATCAAAATAGTATAAGATAGTAGTTTAGGCCGAGTATTTCTAGAACCTTTTTAAATAAATATAACCTTAAAAGGATAATAGCTCGATATTAAACTAAGAATAAAGAGGGGGCTATTTGTCTACTAATACGCCTTAATCTAAAGGATTCTCTTCGAAGCTATTATTTAATAAGGGTAGTTATATACTAAATAAAGGAAATTTAACTTCTAACCCTAACTATATTCTAATTAATAATAAAGGGAAACCTTAAGAAGGCCTTTCTAACTACTCTAATTCCGATAATAATTCGGATAAGAACTACTACTATAACTATAGTAAATAAGGCTACTAGGCTAAGGATTATTAGAGTAAGAGAGATTATACTAAGGTTTAATCTATTTAGGAGGAACCTTTAGAAAACGCTAAAGGGTTAGAGTAAGTCCTATATCTTCGATCTAACTTCCTTAAGTAGGGATAATAGACTAATTTTATATAATAATATAACTATAAAATAATATCGAGATTACTATAGATCTAGATAGTTATACTAAAGCTAATATTATTAGTTATAACTTTATAAAATAGTACCACTTATAATAGGCTAAGCTTTCGGCGCCTTTTTTATAAGCTACTAATAATACTAAAATAACTTACTATAGTATATAGATAGTCCCCCTAACCACTACTAATTTGCGAGGAACTATAAAAACTATTAAACAACCTTATATTACTATTGACTACTACCTATCTCCTCTCTCTAGTCCTATTATCTTATCTTAAATAATACTTAAGGATAATTATATTACCCTTTTTCTAATAGCGAACTAATAGTGGTTCGAGAAGGAGAAGTTATTATTTAAGATACTATCACCCTATTGATTTGTAAAGAAATATTATAACTAGGCTTATATCTTTACTATTATAAAGACCCCTAAAGATATCTAGCTACCTAATAAGAAAAACAACTTATAACTATTATATCCCTCTCGATTACCTATCGAATTATAAGAGTTTAAAGATATATTCGAGTCTAATCTAATAAAGACTCTCTCTACTACTAATACCTTTAACTATACTATTGATCTAGAAGAGGGTTAATCGCCCCTTTTTAGACTAATTTATCTACTCTTATAGACTAAACTTACTATTCTACGCTAATATCTCGATAAAAATCTTATAAATAATTATATACACCCCTCTAAGAGCCCTACTAGAGCTCCTATCCTATTTATCCTAAAGAAAGATAGGAGCCTCCGCCTTTATATCGATTACTAGGGACTTAACTATATTTCGATTAAGAATTAATACCTATTACCCCTTATATTAGAGATTCTAGATTGGTTATCTAGTGCTAGATATTTTAGCAAAATTGATATCCGAGATACTTACTACTAAGTTTGTATTAAGGAAAGTAATAAATAGAAGACTATATTCTATATATATTATAGCTACTTCGAATATATAGTTATACCCTTTAGGTTAACTAACGCCTCTACAACCTTCTAAAATTATATATATATTACCCTATAAGGGTTATTAGATATAATTTATATCGCCTATCTTAATAATATCCTTATCTTTTCGCCTAACTATAATTTGTATATAAAATATATTTACTAAGTCCTCGAAAGGATAAGGGATACTAAACTCTTTGCTAAAGCTTTAAAATATATCTTCTACTAATCGGAAATCGAATTTTTAGGCTTTATTGTTAACTAGTATAGTATAAAAATAGATAAATAATATATTAATACTATCGAATTATAGCCGATTCCAAAGACCTATTATAATATCTAGGTCTTTATTAGATTCTATAACTTTTACTATAGATTTATCTACTAGTTCTCTACTATTATATTACCTCTTACTTCCTTACTTAAAGGGAGCAAGAATAGTAAGAAACTAGGGCTAGTTCAATTTTCCGATACTAAAACGACTACTTTTTAATAGCTAAAATATACCTTTATAGTAGCGCCTATACTATAATACTTCGACCTATAGCAACCTATTCGCTTTAAAACCAACGCCTCTAATATTAGAAGTATAGGTATTCTATCCTAACCTAGCGAAGATAGAATTTAGAGGCCTATTATATTTTAGTCTTACAAATTTATAGGAGCTAAGCTTAATTATAGTATACTAGATTAAGAGCTATTCGCTATCGTTCAATCCTTTAAAATCTAGCAATACTATATAGAAAGTAGTACTTACCCTATAGAAGTACTATTAGATTATTCTAATCTATAGTATTTTATAAAATAATAATAGATAAATAGGAGATAAGCCTATTAGTGCTTATTTCTAATACTCTTTA
Organism: Penicillium sp. PG113-03A; assembly: GCA_037042135.1. Taxonomy (NCBI): domain Eukaryota; kingdom Fungi; phylum Ascomycota; class Eurotiomycetes; order Eurotiales; family Aspergillaceae; genus Penicillium; species Penicillium sp. PG113-03A. The sequence goes on from JAXQJW010000158.1 coordinate 63,917, forward strand.
ATTTTATTATTAAATATAGAGCCGAGAAATCAAATCCTACTAATAGACTCTCTAGATAACCTAATCTAGAAATATATATATTATAAGATAATAAAGTTATAAACCCAATCCAAGCTCGAATCGCCCCTATTTAGAAAATAATATATATATTAATTAGATCTATAAATCTATTAGCTAGTAAATCCTAGTTTAAGGAGAGTAAAAGGTGGGAGTCCTCTATATCTTATATTCGAGAAGATATCGATTAGCAATTAGCCCCTAAGGATAAAATAGACCTAGAAATAGTTAACCTAGAGGGTAGTCCTAGTATAGAAATAGCTAACTAGGCTATCTAAGAGGATATAGGTAGCTCCTAATCTAGATCTTAGGGCACTAAGGAGAGTGCCTATACTATTAAGGGTATATATAATAATACTAATATAGAGATTAAGGAGTAGATTAAGCGACTCTAAGATAAAGACCTATCGATTCGCTTATAGAAAGAGAGTATCTCGAAAGACGAAATAGGAAATAAGAAATAGTCCCTATCTAAAGATAGGATATTACTATTCTAAAAGTGGTTTATTATCCCTTTTAGAAAAATCTATTAAGACCTACTATAAATATATTATAATAACCCCTATATAGAACACTTTAGTAAAAATCGGACGGAAAACCTAATTAAGCGAAAATACTACTAGCTATAGCTATAGGAAGATATTAAAGAATATATAAAAATATATTAAATTTGCTAAGGAATAGCTACCCTAAGGTATAAACTATTTAGTAAGCTCGATTCGCTACTAATCCTAGACCGACCCTTTATTAAATTAATAATAGATTTTATTATAGGATTGCCTCCTATAGTCTATAACTATCGAATAGTTGATTCAATAGTTATTATTATTGACTAGTTTATAAAGTAGAATATCTTTATCCCTATATCTTATATAATTACTATAGCGGATTTAGCTATAATCTTTTATAAATAGATCGAATTAAGATTTAGACCCCCCTAAGGTATTATATTAGATTAAGGGCTAATTTTTACTAGCTAATTTTAGTCTAAATTGTGCTACTACTCCTAAATAAAGAACTAGTTTTCGATAGTATTCTACCCACAAACTAATAGCTAAATAAAGAGGTCTAACTAAATACTTAAAAATTATCTTTATTACTTTATATACAATAAATAGTTGATATAGCTAAAATTGCTACTAATCGCGTAATTTACTTGAATTTTTGATTAGTAGAATCCGCTAAATAAAATTATATATCTCTACCTAAAGGTATCGATCTAAACCCTACTAAGAGATCTACTATCTATATCTATTATAGTCTCTTAGGATAACCTTATAGGAATAGTATAACCAACTCTATTGCCTATAGTATAAGTAGAGGTAATACCTCCCCTAGCCTATTATTAGACCCTATAGATCGAGGTCCGCCCTCCCCTAGCGGAGAGTTTATAATAGTAGATATCAAATCTACTATATTAATTGCGATTAAGTATAGATATAATCTAGTAAATCTATCGAGCTAGCCAAGAGCGATAGAGTGATTATATCGAATACTACTAGAGCTAGGAGAGAGCAAGATATAAGACAAACTATAGGGCTAGCCGCCCTAGGGATAGATAGTCAATAGAAAGTATAATCTAGGTAGAAAGTAACAATAGTAGCAATAGTAGCGAGAGTAGTATTAGTAATAGTAAGAAGAGGGATAAAGTAAAGGATAAAGATAGCGAGTAATAGAAAAATATAATATATCTATTCTAGATAAATCCTTATAGTAGCGATATTTAGACTAATAGAAGTAGAAAAAAAGGGATAGATAGAGAAATATAATAAAATTAGGTAATAGAGGGGTAGAAGAGTAAATATAAGTTATATTATAGAAAAAATTTTATAGTTACTAAGTCCTAGAGATATATAGTTATTATATAAGAAAAGGTTTTTTAACTTAAATTAGTAGCTATAGTATAGTAGGATTTTTATAAAGGATATTAATAAAGATATTATATTCGATCCCTAGATAGAACACTAAGATATAGAAAAGGGATTTTTTTTAGATAGTAAATAATATTATATAAGGAATAGATAGAGCTATAGAGTAATAAGAGGAAATATAAATTACCTTTTTAGATATTAATATACCCTTTAGAAAATATATAGAGAAGAGATAAAATATAATAAATATAGAGATTATAGATATATATATCTAAAGATAGTATTAGAATTTAGGATTTTAATAGGGTAAACTAGTAGAACTATCTAAAAGTAGTAGGATAAGTAGTTATTCTTTAAAAGTATAGAGGAAGAAGTATATAGTAGGAAAGTCTCCCTTATAAGAAAAAAATAAATACTATCTAGGCTAGGTAGAATTTTTTAGTACCTAACTTTTTTTTTAGCTAAGTATAAAAAAAAGAGATATAATTAATACTTTATAAAAAGTTTTTAAATAATACTTAATATAGCTAAGTAGTATTTTTATAAAGCTATTATATAATAATAGAGGTTCGAAATATAGAGGGTAAAAAATAAATATTTTTTTTTTTTTACTTTTTTTTTTTATATAAATAAACTATATATAAATAGGGCTTATATATTAAGGATAAAGACTAGGATAGAGAGAATAGATAGAAAGAAGGAATTTAAATTATAAAGATTATATTAACTAATATAAAAACTAAAAGATCCTTAGTATAGTAGGGAATACTAATATCCCTAAATATACTCTAAAGTATCTATATTATTTTTAAGGTAGTTATACTAGAATAGGATCCGCCGAAGATAGGATTTAAAAGTAGATATATTAGGCTCTTATATAGTATTAGCTATATAGGGTAACTCTAATAGGTACTACTATTTAAATAGCTACTCTAGATAGTAGATAAGAGAACAATATAAAGGCTAGCAAATAGTGCCCTTATAATTATAAATATAGCAAGAATTATATAGGCTAATATAACCTATAGGGTAGTAAAGTATATATATATAATTAGCGATAAATTAGCTAACTAAGTTATAGCGTTAGTGACTATAAGCTATAGTATAGAGGTAGAGTATATAGGGGACCTAAGTAGGGACTCTATATCTAATTGGCTATAGAAATAGCCTATTATTAGGTAGGGGCTAAGGATAGTTATTATTAGTATTAGCTAGGGGGTAAAGAGGAGGATTAGGCTCGGATACTATAATAAAATTAGTATAGAAGTAATTTAATAAGATAGAACAATATACTTCTTTAAGTAGAGGATTAAGATAGATATAGATAAAGATAAGATAGATAGAAATAGAGATAAAATAGAGGATATTAGATATAGAATAGAAACACTAATATAGATAGATATAAAGATAGAGTTTGCTTATATATAAAGATAGAGTTGCGTAAAGATATAGACACAAAGATAGAGAGTGAGGATAGAGATAGATAAGATAGACAAAGTAAACAATAGAAATCCAATTTTGATAGGGTATATAGCGGTAGAACTACCTAAGGGTAGTAAGAAGGGGAGGGAATAGAATTCCAATTTTAATAGGGTATATAGCGGCAGAACTACCCGAGGGTGGTAAGAGGGGGAGGGACCAATCACGACACGGGAAACCGCGTAAAGAGTGAGACCTAGGTGATTGGGAATGGAAAATTAGATATAGAACAAAAATTAAATGTCAAAATATGGAGACCCGCCAAAAGGCACCCAACGCTTCTATGCGAGTCCGACCCGTCCAACCATGTCATCGTCTAGGGCCAAGTTCTTGCCAATCACTTTTATTTTATTACAGATCTAACCAGTGATCTTGAAGATAGCCTCAGCAAGGCGCTGGACGTTGCCAGAGGTGATACCAGCCACCGAGATACGGCCATCCTTCGTAGCGTAGACGGAGTGCTAAAGGCAAAGTGAGCAAGTCTCATTGAGCAAGAGAAAGAGAATATCATACCTCCTTAGCCAGAGCATCCATCTGCTCAGGCTTCAGGCCAGTGTAGGCGAACATGCCGATCTGAGTAAATTAGCCATGATGCAATGCAATAGCTCGTGTGATCCTTACCTGGCTGGTGATGTGAGACCAATCGTGCTTGCTACCGAGCTTCTCAAGGTTTGTGCGCAAGAGGGAGCGCATCTCAATGATGCGGTCGGCCATGCCCTTGACCTCGCCGAGCCACTGCTTGTTCAGCTCGGGGTCGGTCATGATGGTCGAAGCCACGCGAGCGCCGTGAATGGGCGGGTTGGAGTAGAAGGGACGGATCAGGATCTTGATCTGCGACTCAACGCGCTTCTTCTCCTCGGCAGACTCGCACACGAGGGAGAAAGCACCCACACGCTCACCGTAGAGACCCTACAGACATTTAGCAGGCCGCCACTTCTAACAACTCGTTCTACTCACCATGTTCTTGGCAAAGCTCTGGCAGAGAGCAATGTTGTGGCCCTCCTTGACAAAGTGACGCGGCGCAAAAGCATCCTTGTCAGCATTGCCGCTAGCGAATCCCTGGTAAGCCATATCGAAGAAGGCAAAGTGACCCTTCTGCTTCATCACATCACTGATCTCGCGCCACTGGGCCTCCGTCGGGTCAACACCCGTGGGATTGTGGGCACAAGCATGCAGCAGGATGATGCTGTTCTCGGGAGCAGCCTTGATATCGGCAATCAGACCCTCGAAGTCCAGGCCAATGGTATCCTTGTTGTAGTAGCGGTATTTCTCGACCTCGAGACCGGCATCCTTGAATACGGCATTGTGGTTGGCCCAGCTGGGGTTCGGGAGGTAGACCTTCTTCGCATGGGGGTAGAAGCGCTGCAGGAAAGCACCACCGATGCGCAAGGCTCCGGTACCGGAGATGGTCTGGGTGATGACCAGACGGTTGTCCTTGAGGACGGCGGAGTCGGAGCCGTAGGCAAGCTCAGCAGCGGCATTGGTGAAAGCAGGGATACCGGTGATGCCGGCGTACTCCTTGTCGAAGCGCGACGCAACGACCTTGTCCTCGGCGGTGCGTACGGATGGCAGGACATACGGCTTTCCCTTGTCGTCACCTGCGCGAAATGCGGATCAGCACCCGGCATACAATCCCTGTCCATTCTATCCATCGTGATACTCACGGTAGGCACCAACACCAAGGTTGATCTTTTCTTTGAAGGAATCGGCCTTGAAAGCCTCGGTGATACCAAGGATGGCGTCCTATGAAATTCACCCGTTAGCATTGATCTGCTGCATGGGCATTGGGAATACCACTCAGAGGAAAACACTCACCGGAGGGCCCTGAGGAACATTAGACCAAGCCGAGGCGTGTCTGGCACCGATCACAACGGTGCGCATGTTAGCCTGGCGGGCAGCACCCGACTGGGTAGCGATTCGCAGAGTTGAGAGCATGATGGCAAGGGCGTGGAAAAAAATGAAAAACCACAGATAGAGTCAGGAAGAACCTGAAGCAAAAATGGGGGTGACAGGGCAAGGGGGAAGAAATTGGAGATGCTACGGTGCGACTGTTTGGGCTGAGTCACGGGGCGTTCCTGAGGTCGTGGTACTTGGATCTTCATACTAATCCACATACGTAAGCAAGTACCAGTACATGATGATTGACACCTCCACATGAGCTGATATGGATAGATTTGCCCCGGTTGGATTTGCCCGTGCGGGGATGCGCCATTATCCCTGTAAAAATACCTCGAGGACTCAAGCAGAGTCTAAGTTCATTCAGTGGTCCTGTTCATACGGCACCAAACCCATTTGGTTGTCGCTTGTTTCTCTATTTTTTTTTTCACATGCCCAGATAGGCAATATTGAACCGCGGTAAGGTATCGCGGACCAAGCTCCACTTTAGCAATAGCTAGAGTCGCGCGATTGGTTCTCCCTTGATTGCTTTGGTTGGAGCTGTAAGATTCCGTCGGATCGTAGCGGCTGCCGCGCAGTATTTCGCGACTCGGTCTCCCCCACTCGGCCAATTCTCCAAATACTCTGCACCTGCAAATGACTTCAGCAGCAAATTCAATGACTGCTCGTCTGTCATCTCGCCAAGCTTATGCCAGAACCCTTCACTCTGCGGTCCCATCTTCAATTCCACCCGACATCTCATGCTCGCAATCTCCGACACCTCGATCACGCGACGTTTACGCCGTTGCTCGTATGCCATCGAGCAGCTGTTCGCACTCGCCCAGGGAATGCGCGAGGTATTGTTCTGAGCGAGGACGGGACGAAGGACATTGACAAAAGCGGCTGCAGACTCGAGTGCTTGGTTGGCCCCCATCCCGGTGTGCGGTGTCATCTGTCGACGATGACAGTTAGTTCCGATCCAGTGCGACGGAGCTGAAACTCGCATACCTTGTGAGCGGAATCGCCCAAGACCAGCATTCGCCCGTGACACAATGCCCCTGCAATTCCTTCTTCCAAAGCTGTCATGATGGCGACGCGCTTGCGCTGGATAATCTCTCTCCATCGCACCTCATCCGTCAGCATCGTATCCGCCGTTTCAGCAACGAGCGGCTCGATATCCTCCGCGGTGAAGGTCTCGGGGTTGGTGTACTTGATTGTCCGCTTCAAGTCCGCAAACATAAACCAATAAACGATCCCATCGACACCCGTAAATACTAACAATGACACATTTGGGCGATAGATCGTGAGGTGGCGTCCTGGGTCAATCCGCGGATGGGGGTCCGAAATGCCATAGACACAGGCATACTTGGCATCGAAGCCTACTAACTCCCATTAGCACAGTTATGTGTATCCAGTTCACCTAAACATGCCCCCATTGGTTGCGCAGCGCAGTGATTGTTTCTCAATTTCTCCACGAACAAAACTCCTCACGCCATCTGCACCCGCGACAAAGTCACAGCTGACTGACGTCCCATCCGCAGCGACGAGTATAGCTCCCTCGTCAGCATCATGAATAGCAACGACTCTTTTCAATGTAAACAGCGGAGCTTTGTCTTCAATACAGTCGTAAAGAATCTGCTGAACCCGCCGCCGTTCCAGAAAAATCCCAGAATATCCAAGTCTGTTTAAGATCGAGATCAACACCGAACCTTCCTTCAGCCAGATTCACAGATTCACCTACATCGGACGAAACTGTCCCCAAGAAGTAAACCTCGCATGTACATTCCCGCGCGCATCCCGATGCTCCCAAGAACAATGCTCAACCTCATATTCCTCCACCTCCCCAACAACCCCCAACTGATCCAAAATCCGGAGTCCATGAGGCCCAATCCCAACACTAGCCCCGACATTCGGCGCAAAGCTCTCATGTGCTTCCCAAAGAATATAAGAAATACCAACCTGTTCCAGCATTCGAGCCAGCGATAACCCGGCAATTCCACCACCGACGATTCCAACCCGGACATGATTCCTAGAATTCGACGGTGACATGGTGAACGAGCGTGTCACAATAAACAGTCAGCTTCGTGGGTATAAGTATCGCATCTGGTGGAATCTTTATACCCGATCGGGCGAATATTGCTACGCTATGTTGCTTATTCGGGGTATTGGAGGTCTAGACCACATCAGCTCAAGCTTGTGCGAAACTGAGTTTGGGACTAGTGGTCCTGTTGGCGAATGGGGTGCCCTGCTCCGTACGAGGTTAATGGTTATGGCCCCCATCGGGCATCGTAGCCCGAGACGGTGTTTTGCGCGAATCCTGCTGTGCTTACTAGAGATGGCCGATGGGTTCGTGTGGCCTTGTCGTTATGGAGTGTTTGATCTGCGTTTAGCTGGATCCTGGTTTTCTGTTCAAAAGTATGGATATAGAAATGGAATTTCTGTAGTGGGATTGTGTTTCGGGCTTGTTTAAATCAATAGCCTTAGATTGCCGAATACACTATTCCACTTGTAGATAGGGAAAGCTTCCATGTATGCACTCGATGGGGAAGTGATCAACTCTAAGATGACAACCATCGCTGATGACACTTGCCACAGTCTGAGATACGTAGTTCGCTTTGTAGATATGCAAATGTGGAGAATCCGATAACTGCATGTCATACACATCATCGAGTGTGGCTTTGTTTACAGCATCAAATCGGCAGCGAATTTGGGAACAAGATAAACACGCGCTCATCGCACAGTAGTTATAAGTGATGAAGAGTTCATTTGTATTGATCTATACTTTTATTCTAATTCGTTAGTCATACCAAATGGCATTCATTCCAAAGCCTTGCTCCGGGATATCCACGCGTGCCACACGAGCCAGTTTCTCGTCGCGCCAGCGGTACATTTCAACAAAGCCGAGCTGGTCATCGCACAGTGCTAGCCACTCATCGCTGAAGTCGCAAGGGCTGACGGCGTTGGAGTGACCGCCGCTGGTGGAAGTGGGGTTGATGAAGAGCTGGCGCTCGATCTCGCCGTGCGGACCCAGCTTGAATGCGGTGATGTAGCCAGTGACGTCGAAGTGGTTGGAGCGGGTGGTCGCGAACAGGTACTCGCCGCTGCGAGTGGTGAAGGTCACGTCGCCTCGGTACTTGTTGCGGGGAGGCAGGCCTGGAGATAGAGGTTAGTTTCTGGAATCATAGCCATGCGTGAATATTTGATGACATACCCGAAGGGAGCAATGGGTAGGTAATGTGAGTGAAGACCGGCTTGTGGGTGCGCTCATCGATCACGTATACCGCCAGACGGTTGCCCGCCTCCATCAGAGCGTACAGGTACTTGCCGCTAGGGTGAATCTCCACCCAGCGGGGGTGATCACCCGGGTCCGGAGCCTCCAGACAGTCCAGCAACTCCAATTGGCCGGTTTGGGCGTCCTTCTTGTGTGTCCAGATCTTGTTGGCCTGAAGATCCGCCGAGTACAGGTAGGTCTCGGTGGGGTCGAAGACCATGCCGTGGATACCCGTGTTGGGCTCGTACTCGTAGTTCTGGATATTGGCATCAAGGGCACCGTCCGGCTTCACAGAGAAGACATTTCCAAAGCCAGCGTATTTATAGAAGGGATTGCCGTACACGTTGTAGGGGGGCTTGTGGGCGGCGAGGACGAAGATGGCACGTGTGTTCGTGTCGGCGCTGGGGGCAAGCGCTATAAGACCGTCTGTTAGCAATTGACACCGTGAGTCGAATGGCGGGTTTCGTACGGTGTCCGGCAACCGGATGCGACACCTGGTGAACGATCTCGGTCGGGCTGTTAACCGCAAAGCTGTTCCACTTCTTCAAGGCCGAGCCGTAGATGGCCTTCTTGTCGTGGGAGAAGGCCATCCAGGAAATTGGCTCCGCCTCCGGGATATCGGTCTTCTTCAACAGGTCCAACGTGAGCGCCTCATCGTCGAATTGCACGGTGTAGATGCGCCCGGGGGCGGTCCACGTTCCGACCATCAGGTGGTGCTTCATGGCGGCGGTTGCGGTATGGGAGAAGGAGCGAGTCGAGGAGTAAATGGCCGATGCCCGAGCAGTGAACGTAGAGCGTATCATACAAGTTGAGGGTTAAGGGTAGACACGCGCTGGAAGTCTTATCCAACGAGTGCGGGGCGAGCAATTCGGCATTGAGGGGCGGCACGCGTGGAACAGTCCGATGAGTTCAGCCTTTGACATTGGAGCCATTCGCAGGCCATCCGGGCTGAGTTGTGAGTGGCCAGCAGAGTCAAGAGTGGCGACTCGGAGCGTAACCGGCATTGTGTCAAGTGCGATTCCGGGCATCGGGAGTTGTGGTGCTGCCGCTGCCGATGTCCGATTCATGTATATAGAGTGCATTTACTATATTCTGCCAGGATAGATGCAGGTTATTAAAAGGTTTCATGGTCGATATTAAATTCGAATTTCAAGTAACATACAAAATTTGGTGAGCTACACAAATTCCAGTCGGTGGAAAATCGCCCCCCGGCAGAAGTATGCATGATAGCTGTCGCACGGCCAGGCTTTTCTAGAGCAATCAAATTGACGGAAGTTGATTCCGAACTCATTCCACTACCTGATTCCATTCTTTATGCACTCTCAATCACTAAAATCACTATTGACTATATCGAGCTGTCAAATAGTGCAGGTCTGCATGGCCGAAGCACGGTGCAACAAGTTAAGCTTAACTTGAGCATTGGGCTATTATTATGGATCCTTGAAATCAATGGGACCATAGTACTCCGTACATGGTGTGTCACTAGCACAAGAAATATTGGAGATGAGAATTAGTCGTCAGTTGTGTCTAAATCCAGTTCCTCGTTCTAGATTCAAGAAACCTTATTTGAAGTAGTCCGGTCTGAGAATTCCATTTCAAAACTAGACTTCCTGGTGAGGTAAATTATCGAGACATGATGTTGTATATTTCCGTTGGAGCTGTGTGATCAGACCGGAGAAAGACTCCTCCTTAAGCGGGCAAATGTCTTACCCGCACTCTTAGGTGAGAACCACCCGCTTCAAAACATTGTATACCATAGAACGAGTGGCTACCTTAAGAGATATCTTCAAATAAGAGAGAACAGTCGTCAAGAATACGTTACCAATAGATGGAGGGATACTTTCTTAATGAGACCAGCTTGAGGTATGTCCATCTCTGCAACCATCAGTGCAATTTAGACTGGGTTTGTCGATGCGGACATCGATGTTGGGAATATCTTCGATTGGAACCTGGAACTGCAATTGTCTTTTTACATTGCTATTTTCAATATACACAAGCAATACACGGCCAACCGGAAATCTTGGCCGATGTCCAATTCTCATTCATCCTGAACTGATGCAAGCCAAGCCAAACTATAGCATTTTCCTTCATAATTCATAATTCATGATAATGTGTCTTCAGATGCTAATTTCACTATCTTTGACTGCAATCATCAGCGAGAAAGTCCACTGGTACGTACTGTAGATATGTGCAGCCATTTCCCAACATCAAGCAAGGGGTGAAGTAGTGGAGCCAGGATCAAATTATCTCATATCCGGGTGACTGTTACATTGTCCTCGTGCTGCTATGGCTACTTCTGGGCTTGAGATTTCTTCTAGCGTTGAATCAATCCATTAAATGATTCTATAGGTTAATCTGTCAACAAAGATCTGAGTTGGGTCTGAAGGTTATAACGGTGCTCCAAAATAAACTTTGGCTAACTTGGATCTATCAGTAGCGCAATCAAGGAATGGATCCGTGGGTCTGGCTCAACAAAAGGCATTGTCACTGCCATTGGCTCGGGATGCTGGAAGTAGATAATGAACGAGACTCATGCCTTCATCGAGGACAATTTATCTTAGTTCACCAACAGCTCAAACTTCCTGAATATACTAAAAGTCATAGTAAGACCTACACAACCCCACACACCTAATAACAACGTAGTACGCAAAGAGCGGGGTTTATCGTGTGGATCGTGTTTATCTATTCCCCGCATGTCACCGCGTGGGGGTTGCGTCGAGTGCAGCTTTATTACGGTCAAATTCGCACTGTTGCAATTCTACCTCTTACCTCTCCCACAATGGCTATTCCTGGCGTATCGGTGCCCCCATACCCGCTTCACGAGTCTGTGAAGGACCTCCTCGATCCCGAGTATGTCGCTTTCTACAATCAACATGTAATCAACAACCAGCAAGTCCACCTCCAGCCCGTGGAAGCCTCACGCACAAGTGGCGTGTTGATTCCCGGGGCTGGACCAATGCTTCCCGTCGGAAAAACAGTTGATCTCACCGTGCAACGGCGTGAAACGTCCGGACCACCGATTCCTATCCGCTGCTTCACTCCAGATGCCACTCCCCCGCCAGGTGGCTGGCCGGTGATGTTGTATTTCCACGGTGGTGGATGGGTACTGGGCAACATCGATACGGAGAATGTGGTCTGCTCGAATCTGTGTGTACGGGGGAAATGCGTCGTGGTAACAGTTGACTACCGGTTGAGTCTGACTCTCAATTTCACCATAACCAATCTAATCATTTCCATCTAGCCTCGCGCCGGAAAACCGATGGCCAGCCGCTGTACACGATTGCTGGGAGACGTTGCTCTGGTTGATCTCAGAAGGACAAACTGCACTCTCGATCAATGTATCCAAACTCGCAACCGGCGGATCCTCTGCTGGCGGTAATTTAGCTGCCATCATGACTCACAAGGCCTTGACACTGAACCCTTCGGTGAAATTCCGAGTCCAACTCCTCTCAGTTCCGGTCACCGATAATACAGCGAGCGTGGAGAATAATGACTCGTACCGACGCTACGAACATACCCCCGCCCTGCCTGCGCCGAAGATGTACTGGTACCGCGACCACTATCTGCCCAATCTGGCAGACCGTACAAACCCAGAAGCTAGCCCGCTCTTCTATACAAGAGATTGGTCTCAATTGCCACCGGCTCTGGTAATGGTTGGCGAATTGGATGTTCTACGGACCGAGGGCGAGCAATATGCCGAAAAACTCCAGAAAGCGGGCGTGGACGTGAACCTGCAAGTGATGAAGGGCATGCCGCATCCTTTCCTCGCTATGGATGGTGCGCTGTCCGAGGGGAAAAGGTGTATTACCCTCATGTGCGACGCATTGGAAATGGCGTTCTCAGCGTAAGCCCGATCATGGATAGATATAGAAGTTCTCCACATAACCAAATATTTTGCATTTAACAAATCAGCTACACATCCTCTTATACAGAGGAATCTAAATCAATTCCCAAGCAAGACCTCAAATCAATCCAACCCCCGAAAAACCTCCTCAAAGCGCAGCTCATTCCACCGCACATTAGGCTTCAATCCCGCAAACTTCCACACTCCATCGACCTTGCGGTAATAATGCTCATTCGTGGCATGCGAGTGACCACGCAGCTTCACCTCGACGAAATCAACATCCGTATACACCTGATGAGCAGCACGCAGCTGGTGGTGTCCGATAACCTCCGTATCGGAAATCTTCTCCCACCAGGTTTGGCCGAGCAGATGCTGTGTTTTGATGGTTGGATCACCGAGGAAACCAGGGTGCGTGATCATGGCCATGTACTCGTCGGCGGACATTTTGTCCCATCGCTTGAGGCCGATCTTTGTGTAGTCGACCTAGGAAATGTTAGTGGTGTTTTAGTGTTTAGGTGAAGTTTGGTTCACGAACTCTCAACGTTGGGGCGATGATGCCGCGCAGACGGTCCCAGTCCTAAGACAATGTTAGTTTGAGAATAGAAAGAAGTAGCTGGGGGACTTACCTTGCTGTCATAGCTATCGGCCCAGTCGAAGACAACCTTCGACAGAGCGAGATAATCTGCTTCGGTCAGCTATGACCGGTTGATTGGAGTTTTGTGAATCACCTTGGAGACTGATGTCCAAGTTAGGCTCGGTGATGTTCTTGACGGCGGGTGACATTTTGGATGATAGTGATTGCAGTATACAACGAGGAAGTATCTACGACGTCCAGAGGTCAGTATATCTGTCTATGCCCGGCTTGTCAACTGTCATGTATAGTCTTCCCCGGATGCGGGAGCCAAGCATACCGGCACTATAGATGGGAATGTAACGGAAACTGAACAATGCGACCTCGTGGAGAGAAAATCAATTCCGCTTGTGGTTGTCGCCTTCCGCTTTCGGTAAGTATACACACATGGGATAGCTGCTTGCATTGAACGCGGCGCTAGTAGGCATCCGAATCATGGCTATGGTGTTGATGAACTAGTAATTTTCGATGCATTTGGCTTTTTTCTTGTGTCCGAGTTCAGACTAAGGAGAAAACCACTCATTATAATCACCATAGACCCTGCAAATCTAATCCTTGAACCATTTTCCTGATTATTTCTCGAGTCCAAACAACATGGTCGTCCCCAATCCCAACGCTAGCAATGGCGAGCTCGCAGGCAAGGTTGCCCTTGTGACAGGAGGCAGCCGCGGCATCGGCGCTGGAATCGCTGCCGAGTTGGCTCGGAAGGGTGCAGCAGTGGCCATCAACTTTTCACGAGACCCAAGCTCTGCCGAGAAGACCGTTGGAGAGATCAAAAGTCTCGGCGTCCACGCAGCCGCCTTCCAAGCGGATCTGACCCAGGTTGAAGCGATCAAGTCCCTCTTCCAACAGGTCGTGGCACACTTTGGCCAGCTGGACATCGTTGTGTCGAACTCCGGAACGGAAAAGTTCGTCTCACTTGCCGACACTACACTCGACGACTTCAATGCCGTCTTTGACTTGAACACGCGCGCTCAATTCTTCGTCGCCAAGAATGCCTACGACTTCATCCAGCCCGGAGGACGCGTTGTGCTGATGTCTTCTATCGCTGCCGGTGTCGGTGTCCCCGGACATTCTCTGTACGCGGGTAGCAAGAGCGCCGTCGAGGGATTCACGAGGTGCTTCGCGGCGGATTTCGGAAAGAAGCGATGCACTGTGAATGCGATCGCGCCCGCCGGTGTCAAGAGTGACATGTGGCTCAAGAACTCTTGGCGATACGCCCCGGGCTGCGACCAGAACTCGTCAATTGAGGAGATTGAACAGGCCTTGGCCAATGGAAGCCCCTTGCAGCGGTGCGGTGTGCCGGCGGACATCGGCCGGGTTGTGGCATTCCTTTCCAGTCCCGCGGGAGAATGGATCAACGGTAAGTCAAGTTGGATACCTCCTTGCGAACTTTCGCTGATATTATCAAGGTCAAATCTTGCCCTTGAATGGCGGTGCCAACATTTGAAATGACCAATCGCACAAAGTGAATTGGAGGTGGAAATCGTCTGATCAAATTTGGCCGATGATATAGTATTTTCAAGTGATTTTGAAGCACAATGCGATAACGCAAGGGGTTATGTTATGCCAGTGACCATTCATAAAACAAGGACATGGGCCGGTAGTCTGTGTGGGATCTGAAATTCATACTCGCCCATTTTTCTGGCAAGCACCGCGCTGATATCTTTTGAGTATAAGAATCGATTTGTAGACTGTAAAGGTTGGGTATCAAGGTCCAGAGGATGAAATTCATTTCATGTGCTTTTTCGCTCGGCACCACACACTATGTGCCATAACCATGTAAACCTCCGTCGAGAATCCACTGCTCATTGTCGTCATTATCATCTTGCACTCGTCGCCATGTCTGCTTTCGCTCGGCGCGGTCAGACGTGCTAACGTTTTTGCTATCCGGCGCACGCCAGACTGGTCGCATCAACCCGCCCTCGGCCAACAGGGGATTCCGACTGAAAGCGTGTCCAGACTGAGAGGAGGCTTCTGGTTCGACAACCTCCATCGGGTCCGGCTCGGTCGGCTCGGGACTTGGCTCTGCAGCAGCAGAATGGTATACACGACGAACCTTGCCGCCCTTGATATCAAGGCTCATGACTGTCTTCTTCTTTTCCCACTCGGGCCGTGCTTGTTCATCCATCTCCCGCTGAATACGTTGCTGCTTCTTGAGCGCAATTGCTCGCTGCGCTGGACTCATCCACAATGTCGAGGCGACGTTTGGAGTCTCGAAATCGGCAGCTTCATCGACAACTTTTGTTCGACGAGCATTCTGGGCCTGGAATTGAAGCAACTTGTCACGGTGTGCCTTGGCGGCATCAAGTTTGTCTGGTGTTGCTGATGCAGGTCCACCCACAGGTTTGGGACCACCGTCGTGATGCACGCCGTCATTGTGAGCACGCATCTTCTCCTGGCCTCGCTCCGCCCGGAGCTCCCGAATCATGCTCTGCACTTCTTCGGCTGAGAGAAGCGGGGTGCCGCAAAATGAGCACGGTTGCAGACCTTCCAGCGAACATATAATCTTCCCACATTTTAGGCAATTTGGCGCAGGATCAAAGAGTGGATGGATCGTCGCGTAGCAGGTGCATTTACGTTTCTCCTCTGGGAGCGTGGGGTTCGTTGAGAGCTCCAAGGCTGCAATAGCAGCCGTCAAATCGGAAATATTATTTGTTGTCAAAGCGCCGCCACTTTTAGATGCGTTTACCGCTCCTCCTTGTCGATTTGACTTGCTAGTTTTGGAGCGGACATTTGGGAGCATGTCGGAGAGCAGGGGGCCAGAGGCGGACGGAGGCGCTTTGGAGGACGTCGACGGCATCGGTGACGGAACGCGGGACGGTGCTGACGAACCGGATGTTTTCAATCCTGTCGACTGCGAGGCCGGCTTTTTGGATGACATGTAGTCTTCATCCTTGTCCGACTTCATGTAACCACCGCCCACATCGCCGTAGTTTTCCGGGCGCCGCACCGGACCTGCGCTATGTAGCGGTTTCTTATCCTTTTTGCCCTTCCCTTTATTTCGCTCATTTCCGGCCCGAGTGGTGTCTTCGCGAGCTGATGTCGTGGTCGGGGGCCCAGAGTCGCGGCGTGCATTGAACGAGGCGATGAATTCGAGGGCGGCGGGGGCGTCTCCCAGGAGGTTTTTCAGGTGATCGGCACATGCATCTTTGGATAGGCCAGCAGAGTACTCGATGATCTGTTTCAGGGACTCTTCATCAAGGGGGAGTAATTGGCTGAGCTGGGGAACCGCCCACGTCGCCAGGTCGGGCATGGTTGCTGAAGATGAGATTGGATGGTGCGGGTTTCTCCACAATCACGCATCGTCTGGACTATCAATCTCGTTAGGACAATCATTCGTACTGACTATGATAGTAAACAATTTTATTTGCCTTTGCCTAGTCATGCGAGAATATTCTGTCCTCGTAAATTCAAAGACTTGTAAATCTTCGATTACACTCCTTTCATAACTTTTCCACCTACTATGAGAATAATAAGCAACTCTATTCCCATTTAACGAAATCGGGCGACGGTCGTGCCTAAATGATATCAGGACCAAATAAGGTCTTGACGTATGTTACAGGTCATTTGCAACACTTTCGACGTGGCCCAATAGTACACTCATTATATATTCTGGGTGAGGCGACGCTGACATTTCAATCATCACCAACCAGGGGTTCGCAGAGGCTTTCGGTTATCAACGCACTCATCTGCTCACCAAAAATCCATCAGTTCTTACTCCAGTTCAGGATTTTATTGTCTACCTTTCAACTTGAAAGCCCTTTGTCCCAGGCTGATAAGTTGGATCTCTTTCACACTCTCCCTTTCCTGCACCCAAACCAGCTGTACAACCTGAACACGGCATCGCTCTTGCCTGAGCCAAATATCCCGACATGGCGAGTCGAAGGATATCTACACCCGAGGTCACTCTATCTTCGAAACGAGACCAACGCGAAGACGCTTCCCATATATCTGGCGAGAAAATGCTCACACCTCCCGATCCTAACTCTCGACCTTCCACACCGTCACCGGCACTTGCCAAAGGCATCGAGAAAATTCGGCGCTATCTCGACGAGCTACAAAAACATAGAGTTGAGGTACTGAGGAGATACTCCTTGCAGAAACTGCCGCCATTAACGGATCCCGTCCATAAACGGTTCGATCGACTGGACTTCAGACTCAGCCTTGCGGCAGTCATGGACTATCTCTTCCTAAAACAAATGTACCATGCCAGAAAGGAGGCATACCGAGCCATTCAGTTCGCCGATCGCCTCAACAATCATATGATGCTAGCGAGGTGTTTCTACTGGCTGGGTCGCGTGGAATTCCAGGAGCGACATATGGCCGCAGCACATGCACACTTTTGCGCAGCAAAACTATGCACGTTGAGCGATGAAGACCCAGAAGGCTGCGATGTGAGGTTTTACATTGAGGCGTCGAGGACTCGAGCTTCAGCAGACCACAGAGGGTACTCTCGACGGGCACGGTCTGGTAGGGAGGATGTCTACAAAAACGAGACGAACAAAGAACTTTCTGGTTCTGAAGCTGACTTCAGGTCGAGGGAAGAAAGGAAATCATCCAGTCGAGACCTCGTAATTCGATCCCGTCGATGATGCTGTTCCATACGGCTTGAAACTTTTATAGGAGTACTTGATGTTTACGTTATCTGTGCCAAATTGTACATGTTTCATTGACTGTAGATTCACAACAAAACGTGGACTTGAGCTACTTAGTCCCCTTCAAGGACGTCTACTAAGAGATCACAAGTATGACAGAAATGATAAGACAGAATTATTAAAAGTAAACAGTCACATGAACAGATAACTCAAGAACATATAATAGCCATGGTAGACGAAAAATCTATTCAAATGGGAAGCATAGATGTTGAGCTCGAATATGAAACCAGAGCGTTGCGAGCATACCACGAAACCAGAAGGAAGAAGAAAAGACTCAAAAGCAAAGCCTGCAGTGTTTTACCGAATATAGTAGGTTGTACAGACTAACCTTGATAATTTTGTCCAGGAGGGAGACCATTTGGCCCAAAAGGATTCTTAATTGTTGTATTTGGAGCTTGAGCTGGTCCAATAGGGACACCGTTTGACCAAGTATAGAGAATGGGTTGCCCAGAAGGACCCATAATTGTTGTTTTTGGAGCTTTAGCTGGTCCAGAAGGGACGCCGTTTGGGAGACCGTTTGGGAGACCGTTTGGCCCAGAAGGATTATTAGTTGATGCCAGAGCGTGAGCAGCGACGTCATCCTCAAAATATTCTTGATAATTATCTCCTTGATCATCCTCAGTCTGATCATCTTCGTCCTGGTGATAGTCGTCCTGGTAATAGTCGTCCTGGTAATAGTCATCCTGATCATCCCCGTCCTCGTCATCGTCCTGGTCGTCCCCGTCCTCGTCATCGTCCTCGTCATCTCCGTCCTGATCATCTCCGTCCTGATCATCTCCGTCCTGATCATCCCCGTCCTGGTCGTCCCCGTCCTCGTCATCATCGTCCTCAGAAGGCCCATGACGAAACTGCTCAGGAATGGACAAAGGCCTGACACCATTGTCATCTTTCTCATCATGTGGATTCATAATGGGGTATGCATGTCTCACTCGCATCGGGCCGCCTTTGTGTGGATGTACCTGTGCTGCATGCCCCATGTTAGGTTTGTGTTCTGCGGGTGCTTTCGCAAGCTTATGATTTGCATTTGGCAACACTTCTGTGCGGAATAACTGCCTTTTATGAGTAGAGACAAACAAATTGTGTTGATTGTCTGGGGCAGTTGCAGTGAATAACATGTGTCGTAAGAAAGGGCCGGAAGCCCGTGGTTTCTCACGGCCGTTTGCGTCAATTGAGTACTCCTTCATCTGAACAGCACACTGCATTTTTACCCAATCCGTCAATGGGTAATTGTCATCCCTATTTTCACTGCGTCCAAGGAGTTGGACCTCAACACATATCATCATTGAAACAGCTGATGTGTTGCGTGAGGTGATCTGGGTCTCAAATCCTTGAATGCAGGTCCATGGAAAATCGTAGAAGGGATCAATTGGTTGTTTATTCAATAGGGTCAAATCGTCTTCATAAATCTCCATAAAGGTGGACGCGGTATCATCGAGAAACTTGAATTCAACTTCAGGGCCGATACTGGACTGCCCTGGGAGACGAAGACGTAGTGTGTACTAAAATACAAGATCAGTGTTAACTAGGCATCTCACAATAAATCAAAAGAGAGAGAGAGTCTTACATAGTTGAACCATGTATCTTCTTCTGGCGGTATAACTTTGTAACCTGCGAGACACATCGGTGCTGGACCCGGTCCATTGACCTAGAAATTCGTGAGATCAGTATAAGTACTTCCCAAATGGGAGAGATGCATCAAGCTTACTCCCTCGACCCAGAATCCTATACTGCCTTGATGCTTCTTGTTGAGCGCCACGGACTCGCCAATATCAAACGGTATTGGTGGCCCAAGAGCCTTTCCTTTGGACCAATATGTCACTCGGTTATCGGGATACCAGGGCAATTCTCCAGATCGATAAGCTGCTATAATGGCTTCGACATTGGGCAGCTCTTCAAATCGATCACCTGTTTTCCGAAGCTCGCGTTCGATTTTCTTGAGTTCATGGAGTCTCCGAATGACATTCCAGTCGAGGCCTTTAGGCTCACCCGCCATCATTTTTCTGTGTTGTGCTTTCATTAGCCTCGTCAAGAGTCAATCTGCCAATAAATCATACCTTTGCTGAGCACTGGCTATTTTCAAACCCTTCAGACGGGCTTCAAAAAAATGTGTCATTTTTCCTTCCTTGATTCGTTCTCGACATCGCTTCAGCTGGGCTTTAAAATCCATCGGATCAAGATCTGGCTCATCCACGCTCCAGTCTTCAGGCAATCCAGGCGCATGTGCTTTTGGTCTGGATACCGACCAACTATGCTGTTGAGATGGCATGCCGTCACCTGTTGACATCTCACTTCCGTCTTCATCGACTCTGGTTTTCGACTCTGCTTTTTGACTACCGGGACTCTTGACCTTGAAGTCGGTTTCTTGGTCATCGTCAGACTCTGAAGTGTCTGAACTGACTCTGTTATGAGACCCATAATCTGATGGTGTCGAAGAAATTGATTCATCTACATCCAGCATTTCTTCATCCTCATCCTCTCCACGCATTCTTTTCTTGTGCACCGGAGAGCTTGTTGAAGACCGATCACTGCGTAATGAGCGACTGCGCTTCTTTCTCCCAGCGTATGGCGCCATTTTTAACGAACTATAGACTTTGAGTTGCTGCAGATCAATATGAGATAAGATAGAAAAGAATGGTATACCGCGAGAGCAGAAGTGGCGTTTAATAGAAGAAATTGCAGACTCGTCAAGAAAACACCTAGTTGAGAAATGTTGAACGAAGCTATCTTTTCAATGAAATGGGTGGCTCTCTTTAGATCCAAGAAAGGCTTTCCTATGTTTCCAAAATTGTGAGATAAAGTATATCAAAAGCTCAATTCGAAGCTTTCTCGTTGTTTGAAGCCACGTCGAAGCTCAAGGCATCCTTTCTCTAACTATAGGTAGACTGCTTTTCCCAGAGAAGGCTTCAATGAATCTTTTTTCCATTTTTTTATCGTAGAGTCGAACTTGGCGGTATGGTTTGTTTGATTCTTTGCGTTAATACAAAGAACATGAAAGCAAAACAACAGCCCTGCGGGGCATCGTTAGAATGCAACGGGGCGACAATCTCAGTGCTTGCAAGTCAAATGCCAATACTGATCCATGGCTAGCGAAAAGAAGGCTCTATTCTGCGACGATGGCCAATATTCTAAAGACGTAGTCAAGATCAGCAAAGATCGTCAAAGTTCAACCGACTCGGTGGGATACAATGACTCCTGTAAAGATGTTTCATGCGCATTTGTAAACTATGGCTAAGAGCCGCTGTTGACATGGTGCGACCGAGAAGAGAAATCTTTGTCGCTGGAGGAAATCAGCCAAAGGAGCGAAGATGCTGAAGAGCCATCCACAGTGACTATTACGGCATCTTCGTTGCTAGTAATTATTGGTAATTATTGACCTAGTAATCAATGCCTGAGGCTGTGTTGCATCTCGTATTTGCATGGGCTCATCAAGAGATACTTCGAAACTTCGCTCTCTTCATCTTGCTACCCGCAACATCTCACAATTCAGCGCTCACTACTCGGCTCGCATCGTGCTTGCTTTGATAGCTGTGCCTATTCACTGTCGTGGATCACTTTTTTCAGCAACAGACAGTTCTCATCAACCACATCTCGGACGAGGGCAACAGCCGAGGCACCGGTCAATTCCCAATAGTTTAAAGCCACTGTGCTACCAAGGTCCCTTTGTTTGACCAAGGTATCTCTCCTATTTTGATTTCTTCTCTAACCAAAACTTTTCTCAATAGACCAAGAGCAATAGATCTGAGATGCTTGTTGCGGCAACTCTCTTATCTTTGGTCGTGCTGGCTTCAGCGACCAAGATACACCGACGATCAACATCGAACGCCCCGGATTTTGCTTCGGTAAATTATGACTGATTCGAAGCCACATCTTTGAATTGCTTACCAAGATACCAGATCAAACCATCGCAGATCTTGAAATGGAGTCCTTGCCATGAACAGCAAAGTGCAAACCTGACTTGTGCCTTACTTGAAGTTCCGCTGGACTATGACGATCATTCAAGAGGACAAACGGCAATTGCCTTCATCAAATATACAGCAAATGCAACGCCCGACACACCGAGTTTACTAATGAATCCTGGTAGGAGCCGATAAATTGGCAGATTCGAGCAGCCACTGACTATCAAAGGTGGTCCCGGCAACTCTGGTGTCAAACTGGTCCACGCAGCAGGTAAGAATCTTGCCGAGATGACTGGAAGACAGTACAATATTGTCGGCTTTGATCCTCGAGGCATTGGGAGCAGTGGCCCCATGGTCGACTGCTGGCCTAACCACCCTGAAAAGCGGGCGCAGTTCGAGAGGCTGTTCTACCCGGAAGTCTCCAATGCGTCTTCCACGGCTTTGAACTACCAATACTATACCGCCGACATTTTTGGCGAAGCCTGTACAAAAAGTGTTGGAGGCTTTGAAGGGAATGCTTCCTACATAACGACACCTTTAGTTGCCCGCGACATGCTCGCCTACATCGATGCAGAGCAAGCGACATCTGAAACGAGAAATAAAAAAGCAAAGCTATCTTACTACGGCGTGAGCTATGGTACCGTACTAGGCGCAACATTTGCATCCATGTTTCCCGACCGCATCGACAAGATGATCCTTGATGGCGTCCTGCAGGCCTCGGACTACTATAGTTTGAACTGGAAAACCAACCTCGAAGACACGGACAAAGTCCTAGAAGCATTTTTCAGCTCTTGTCACCAAGCCGGACCCAAAAACTGCACGTTCTGGGGCCCAACTTCCAATAACATCACTAGGCGGTTTCACAAAATTGTCTCCAATCTGAAGTTTCACCCAATTCCAATCCCTAACCCAGCCTCATGTGGAGTCCCATTGATGGCTACGTACTCAGATCTGAAGCAGTTCATCTTACAGGCTCTATACACACCTCTAGACGCATTTCCGGTCCTTGCCAATGTGCTCTCGGAACTGGAACATGGCAACACATCCACGTACGAAGCCATAGTGACAGGCGGCGCAATCCCAGCAAACCCTTGCGCCAATGCAACGGGAGGTCTCGCCCCTGATGTGGGAAAACTGATTATCTGTGCCGATGGATCCGCTGGAAAGAAATTCACCAATGTCGGTCAGTATGAGAAGTATGTGGACGGATTAATCACGCAGAGCCCATTCTTTGGGGAGGTGTGGCCTACAAACACCAACAGCGTTCTGTGTCGATCACTCGATTTGAAGCCGCCAAAAAGTGGAAAGCCGCCTAGTCAGTCCATCGTAATGAAGATTCCGTCTTTAACTGAACCTGACGCGAAATAGGCAACATCATGACCCCCAAGAAAACATCATTCCCAGTCTTGCTTATCACTTCATCGCTTGATCCCGTCACACCGAAGAGCGGGTACGTATCAAATATAGTTCCAAAGGATGCGCGCTCAAATAATTCAGTGCTTATCGGGTGTCGTCAACCTTTCTGAAGTCTGTTGTCTTGATGCAAAACTCAACAGGCGTAAGTGCCTTTGATTTCATGATTTGCAATCCTGAACCTAACGATTGTTCAAGCATTCTGCCATCGCAAGTGCGTCGAGCTGCTTGGTTAAGAATATTCAGTCTTATCTTCGAGGCGACTTGCCTTTGATGGGTACTATTTGCCAACCTGATGTCCTGCCGTTCCAGGGTTCTTCGTCCACAATTCCGTTTAGGGGGTCTTCATAGCTCTGGATATTTTTTTTGGTTTCATCCAGCGATATTCAATTTGAAGTATGAGTGAAGGATGTTATTATTGTTGAAATCGTGCTTTTTGACAATTCCAAATGACTGCATTTCTCAATGAAAAGAGACATGTCTTTTCACCCGGTCGACCTCACGCTCGCAAAGTCCGCAAATATTTAAATTTGATCAAGCATGCTTTTGGTTGGGCCATATTTGTGACTCGGGCTTTTCATTTGACTGCCCAGGTGATCATTCAATCAGCATAGAATTCTGAAATGCTTCCGATAATGTCCGTGAACGAAGTATATATTTGGAGGTGATAACGTCGAGACTTGGAAAGTGACCAAACAAAATGAACCATATGCACTCTTCTGTCTTTCTCTCTTTTGCTAGAACCAAATTTAACTTATGAACCTTTCTAAAGTCCAAGGAAGAAGAGGATGTCTATAAATATGTCAAAGTGTAAAGTTGGATTTTAGAGTAATTGGATGCTCAGCGTCGATCATTTCATAGTCATCGGGATCACCAACAATAACTTCACAAGACTACCTAGGTAGAAAACATGCAAACCAGTTTTCGCTTGGTGAATTATATCCACCAATCACATTCCCCATCCTCGAAAAAGTCTAGCGGCATGTTGCATGGGGCAATGCTAAGTCAAGTCCAGCCCCGGCCCCCTCAATCTCCGGACGTTCAACCATGGTATTCCGAGGACGGCCATCGAAAGCATGCCAGCGGTGTCGGTCACGGAGATTAAGGGTAGGTTCCTGCTGTTCGAAGATAGGAGATATTACTCAAGATCGGAACAGTGTGATCTTCAGCCGAAATGCTGTGGTGCATGTCGCCGTGCAAATGCAATTTGTTTTGGATACCGAGATGTGCCGACGCTCCGCATCCACGATGAATCTCAGTCTCTGCAGCGCCGCCACAATCCACAAGCCATTTCGAACCCAGTTCAACCAGCCATCGAGTCTCAAGCCCGCGACATGCTGATGAGGCACTTCACCTTGTCACCCCAGGGATGGGAATTCATGTTTCAGATCCCGGCTGCTCGACCAGGTTGTCTATCCCTGAGTCTTGACGCGCTGAGTCTCGCGTTCCTGGCGCGGTATAGCTTCTCCTCGTCACTTTTTCAGTATGCGCGGAAGACATATTCATCTGCATTGCTTTTATTGCAGCGGTCTTTGCAGCCTGCTGCCAGTATCGAGGCTAAGATTGATATACTGACCGTGACTTTGTTGTTGGATCTATTCGAGAAGATTTCCAGCCATGACTCGGGTGATATGCATTCGTGGCTTGTTCACGCTAAAGGCTCGATTTCGATTATTATGACGGTAGGATTGGAGAACCTGACCACGCCTCTTGTCATGCAATTACTTGGCCGTTTGGTTTCAAATTGCACAATCGCCTGTATTGGAAGTAGTACGCCCGTCCCAGATCATTTCTGGGAAATTTTTGAGCATATTTGCCGGTATCGAAATCTGGGAAATGAGGTTTCGTTGGCTATCTCGGGTCTCTTGATGGAGTATGCGTTCTTTCGAAGCTTGATGAAGGATCCGAGGCGATCATTCCAAGAGTGTGTGAACCTCGGTCTGAGTATTGATGAGAGACTTTATATGCAGTTTTATAAGAATTGCAATGTTTCAGATTCAAGTGCGGCTGGTCTTGGAAGTTACGAGAGATGGGAAATCTTGAATTTGCCCACGTTCCGTTTCCTGATTCATGAGGCTCTCCTCGACAAGTATTACGCATGCACGGAGACCAGTGTTTCCGAGTCTTTTGTCAAGGTTGCGATGGAGAACTTGTTGACGGTGGCGGATCATATACGCACATTGACACCTATTCATACAACCTGCCATCATTGCAAGCCTATGCGAGATCACAATGGGCCGTTGATGCTTTCCACGGCGAGTCCAAGCAAAAATAGCACCACGCTTAAGCATTCACAGTCGCAGGTTATTCGCTGTCTGGCTTTTCTGTTCCCTCTTTACCTCGTCGGGCGATCACGGTGGACAACACTGGAGCATAAGACTTGGGCTCAGTCACATCTACAATATATTCACAGCCACTTTGGTATTGCCAGGGCGTTGACTGCGGAGAGGCTCATGAGTAGCCAGCCAGATATTGATCCGTGGAAAGCGTTTGCCATGATGGGATGTGGCAGGTAAAGCAATACATTTATATTGGACGAGTGGGATTCAGACCATACATCAAGCACTATCCAAAAAACGTAATTGGATTCTATTTATTCTTTGACGCATTGTTCGCAATCAAATAATGTGCGATGCATACAGTCGTACTGGCACTCCTTCGTCATGCATCATTGTCAAGTTCGACTGCTTGATTGGCTCTTGCCGAGGGTGCGGATCAGCGTTTTCAAGAGTATCAAAATGCTGCATCAAGCGCACGACAGTATAGCTCGCTTCAGTGAGGGCATATTGTTCTAGAAATCGTTAATACCTGCTCCAAGGCATGGAATCGAGTAACTTACGACCAAGACAAATCCGGGGACCGCCGTTAAAAGGCAGATATTCCCATCCGTGTTTGCCATTTTCCTCCCAACGCTCCGGTCGGAAAATGCAGGCATCTTTGCCCCAGAGATCAGTGCGACGGTGCATGGCGTACACATTGTAGGCGACCATTTGACCTTTCTTTACATAGACGGGAGACCGAGAGTCTGGGCCACCTCCGACTGGAAGAGAGGTATTCTTGGTTGCCACCCGGAAATTGACAGGGACTGGAGGTTGGAGTCGGAGAGCTGGCTTGATTTTAGCACATTTTCAAGGCATAAGGTCAATCTCTCTTACTCTCGTTCAGAACATATCGCAGATATGGAATATCCTTTAGCTTCGCCTGGGTGATTTCTTCACGGGGATTCCGACTATCTCCAAACATGGTCACAATCTCGCGGTGCAAGCGGTTCCAGGCGTACGGATAGCGGGAAAGATAGAAGAAAATGGAGCTGAGAAGGCTGGCAGTCGTGTCACGGCCCGCAAGAAGAATATTCAGCATGTTATCACGTAGCATCTTCGGGTCGTCTGTATCAGCGGCCAGGGCATCCAAGAAGATATACCGACCACTCTGGTCTTTCTTTTCAGGGTTTCGCTTTGAATCCAATGCAACATTGACATAATGGTCCACGACCTCATGTACCTGGCGATTCGCGTCGCGGAACTCCTTCGGATTCACGAGCCAGTAAAGTCCCTGTGCTCGAGACCGCGCAGCAAGATAGTCCTGAGCAGTTGTGAAAGCCTCGGCAAAGCCCTGGGCACTGCGGACAGCAGACTTCTCTAGAACACCGGTAGTTTCAGAGGGAGGCAGCATACAGCCGACCGACTCTCCAAACAGGAAATGGGTAGCGGAATCAAGAGTCAACAGGAAGAAGAGTCGCTGGATGTCGAAACTGCTTCTATCCTTGGGAATCAAGTCGATCAAGTGAGAGATGTGATCATCCAGCAAAGCCAAATCGGCCACTTGATCTCTAGTGAACTGCGGACGCAACAAGCCACGGGCGTGACTCCAGCCTGCGCCATCCAGAGTGAAGATGCCATCGCCTAGTAATGGATAAAACTGCTCGTGTCGGGTACCTAGACAAAAGTCCTGGAATTGCGTTGCGAGGATGGCCTTGATATTCTCTGGCTCGATGGTCGTGACTAGAGTGCGGGACAGGAACCGCTGGCTAAAGGTCTTGCCATGGATATGAAATTGCTCTGTGAGATAATCGATCCATCGTTTTTGACGCACAGCGCGAGTAAGTCGAATGAATGCAGGGATGCCAAAGAAGTTCGAAGAGCCTCTCGCCGGCGATTGGCAGCGCAGGGATTTGGCTTGTTGATGATGGTGGAACAACTGAGTGACGTAACGCAGAACGAGGAAGGCCGCATACAATGCACCAACCAGGAGTATAGGAGAACTAAGCAACATCTCGTCAAAATTAAATCAATTGAATCTGCTTCATGAAAGAACGATAATGATATCTACGAGAGACAAGCCATAAATGAAATCCAGTGGATCCGATTCGACACATCTCGGCAGAGGGGAAAGTAGTGAAGCTCCTCGGTTGAGCCACATGTGAAAATCTCCCGCCGATCAATCTAAATCTACTGCTTTCCACTCTCCGATCTCCGCTTGAAACAAGGCAGCCACTCCTTCAATGCCTCGTGAAAATAGGCACGTGTGATTCTCCCCGGACCAAAGTCAGCTTTGAAGTCGAAGCAGTGCTCTGCGTTTTCCATAATGTGTCCGAAGAGAGTCTTCTCATCCGTCTCCACATTGCACTTGGGAATCTCCGTCGTAAACCGCACCCCTTGTGGGGCGATGCTCCCCGTAGCAAGGGGAGAGAGTGTGCGCCATGGGTCGAATTGCCCACCAGTCCAGTAGACATTGGATGGACGGATCGTCCAGCCTCCCGTTTCCTGATTGGTGGCCTCTACCTGGGGAGTTTTCGGCAACAGACCCTTTTCCACAGCCTCGGGGAACTGTCGATTGCAGGTATATTGAATGTAATCGAGAGACTGGTACTGCGAGAGCAGAGAGTGCGGTCCGATGTTGTTGCTTTGGAAGTATCCCCATTCGGTACAGAACTGCCACGTCCAGCTGATAGTGCTCACGTCGGTTGCCTTGGGATTCAACACACATGAGAGCGGCTCGGTGGCGTTCAGGTGTGCGCAATTGGTCTCGTATTGAAAGTTGATCAACTCCACAAACACCGGCCACGATGCAAACCGCTTGGCGGCGTATTCGTTACCGCGGGAAGGTGCAAATCCATCCGGACCAGCAGGAGCATGAGTTTTGGGGTCAGTTTCCAGGTGATTGCAGAGTGAGTCAAGACTGCCGTCGCCTCCGCCGAGCCCAAACGACTGGAAGTAGCCGTAAATTCCAGCCAAAGCTGCCGTAAAATCGCCATGACTGTTCTGCTCTGCTCCTTTGCCGAAGAATTGCTGCTTGATCGCAACTGCCGTGGTCGCATTTTTCCCGAGTTCGCCGTCGATATATTCCAGCGCGGCTTTCACATCTTTTGTGCAATTCAAGTGTCCGTTGGCGACCATTCCATCGTAGACCTGGTCGAAGTACATGCTCATGTCAACCCGGGCCTGAACAGGAGCCGAGGATGCATAGGCGGCAAAAATAGTATCTGGGTACTTGTCGCGTGTGAACGCTGCTCGCATGCCCGAGTATGATCCGCCAATCATCACCCAGGGACTCCCAGCTGGAGTCAAGTCGACATGATCATGTCCTTCAAGGGTGAAGTTCTGGGCGAAGAAGGGCAAATCGGCCAGCGCTTGTTTGTTGGTGAGATACTCGAAGTGTTCTGGTGGCGTGTCGATGGAGACAGGAAAGGGCTGAGAGTCTCCGTAGTATCTAAAGTTCACTCATTAGCTGGACTTTCAAACTATGCATTTGATGTGACTGACCGATGTTCCCAGACAACCCCCATCCCTCCAAACTCCTTGAGCATCTGGAAAAAGAACGAAGTCTCATTCGTTAGATGCATCTGGGCTGCATTTTCAGCCGTCGCCTCGCCTCCATCGTACACAAACACCGGTCCACCATTTCGATAATGCTCATCCGAAACCCAGTACCGATTCTGGTAAGTGCCGATAGACTCATCTTCATGGTCAATAGGGATCTGCGACGCGTCAATATCATTCGAAACCATTACTTGGATCACCATCTACCTCTGCATATCGAGCATCCACCACACATGCAATCGTCTCATTCGCAAGCGCATGAACAGATTTCCTCTGACTCAACATCAGATCGGGATTCACACCCATTTCAGCCGAAAGCCTCAGATCCCGCCGAAGCGCATGGGACGGGGCCATCGAAGCAGCCGTCGCCGACATCGCTGTCAGGCCGACTACCAGTCTGGTCATCATCGTCGCGGGATACATATCGCTGTTATCCCAAGTTCTCTCTTGATTTTCCTCTGGTGAGGACGAATTCAGAAAAAGCAATGCTATGTATCATGTCACTCAGAGCCACAGCGTGGTATATATGCATCGTGCACAGCTGGCGTGCGTTACCCAGGCAGACCGAGAACAATACTATCAGGACGGATTGTTTGCGTCCAGGTATCTGCAGCCATCCTGGCAGGTTCGAGATTTGACTGGCCCAGACGAGGCATCCGAGATTGTCCCGAGACGGGGGTATTGCGTGCGGCAGTCATGCCCAGTGGCGCATCTCAGGGTCCAGTGTAATTAGTCCTGGACTTAAACTCTGATCTACACAGCTTCGACTCCTTCCCGATTTGGCGATAAGCTATAGCCTTGGAACTTACACTATTTACTTTCCTTTGCATGAGAAAAAATGGTTTTATATTTCTCCTCAGCCAGGGAGATAATATCAGAAATTATGAGCGCAAGCTACTGCTCTGGAAAATCAACGCAATGCACTATTGCCATGTTCAAACCGGCACATCTGAACCCGGTACTAAATTAAGCCACCACGCGGTCAGCATGATCGACAACGGCGGGTCTCAGGCCGAAACCAGGATGAGATTCACCATGTGCTGATTGATCGAAATCGATCAGAATCCTTGAGGCAGCCATTCACAGTCCTCAGACAGTGGCGTGAACAATCAGCGGGGCTTAGTATTGTTCTGGTGTTGATGTTTAACTAGGCACCACAGACCCGATCGCGCGAAAGAAAATCGTTCAAAGAATTTTCTTTCAAGTTTCGAGATCGGCCATTCCTTGATCGGTTAGTCGAGTTGACTGGCTGGAAGCGGCGGATCGACGTCAACTGGAATGTCTCGCATGATTGGAATGTCAACCGAGATTCGGCCAAGTAGGAAGCTGAACAGGATCAAATGTGAAATTCACCTGTACAACTTGGCTTGATAGGTTTGGTCTTTCTAGTCGCAATTAAACAGAGAATTAATTTAGGGTAGAGTACCTAGGTAATTGACACCTTCCATTCTTTATCTAGGGTTCTGCGGTGTAGAGTTGGAGTTTGCTACCTGTATTCGTCAGAAGATAGCTATATGGAAAGAAATACTAAAAGAAAAAAAGATCTCAAGATACTATCTTGTACAGCGATCAGAACTATTCAGTGGATGGCATTCAATTAGGATCAGAAGCGCATCAAGTACTATTTACAAACATTCCGGCATTCTTCTATTCTTAATATCCTCGTGTCCAGATTCTCACTACGCAATTGTGCCTGCCGAGCCAAGTCGGCCAGAGCAGAATATAGAATCGAAAAAGTGATAGAAATGAGCTTGAACTTGATGACAGTCTCAATCGAGTGCTCTTTATATCAGCCAACTTGACAAAAGCGCTTGAAACTTTTCCCCGCATTCACAAATCGCAGACGAAAGTAGATCATACATGCCACTACATTATCATTGCTCAGAATAATGCGTAATCAGAACATCACATCCATTTGTCACATTCAAGCCTTCTCTGATACCTCAAGGTCCCGGAATTCAACCATACATCGCAACTCCTGTGGCATCGCGTCGTGTGTACTGGTTTGTTTCATGGATTCCGGGGGAGAAGACGCGCTCCGCTTTGTCTCGTACCGCAAGTACAAAGACGCGACGAGCATTTTCAGCTCCATGATAGCAAGTGGTTTACCCAAGCAGATGCGGCTACCATATCCAAATGGAATCAACCGGGCTGATCGCGCCTTGATCTCGGCCTCTGTACCTTCCAGCCAGCGCTCGGGGAGGAATTGATCACTATTCGGGAAGAACTCCGGGTCTCGGTGCATGGCGACCATGCAGTTACTCACCAGAGTCTATTCATAATCAGTACGTGAAGATCTTGGGTACCAATTCAAGTGCATACCTTGGGGGGAACAGGCGTTCCTGCGAGAACACTTCCAGCTGGTGGCACGACACGCTCTGCTTTGCCGCTTGACGCAGGATGCAATCGGTAAACCTCAGACAGAAAGGCCTCGAGAAGTGGCAGTGCATTCACATCAGTGAAAGATGGTAAACCATCCTCCTCTCTTGGTAGTGCTTGGAGCTCCTCACGAATGCGTTCTTGCCAATAGGGATGCTCGGTCAATCGCCACACAAGGTACGTCGCTGTCACCGCGATCGTGGCCTCGGCAGCACCAATGTTATCCAGAGCCTCCGCAGCAATATAGCTATCCCGCAAGGGCTCCTTTTCCTTCTTGCTCATCTCGTGCAAGCGACCGAGAAGCGAGTGAGACGTCCGTACCTCGGGACACTTGATCGCCTTTTGAAATCGCTCCAGTGACCACTTGCTCACCCGTTCTTCCGCGTGGAGGAAACCATACTTCTGACTCAATGTTGTCAAAATGACAGAAAGACCTTTGTACAACCAGGGAAATTGTCCACCAAATGGTCCCCACAACTGGAGAGACTTGAGATCTTGAAGGAACCCTTTCTCCGGGCCTTCGCCCTCGATAGCCTTGGTGCCAAACCCCGGTCCAAAAACCAATTGTGTGATATTGTCCCATGCGTAGCAAGCGGAGAGCCCCAGAACTTCCGCTTCACCACGTGCATTGCTTCCCTTGGCCGCAGCGATGACATTTGCAAAGGCGTGAGCGCGTTCGCGAACCCGGGTTTCCACTTCGGGCTTGGAGAAGGTATTCGAGGCTTGGTAGAAGGAGGCGATCAACTTTCGTCGGGCCCGGTGCTCGCCGTATGGCTTCGTTGCGAATACAGCACGCTCGCCGTATCCCATAAAATGGTCAAAATAGTCACTTTTCTCCCACCGGGTTGTCGAGCTATATACTTGTTGAGTATCTTCGAGGGTCGACACGGAGACTTCGTTCGGACCGATGCAAATGATGGGGCCGTATTTCTTGTGCCATTCGAAGATTTGGTCATTTCGAATCAGACGGAGGTCATACCAGCCCAGCTGGAAGGTGGTGATTTTGGCGAGCCATGGTCCGGGGATATGGCTTAGGTGGCCGTGGAAGACTGGAGCGATCAGATAATGGTATACCAGCAACAAAACAATCCCAACAATGGCTAGAACAGAAACTGGCTGTTGAGAGAACCAAACGACGGATAAAACGGTAGTCGACGATGATGAAGTGAAGTGTACAGGTTGCTCGAAGATGGTTCCGTTCTTCTCGAGGAACGACATCGTGCAGCCCCAGACCTCGGCTGTTTCTCTTCAAAATTGATTTTATAATTCTTTGTTTTTATTTAAGCCAGACCCGACCCCGGCAATCTTGAATACATTCTCTACATGCGCACCCCCATCTATATGTCTTTTATGGTGCCATGGGATTATTTCCCCGGTCGCTATGAATGACAACATGAAGCTAGATCTATGAGCTGCACAATAATAGCGGTCAAATGGACATGCATCTCTGCATGTATAGCTAGCAATAATCGGTGCGTCGTGAGATGTTGTACAACATATGTAGTGGAACACAATATCCCGTGTCGATGCTCGATCTGCAGGGCGGATCTGCCCCGATCGTTGTTTCATGTCGAATGAATCTCGCACAATGACGGAACTTTATTCACTCGAAATGCTTTGATTGGGTGAAATACACGCTTAGGGTTTACTCTTGATGGACAGCCAATAAATGGCCAGTATCGCGACCAATCCAAATTGATTATTGACTTGAATCGGGCATTTCCTTTACAAGTCTCACCATCCAGTTCCATGTGCAGTTCCAAGCACTGCGCTAATTATGCCATCTAAATGGCTCAGACAAATGCAATATAATACGTCTCGACGCCATTGCACAGCTGAGGACCGAAATGCGTGGAGAATATTGCTGCACGGCGTCTCCGTGGCGTAGCTGAAGCAATAACCAAGTGCATCTCGATCAACATTCTTATGCCGTCGAACGTCATTACGTAAATCCAGTCAATGTCAATGCAAGTTTTCTTTCTCTCGCTTACAAGAAACTGGAGACGGAGCTATGCATTAAGATGGGTCTACGAAAGCGATGTGATATATAGCGCCCCATATTGGCAATAACCTGTTCCCCACAGATCTTCATCTTGGTCAGTGTAGCTCCAGAAGTCCCAAGGCAGCTTTGGCGCTGCACTATACTGTTATGGATAAATTCAAGAAGATCTAGCGAGTAGAAGAAGATCGCGACGCGTGGAGGCTCGTGAAGTTTTATTGGGGTATGCCGGCTTTTTTCACGCCTTGCTTAGCTGTTATTCTTTCTTTAGCAGCTGTATGATCGTCGTCCAGCTACCCACTTGTATAGCTGACGATCGGTCTGCGGTGAGATTGAGCCGAATAACCTGACAGCACGCCTTGAAGCCTGATGATCGGTCAATCGCGAAGATCTATGGAGACGTCCGATGTGCCGGATGAAGCAATAAAAACAAACCGGGCTAAATTGCTACGAGCTGAAAATATAGGTCGAAAGATGTGTTGAGTTTGGGTATAAAATCACGCAAAGCAAAAGCAAATTTCTCAGAAGTCGACAAGTGTCAATGCGAGACTATTTATTGTGCGAAGATTGCGGCACGGCTGTCAAGGATGAACCTAGTCGTCATCTAGCAGCAGATCTATGCAATGGCTGATGTAGCTAGGATCTTCGAAAATCTCCAGAAGTGTTGCTGTTCAATCTGACTTGGCGAAAGAGACCTGTAGGGAGAATTTCAACACGACTTTAAATAGAAGTGCCAGCAAGGAATCGAGCCATCTAAATCAAGCTCGAGTTGCCTTTGCCCGTAATCCGAGCTAGATTCTCAGCAAAACAAGATATGCAATGATTCCATGTCAAAAACTCTTTTCCAAAGCCGCCGCCTCAGCCATCTTCTCTCTAACAGCCGTCTTAACCGTCTCACCAGCCTCCTCATACGGATGACGAGGTAATAACTTGCCCTCAGGACAAGCAATGCCCGCCAAAGCCGCAGAATATGTAGCAACAGCAAACTTAGTCGAAGCAATACCACCTTTAATAGCACTCTCAGCAAGCGCAGCAACCCGCTGAAGCCGGAGCGCCTCATCGGTATTCCCCAATCGATACAGCGCATAAATCCGGGAAGTCAACTTGGGGAAAACATTCGCAAATGCCGCAATGCACCCAGCACTCCCAGCAGCCAGTCCACCAATGAGGAAATCAGACTGTCCACCGAAAGTGGCAAACTCCTCCGTGCTCAAGGAGGCAGCTAGTCGTGTGATCTTGCCCACAGATCCACACGTTAGTTTGACGCCAACCACATTCGAGGTCCCGCTATTAGCGGCTGTAGAGTCACGGGCGATCGCTGTGATTGTCTCCGAGTCCATATCCACCCCGTTGCATACACCTGGGAAGTTGTAGAGGACTACGGGTAGTGGTGCCTTGGCTGCGAGCTCGGAGAAGAACCGCTTCACGACGTTCATGGTTGTGGCTTTGCCGAAGTATGCGGGTGGCAGGGCTAGGAGGTAATTTGCGCCTGCGTTGGCGGCATCTTGTGCGAATTCAAGTGTTTGTTTGGTAGAGTGGGCACCGACGCCGGCCATTAATGGAAACTCGGGGCCAACGGCTGCGCGGGCGGTTGCGATGAGCTGGGCACGCTCTTCACGGGTGAGAAGGAAGGCTTCGGAGTTTGTACCCAGGATGACGAGGCCTGCGAGACCGGTTTTGGAGAGGTATGTGAAGTATTGGGATTGTGCTTCCAGGTCTACTGTGTCTGTCTCGTGGTGGAAGAAGGTGACTGCGGGACACCACACGCCAGATGGTGGGACGTGTGGTTGAGGTGATGGAGTAGTGTGTGAGCCCATTTTCATTCTTGGGAGGTTGTATCTATGCGTAGGAGTGGAAGATTGGGGTCGACAATGATATACGATCGAACTATGAGATATTTACCACTTCCCCTCTTCTATCCCGAGGCTTGCCAATGGGAAATCAAAGAGGGGTAAGTTTGTTATCAATCCTTAAAGCAAAGACAGGGTTTGATGATTATTCTGATTGCACCGTATCTTAATCCTAGTCGGTTCAACGCCCCGATAATCCACTAAAGTGGACCCGTTGCGATGAGGCCGGCGACAACGCCGAGTAGCTCAGTCCTGTCTAAGTTTTACTTCAGTAGTAAATAGCAGTTTTGAGAATGAGATGAACGGTCACCATCAGCAGGTCATTGTCTAGAGCAACCATTGGTCATAGTTGGGCTTGTCAACCGGGAAAGGTTCCGATGAATCGGGTGTCAAGACCGATATTTAGGTTTTGTCTTTTCCTGCTTCTAACTTTTTATAGACCGTGACTCAGCCCATAGTAGGAATCCAGGGACAAATTCTTGGCTATTTTGAGCAGTGAAGAAAATTGGTCAATACGCAGCAATCTAAATGAGTAATCCTAGACCTGTTCCTCTTGACCAGAGGCAATTTGAATGATGTCGTTCTGATATATTCTATGAATATTTTGGAGTCACACAGCACCACATTATGCAAAAAGATTACAGCTTGGCAAAGACAGTCGGGACGACACCACTCATGTCAACCAGAGTGCTCTTGTTCTGTAGCCACGACTCGATACCACGGCGTCCATTTTCCACGCCAAGACCACTCTTCTTCCAGCCACCGACAGCCATCTCTGCAGGGCTCTCACCCCAGGTAT
Organism: Penicillium sp. PG113-03A; assembly: GCA_037042135.1. Lineage (NCBI taxonomy): Eukaryota > Fungi > Ascomycota > Eurotiomycetes > Eurotiales > Aspergillaceae > Penicillium > Penicillium sp. PG113-03A. The sequence goes on from JAXQJW010000158.1 coordinate 99,758, forward strand.
TGACCCACGTAATACCCGCCTGCAGCTGGTCAATAACCCTGTGAGCCTGGTTCAGATCCTTGGTGAAGACACCTGCAGCGAGGCCTAGCTCAGTGGTATTGGCGCGCTTGACTGCTTCCTCGACAGTGTCGTAGTACAGAATGGACATGACAGGTCCGAAGATTTCCTCCTTGACGATGCGCATAGAATCGGTGCAGTCGGTAAAAACGGTTGGCTTCACCCAGTATCCGGCCTGGAGATCTTGCGGCACGTCAGGCTTTCCAAGTCCACCGGACAGCAAAGTGGCACGGTCGGACTCGATGCCGTGACGGATGTAAGAGAGGACCTTCTCTTGGTGCACTGCGGAGCTCAATGGCCCAAAGTTGGTGTTCTCGTCGAAAAGGGGCCCAGCCCGCACAAACGGAATCTTCTCCAGCAGACGCTTCTCAAAAGCGCCCTTCATGGACCGCGGGACGAATACCCGGGTGCCGTTGGTGCAGACCTGGCCTGTGCTGTAGAAATTGGCCATCATGGCACCATCGACGGCGGCCTCCAGCTCTGCATCTGGGCAGATAATCAGCGGGCTTTTGCCGCCTAGTTCCATTGTCACATATTTCATATTGCCAGAGGCGGAGCCAGCCACCTTCATACCGGTTGCCACCTGGCCAGTGAAAGAGACCTTGGCGATGCCCGGGTGACTGGTCAAGTAAGCGCCAACGTCTCCAGCTCCATTGACAACGTTAAAGACGCCTGCAGGAAGGCCGGCTTCGGTATAGATCTCGGCGAGAGTCTGGGCGTGCAGGGGAGTGTATTCGCTAGGCTTGTAAATCATGGTGTTACCAGCTGCCAGACATGCGGCCGACTTCCACAAGGCACTAAAGGCGGAGTACATTAGCTATCTGCTTATTATCAATCGTAGAGTGGTTGTCGACTTACATCTGGATAGGGTAGTTCCATGCTCCAATGCCGGCACACACCCCTAAAGGCGCTTTCTTGGTGTACACCCACGCATCCTCGCGCAGTGTCGTGGTCTCTCCGTTCAGGCCACCACCTCCAATGAAGTTGGCATAGTATTCAAGCACATCGGCACCAGTCACGACGTCCACGGTGCTCGTCTCGGTGAAAGCTTTGCCAGAATCCAAAGTCTCCACCCGAGCGATCTCATCGTTGCGCTCGCGGAGAAGCTGTGCAGCCTTGTGCAGAATCCGAGCTCGGCCAATTAAAGGTGTCTGAGACCAGGCCGGGAATGCGCGATCCGCAGCTGCGATGGCAGCATCGACATCGGCATGCGAGGCAATCTGGATGTCGGCTAACGGTGTGGCGGTGGCGGGATTGAGGGTCTGAAAGGTCTTGCCGGACGAAGCGGCTTGCACCTTGCCGTCGTAGTACAGCTGGCGAGGAGGGAAGGAGGCCATTGTTCGAATCGATGATGTGGAAGACTGGAAAAAAGAGGTCTTGAAAGGTGCACAGACCGCCTTCCGGGAGGGGCGCGCGAATGAGGTAAAAAAGTGCAGACCGAATCGCGTTACAAGCGGAGACATGAAGGGGAAGAAACTTTGATTCGCTCGTCCGAAAGGGAAAATCGGTGCGGACAGTGACGTCATATCAGCACACTTTAGTTAACTAGCCATATTGTGATAAAGCCATGTATATTTAGATCCAAACTCCTATCAAACTTAGTATTAAGCGCGCCCAGTCCTTGGAATCAAAATTCCATCCAAGTAGCGCGTCATCTCGTCAACCGCGTCCAATTCGCCCACCCAGCCGATGTACTGGTCTGGACGCACGATCAACATAGCACCGCGGGTTCGATCTACTCCCCATTTCTCATACCCTTTTCCATCACAGTCACGGTCCCAAAAGCAGACATCATCGCACCAAATTGTATCATAAACCCACCCGGTTCTAGCATCGAAAGGACGGAGACTCTCCGGGAAAGCAAAGTACTCAGCCTGTTGCCAAGGCGAGCTATGGATTGTGAGAATGTCGAGAAGACTATCGAAGGGCCCAGTCGAGGCATAACGATGCTGAAGGCTATTCGAAAGTCTACCGCCATCATGGAGGTACTTGCAGAGATATTCTAGTCGCTGCTTTTGCGTCTTGTCACGCACGTCGCCGGCGAGAATGACCAGCCGGAATCGCCCATCACTCTCCAGGAGCCGGGTGGTCCATTTCACGTTGCCATCTGCTTGCTTCCGCAGCTTCACAGCAGGGAACCGCTCACCGGGAATCAAGGCTCGCGCACACGGTGGTCCTGCCTCGCCTTCGGGCTTCCATACTAATGGACTGGCGCCGTAGAACGAGCGAAGTCCATCGGCAAAGTCCTCAAACAATTCTGCAATGCGTTTCATTCTCTCGGCCTTACTCGAGGCTTCTTCTGGCGCCATCGTAGTATCAGTGAAATGCCTAGACCAGTGACGATCGAAATCAAGCAACATCTCTGCAAGGCGATGTCGCTCCTCGTCGTAAGTGCGGAGAATGAGAGGATCAGCGACTCCGGCCGCCACAAGAGCAACCTTCCAACCAATATTGAAGCCATCCTGCATACTCATGTTCATTCCCAAGCCTACCTTGGGCGAGTGTGTATGCACTGCGTCACCGGCGAGAAACACTCGATCGCCTTTGGCGAATGTAGGTGCGATGCGCTGGCCGACCTGGTATGCAGTCCACCAGTCGCAGATCTCAAAATCGAAAGTGCATGGTGATAGGATCGCTTGAACACGCTTCCGAATCATGTCCAGTGTGATGGAAGAACGATCAAATCTTCCAGTCGTGCCAGCTTCGATGACTTGCACTGGGACATACAGACGCACAAGTCTTCTTTCACGGGGAATAACGAGAAGCGTACCGGCTGTGGTCGTCACAATACTGAGCCGACGAATATCGGCTGATCGACCATTAGCTGGTGCTTGTGTATTCTTGATTGATGAGAACTTACGGAAATTCGAGATGGGCACAACATCAATGACGCCCCTTGAAGAGAGTCAGATGTCTTCGCTAACAAGACAGAACAATAACTCACCAGATATGATCCGTGCTGGATCCCTCCATTGGAATATTCACCTGCTTGCGAGTCCAGCTGTGTGCTCCATCACAGCCAATGAGATATCTGGCTTTGATTATTTCAGTCTTTGCGGGACGAATTCCATCCTGAAGATTCAAGTCGTCCCACTCATCGGGCGATAGTTTGCTCTTGTCCAACCCACTCGGCATATGCTCGGCTGCGGAACCATTCGTGCCCATTCTATCGGACCTGTTCTCTTCCGGGTTTAACGTTTGGACCTTGACGGTGATTGGATACGCATTGGGGTCCTTTTCCAATTTTTCATCATACTCGAAAGACTCGGCGATGGTACTTCTCTCCACCTCTAGGTCCGAATGTTGCCGGATCGTATCCAGAATAAAGCGTTCGAGTCGGCCTTGAGTTAACAGCATGCTGTGATGAGGCGACTCGTTCGCTGCGCTACTCACCATGGTCGCTTGTCGAACCAGATTGTTGTTATTATCCAATACCTGTCATGTTCAGCATCAAGCATCACTAATCGGTTGCAAGCAAACTAACCCAGAAATTGGCCTCAACAGCCACATGTCCTTCTTCCATGACTCGATGCTGGAATCCCATGCTATCGAAAATCTCCAGTGTTCTCATGCGCAAACCATCGGCTTTTCCCGTGAAAACTTTTGTCGGTCGTTTATCGATCACTCGAGCTCGGACACCGCAGCGAGCCATCCAGTACGCAGCCATGAGCCCCGCAGGACCAGCGCCAATGATGAGTCTGCAGTTCAAGTCAGCATCATATTCACACACTCATTCTCAGAAGCTGTACACATCGGTCTGTGATTCGAGAGTTTGGTTTTCTGCCCTCATATTGGATCTAGGAGGCTGGAATGCAAAATGGAATTGAACCAACCAACAAGCACTCTTAGGCAAGAGGCCATATTAATAGACTTTCTACTTGGAAGACATCATGACTCGCGACGTACAGACTTGGTCGCTCTGAAGGGATCTGGTCCGCATGCTGACTGCTGATGCAACCATCGGTTAATCTTGCTGATATAATGATCCCAGAAGATCTTACTTCTAGCTGTAAGGTCTCTCACAGTCCAACTTCAAACAATTAATTTGAAAATTCATTCATGATGGGCTGATCAAAGAGAGCGATCAACCCATGTTGCGACTAAAGTCAAGTTCGATATCCTCATGTCTCGCTGTGTCCTGAATGAGACATTTTAAAACCCTAACCTTAGTGTTCCCATGGACATCAGCTCTATTCGAGCTCTACCATCCCGGTCACTCCAGGGCACGGGTAGATTGACGTTACTCGAGCTGGAAATCAGAAGCCCGCTGAGTCACGAGCTGACCCTCAGTGTAGTACAGTCTTCCTATAGCTGGTCTTTGTAGATGTAGAGTATTGTCTGATAGTCTGAGTCGCTACGATTATTTGAGCCTGTTGAGCGTGGGACTGCCTATTGAAATGCTGATTTTATGCATTCATGTATTTCGTGCTCACTTTGAGCATAAGATTGGATGCTTTTTATCTCCGTTCTAGTTCTTCTAGTCTATAATTCTATTCTTTATCCGCTCACAAGGCTAAGGTTGTGCAAAGTCTCACCCTATAAGTTACTCGATTGATCAATTAGTTCTTTCTACTGAAAGGGTGCTTGGGCAAGAAAAAGATATATATTCAGAGACTCCCGAGGTCCCCAACAAAATTCCCCTTCATATCGCGATCGAAGCTTTGAGAATTGGCCAGTGGCATCATTTATATCTAACCTTGGAAAGTTTACTAGAATGAAAACTTGGAAACCCAGGGGATCGCGTTACAACATGAAATCAACAACGGTCGCAGACACTAGTTATTGTGTCGGGTATGCCATCCCTAGACTAACTACATCGAGTAGAATCCTACCTAAGGTAGCAAGCGACCAAAACATTTACTTTTATATAATTATTTATGATTTTTGACTCTTTTCTTCTGTGTTCTCATGAAATGTGAAAACAGAGACAAAACAGTGGGAGTTTTATGTTGACAACATGCTACTGATCTCAATCTCGGTGTCAAGCCCCTCGAAGGATCACCGTCCGGGGTGACGCTAAATTCGGGCGCCCCAGACCGTACGGTCTGGGCTGTCAAAGGGGGCATTGACCTTGTAAGTTGACAGCCAGTTAAGAATGATCCCTTTAACAAACAGTCCATAGTGGTTGTTGCCGTATATTCGAGATACCGAGCTCTCCACTGAAGTTTTATTATAAAAAAAAGAATCAACGAAAAGTGGAAGATACGACATGTTGCGGCAGTCGCTTTTTAACCCGCTTAAAACAAACACACATAATTGTTGCCATCGATCGAATGCCCAGTTGTACAGGGAAGTCCTCGCCCGATCGACGCCCGATTAGCCCTAACCCGGTTTAGCTGTTAATCGTGTCAATCCCCCTTGCATGCGCCGCGATACATCCAACGCCATAGGTCGCAATTACAAAGTGGCGAAGTCATTGCCGGTACAATTCCGTGGTCGGCAGTATATATATGTAGTAAATTAAAAGAGGTGACTCTACATCCTGAAATCTTTCGAGCTGCTGGGCGTAGACAGCTGCATCCTTGCCAATGGACACAATTTAGCTTTGACAGGATTTCACCAACCAATGATCGGCGGACAGACCCGGAGCAAGCCGAAACACAATCTCGTAGGATTTCCAAATCGTGGAATGCACGTGGCGGCCATATGTAGTACCTTAACCCTCGCATGGGGCATTCCTGGGGTTGCATTGCGGTGATGCGTCAGATTGGCTGAGCGGGGTGTCTCCTATTTCTTTTTCTTATTTTGATTTTAAAATTTTAATGTTGGTCTGCATCTAAATTTTTTCTTTTCGATCACCCCCATGTTGGTTGGATATTGACCGCTGGGTCCGGACGAACACTATGGTCGCGGATGAGCCGACAGCGCCTCAAGATGCGGTGTTGCAATTGAAGTCCAAGGACAAGATAGATGAGGTCCGACTTGAAGCGGCTCTGGGACACAAGCAGGAGTTGAAGCGACATTTTGGGTTGTGGAGTCTGACCAGCTTAGGAGTTGTGATTGCAAAGTACGTTATCCGTCTGATATCTCAATCTCACACCTCTGATATCGCAAAGCTCCTGGGCAGCAACTGGTGGAACGATCGTCGCAGCTCTTCAAAATGGAGGTCCTATGGCCGTGATTTACGGCCTCATTCTTGTCAGTATCTTCTACACGGCCATCTCCGCTTCCCTTGCCGAACTCGCTTCCTCCATGCCCTCCGCCGGTGGTGTTTACTACTGGTCAACGGTCCTAAGTCGAAATCGAGGCCGCGCGGTAGGCTTCTTCACGGGATATCTCAATGCATGCGCATGGCTTCTGTCCGCTTCGTCGATGAGTTCTATGCTGGGCAATGAAGCTGTGTCGATGTATATTCTTCGACACTCGCGCGTACAATGGCATGCATGGGAGGTTTTTATTGCGTTTCAAATTGTCAACTGGAGTTGTTGCGCGATTGTGTGTTTTGGAAATCGCTTTTTGCCATTGATCAATCGCATTGCCTTGACCTTGTCCATGTGCGGTCTGTTCACCACGATCATTGTCCTCGCCGTGATGCCGAAGAGACATGCCAGCAATGCGCAAGTCTGGACTGAATACCATAACAACACCGGTGGATGGTCTGATGGAATATGTTTTATGACCGGACTGTTGAATGCGGCTTTTGCTGTGGGAACGCCAGATTGTATAAGCCATTTGGCTGAAGAGGGTAAGATAACTCCTCAATATATACTTGTCACCTGGCTCATCAATTCGCATATAGTGCCAAAACCAGAAGTCAAAGTTCCGCAAGGAATCATGCTGCAAATGCTCACTGCATTCACCACATCATTCATCTACCTAATCGCGCTCTTCTACTCGATCCAAGACCTCGACGCCGTCTTCGCAAGCAGCATCGGTTTCTTCCCAACAGCAGAGATCTACCGCCAAGCAACAGGGACCAACGCCGGTGCCATCGGGCTGATCGCAGTCCTCTTTCTCGCTACGTTCCCGACTCTTATCGGGACATTCGTGACTGGTGGTCGTATGTGGTGGAGTCTTGCCCGCGACAACGCAACCCCCTTCGCTAGCTACTTCGCTCAGGTCCACCCGACACTCCACAGCCCTGTTCGCGCCACGGTTGCCATGAGCGCCATGGTGACATGTCTGGGGTGTATATACGTGGGTAGCACCACCGCTTTCCAGGCACTTATCTCCTCGTTCATCGTTTTGAGTACCCTCTCCTATCTCGGCGCGATCCTGCCGCATGTCCTTTCTGGACGCCGGAACATGGTTCCCGGTCCATTCTATATGGGACAGAAGCTGGGAATGGCCGTGAATCTCCTGGCAATTATCTATATCATGGTAACAGTTGTCTTCTTCTGTTTCCCGCTGGTGTTGCCTGCTACTGTGCAGAGCATGAATTATACGAGCGTCATTGCTGTCGGCTTGATGGCATTGACGACTGTGTGGTGGTTTGCGCGGGCTAGGAAGAACTTCCGAGGCCCGCAGTATAGTTTTGAGGCTGCCGAGCGACTTACGGCTTTTCAGTCTGGTAAGGAAGGACGTCGATCTTTTGTTGATATCCCGGGATCGTCGCCTGTTCCTTGCCTTGAAAAGCATGCGGAGTGAGTTGATCGAAGATATGTGGTGTGGTGTTTACGACGGAGATGGCTGTTAATGTCTGTGTATGAATGTCTTGATGATCTGATTTTCTTCGTGTAATCTTTCACTGTACATTTATGTTAATGCAACATTCCTGATCATGATGAGAATTACGTTGCTATCAAGACTATCCCTGTGTAATATAAGGGCAGTTCGAGTCCAGCTTAAGTGGCTACGGGCATTCAATCAATCTAATCATTGTCACTTCTTCGTTGAGAACTATCTTGAGGTCGTCGAGCATCATATTCAGATCATAACGGCGCGAGCATCTATGATCACAGACGCGACTTTATGCTCTGGCCACCGACCCAGGAGTCACCAGCTTCCAGGGTTTGCCATGCAGACACAGAGCCAGCTTCAACACAGATCATGTTCTTGTAGGCCTCATCCGGGCCGAAATCGGCCATGCTCTTTGCCTTTTCAATCCAAGGGTTCCACACGACAACATCCGTCAAAGAGCCACGAGTAATCGAGAACAAGGACTTGTCAGCAGAGGAGACGACAATGGGCACGGTGGGGTCAAGGCCCTGGTAGATTCGGTCTGTCTCGCCAGCAATCTCCACCTCGGACGACTCCTCGGTGTGGGCAGAGGCGTTGCGAGTCTTGTCAATGTAGGTCTTGGACTGGAGACCCTTGACACGGATGTTCGAAATATCCTAGAAACGGGTCAAACCTAGAAAACGATGGAATATAGCTGAGAATCATACCTCGACATTCAGATAGCTGTGCATCAGAACCTGGAACTCAAAGTTCTGCTGTCCATCATTCCGAACTTCAAGAGCCGTATCTAGAGAGTTCCTCGAGAGGGTAACACTGTAGACGAGACCAAACTCGTATGGCCACGCCTTGCGAAACTCCTCGTTCAGCATGGTATGAGACAACCCGAAATCCAGCTTAACCGAAATCTCTCCAGGATTCTCCGTGGACTCGGAAGATGATTTTCCGAGAAGCTCCCAGTTAGAGTTGCGAGCGAATCCATGCTGCGGAAGCGACGAGGTAGCGTGGTTCGCAGGAGGGGCGCCGAATACCTGTTCAGCGGGAGCTCGCGGTTAATAGTCGAGCTCATCAAGTCAGGTGTTATCTGCAGAGAGCATACCGGAAAGACCAGTGGAATGCCACCGCGAATTGGTTTGGAACCATCCATGTGGGCCTTTTGGCTCAGAAACAGCTGTTCCTGGCCGTCGACTTTCCACGAGGTAACAGTGGCACCATAGAGGTGCACAACAATGGACTCCCCAGTGGGCAGACTGGCAGTGAGAACATTGTCCTTGATGTCAACAGTTGGCTGAGGGAGAGACTCCCCTAGCCCGATAGCAGAAGGCTTGTTGGAGCGAACCATGATTGTTGACGCGATTGCAAAGACGGGAGAGTTGCTGTTGAGATCATGGCGGGGATCTGCCGGCGCCCCACTTCCCCACCTGTTTATGAACGACTTCTTGATTCTGTTACAACAAATATATATCTATCGTGTAATTGGAAGATCCAGTCTATACCGACGACTGAATGACTTTACCAAGGTAGTGCCTATGAAAATAATCATTCACTATTTCATGGGCAGCTCCGCCAAACTCCATCCGGAAGCCACTGCTCCGATGGCACCTCTAGAGATATATGGCCAACAGTCATACTCCACTCAAACCAGTCTTCAATAATTAAACCAGACGGAGACTACAGAATACAGCAACTATATGTTCCCTCCAAGGTCATCAGCTGACTGCTCATTCATTGCATCACCGGTTTGCAGGGTTTGCATGTCCGACGGTTATTCGCGGCGTTTGTCCCCGCAATCCCCAACTTTGAGAAGCGACATTTTATGAGATCGAAGGCCACACGAGTATTGTCCTTCATGTCTTTTTTCATTCAGTTGCTTCCTCAGATCAAGGTCCTTCTGAGATGGCGCTTCCCCGTACCTCACGGAACTTGATTCCGCGAGTCCTCCGCCGTTCATACTCGGCGGCTCCCTCGCCCGCGGCCAAGCTCAACTTGCCTATTGATTACAAGTCCACTCCGCTTCTTCATCACACCCCGTCCTCTTTGTCCAGTATACCGGAATTTCCAGCGGCTGCTACGAGCAAACGGTTGAACTTGTTTCAGGCAATTAACTCTGCTCTGCGGACTGCTTTGTCCACCTCTGAGAAAGTGTTACTCTTTGGCGAGGATGTCGCATTCGGTGGTGTTTTCCGATGTTCCATGGACTTGCAGTCAGAATTTGGCTCCGACAGAGTCTTTAATACACCTTTGACAGAACAAGGTATCGCTGGATTTGCCATTGGCGCTGCCGCCGAGGGTATGAAGCCGGTGGCTGAAATCCAGTTCGCTGACTATGTGTTCCCTGCATTCGACCAAATTGTGAATGAAGCGGCCAAGTTCCGATATCGAGAGGGAGGCACGGGGATAAATGTGGGAGGTTTGGTATTTCGAATGCCCTGCGGCGCCGTTGGGCACGGTGCATTGTGAGTAACGCGTGATCAATAATGCCATTCTACAAGGTATGCCAAATCTGACATTCGACGAAATAGGTACCATTCTCAATCGCCAGAAGCACTCTTTGCACATGTTCCCGGCGTTCGCGTTGTGATGCCCCGGTCTCCGTCCCAGGCGAAGGGACTTCTTTTGTCAGCAATCTTCGAGCATAATGATCCTGTCGTCTTCATGGAACCGAAAATTCTCTATCGAGCAGCGGTGGAGCATGTTCCCAGCGAGTACTACACAATTCCGCTTAGCAAGGCGGAGGTTGTCAAGCCAGGCAAGGATCTCACGATCATCTCATATGGCCAACCAATGTATCTATGTTCTGCCGCCATCGCTGCGGCCGAGAAGGCGATGCCAGGCGTGAAAGTGGAGCTCATTGACCTACGAACGATCTACCCATGGGACCGACAAACGGTTCTCGAAAGCGTCCGCAAAACCGGCCGAGCTATCGTTGTACATGAGAGCATGATCAACTACGGCGTGGGTGCGGAAGTTGCATCAACCATCCAAGAAGGCGCATTTCTCCGGCTCGAAGCTCCTGTCAAGCGGGTTGCTGGGTGGAGCACCCATACTGGCTTGTCCTATGAGCAATTTATTCTGCCTGATGTTGCTAGTAAGTTCTCTTCGGAATTACTTGAGCGGACCCTTTACTGATATTTGTGTGCGTTCCCTGCAGGGATCTTTGATGCAATCAAGGGAACATTAAACTATTGAATTGGGGATATATGACCTTTGTTTGCCGTGTGCTATTTAGCATTGAATACATAATGTGTGGAATAGATATCAAGTCTTTCATATCTATTGAAGTATCTTAAAGTTCAAGTAATCATCGCAACACAAGGCATGTAGGGAATTCGAAATTCCCGTCGGCACCCGAGGGTTAGGGTTGACCCGGCTGGCGACAGGCCCAAGTGGAGCCCGGCCAGGGGCAGACCGAGGGAAGTTCGGGCTTGAACGAGCCTTCCAGCACCGGGAGCAGGCATGACCAACCTCGTTGTCAACTCCCAAGATATTTGGGTAGTGAAAAGCCGTCTCTTCGAGCATGGTTATTTATTCCATCACAACCTGACTTTCTTCTATAACTAAGAAGAATCTGTTCCTCTTCCCATCCTCATGACTGTCACTATGACAACGGGTGGGCGGTACTCCATAGTGGGACTATTCTTTTTCCAGCATCCATCGCTCACGGCTGCCACGGAGACGAACTCCACGAAAGATCTGTTGATGATATTCCACCTCACGCTTTCGGACGAATAATTTGTAAAACGAGCATTGCATAATTGTATTCAGGTACCCGACTCTCAGAGTCTCGACGGAACTATTGCTTTTTTTCATCGTAAGTGAAAATTTTTCGAGAGTATTGCTGAGAGCTGTCAACTGGCTCCACTCTGCCCCTTTACAAGTCTCGATTCCCACCAAGCTCCTGAGGAAGATCATCGCCATAATTTTGGCTTAATGTTAGGAAAGTGCTTCGTTTGGCATATGACTATCTTTCCATTGTTATATATATTAAGGTAACTGTGGAATTGGTAGTCGATTTGTGAGATTATGGCTGTCCAAGGCCCTTGATATATTCACCGACAGAATACCCAATTCTGCATTTCACCTTGAAGTACGACTCCACACCAGGATGATCCAACAGCAAGACCCGGCTAGCTGCAGCTGTCTAGCTTCTTCTGTCAACTAATTGTGGGACCGGGAAAATCGTATAAAGCCCGGGACGAAGCACCGAGCTTCGATATTTGTTTTTCCTCCGTCCTTCTTGCTCTCTGACTCTGGCCTTGCCAAGTATCCCAGTCGGGGCACTGAGGGATCAATTGGAATTCACCCGGCTACGGTAAGTTGTCAAGAGGAGGAAGATGAACTGGCTACTGATTCATTCCGGTCTAGCATCATTCCATTGCCGAGGGCAAAGAATTCATTTGTGTTTATTGCATTCCATCCAAGAACGATTCTTGAAAGTGCGGTTTTCATTGTAGTGGAATTCTCAGGGGCCGTTGCATGTCTCTTCCAGATATACCAATCCTTGAATTGTGTGTGAACAAAGCATCTTTTCGCATGCGAAAACAATCAGGACTCATGGCACGAATGAACCACGGCGCGTCTGGCAGCTCGAACGGCGGACCCAGTGGTCACTCGCGAAGAGGTTCCAATGGTCGTCCGCCTAGAGATGCCAGCGTTCCTGCTTCTAGACGTCCGAGTGGTCATGCCCATCCTGGGCCCAATCGGTATGTCCCAAGGAGTCCCATTGTTCACATCCCGAGGGCTCCTAGAGCCTATCACCAGAATGCTGCGAATGGCCATGGCCAACGGAGCCAGATAGATTACTCTCAGAGTTTTCCAAATGGAAATGCCCAGAGTAGCCCCACCAGTCATGGCCAAAGAGGCCCGAATGCTCCCTCTCATAGTGGCCCTAGCGGACACTGTGACAGCCCAAAGCGGAAAATCCCAGCGGATGTCGAGGCTGAAATTGCCATAGTTGTCAAGGTGTACGTTCAACACAACTTTCCCATCAAGAAGATAGGCTTTATCGTCAATATTGCCAACGCAATCTTGAAGAGAAGTGGACTGGACTCGGTAGCCGAGGGTTGGCAAAGTGGGTTTATGAGGCGTCACCCTGACATTGGGACGCTGGTGAAAAATGCCCGGGAGAACGAGATTGAACGAGGAAAAGCCGACAGGAATTTGGAGACAATGCTACAAGCATTTCTAAATCAAGTTGAGAATTGCATCAACGAACGCGGGATTGCACCGGAGAACGTATACACCGTTGGCGAGCTGGGCTGTATCACAACTGTGAAGAAGCTCAAACAGCACATGACGGTTAAGCGACCCGAAAATAGATCTCGCTCTGCGGGTTCAGCTCGACGGTTTTCATCTACGATGATATGTGTGCCGCATTCTGCATCCAGGGTCGTCAGTCCAATGGTCACTGTCAAAACCAATGACATGCCATTTCATGAGCCGATGGAAGGCGTTCATGTAGCCTTTGATGAGATGGGCTGGGCTTCTACATCACATAAAATGCATTGGCTCACGAAGTTCTTCAATGCAGAGACCAAGCCCACAGCTGAGCCAAACCAGCCGTGTCCGTACAGACTGCTCCTTGTCGATGCACATCTGCTGGATGCTCATGCTCTTGCAGAGTTCCAGGTATATTGCTGGTACGAGCGAATCATCTGCGTCTCTTTTCCAACGGGGGTATCTGAAACGCTTAATCCGCTGCATTGTGGGGTTTTCGACGCTTTCATTTACCACTTCAAAGAGCACATGAGTCAGAAATGGACGTCAAGCCGGGGAAGCAGAAGAAACGCAGAGTATTCCATGGAGCCGCAGGCCTTTGTGGAGTATGTGAAAGGGTATCTATCATCTGCCGAGCATGAAAATGCCGTTCGATCCGCTTGGCTGAAGAGTTGCTTGGTACCGAAAAATCTGGCTGGCCTTCAAAGGCGCTTGCTCGGTGCAGAGATAATTGAGATTCCTGACGATGAAAGCGATACACCGCGTCCGCGAGCGACAAGTCAACGGTTGCCTAGCCGAAGAAGAACGACTGGGCCTCATGTTTCTGGCGAGCGAAACAACGATCAACTAGCTTCTCCGCCGCCTTCTTCACAGCCTATTGCACAACGAAGTCGATCACAATCCGTGGCTGTGAAACCCGAAGCATTCGACACAGATGAAGAACACGATAGAGAGGAAAATGACCAGAGCAACATCAATGATCGCGACATCAATTCCAGTCAAAGAGATATCGTGGGTCCTCTGTCCTCTTCCAATGTGGTCGAAACCCGACTCACGGGCTATGCGCTTGCCAAGTCAACGTATCGCAAGCGTCTTTGTGAATTCAAGGAATGCCCTTCGACCAAGGCGCCGAGAATCCTTACCGAACTGCTTGATGATCATTTGGAGTTGATCGTCAAGTGCCAAGGATATAAGAGAGAACTCGAACTCCTGACTGGTGTGTAACATGTCAAATGCAGATTGCCTCGATGGCGAGGAGCTCAACCCAAGAATCCATCTTGCTGCCTCAAAAGTTTGGTCTCCGATTACGTTGCACTTCGAACATTGTGGCTTTCATCCCCCCGCCCTCTTTCTCTTTATTTTGTCGACTATCATTTCCCTTTGTATCTCTTGCTGGCTGCTTTACATGCCATATGTATTTTGAACACCTTACTTACCCCTCGCCCCCCTTCTTTTCTATATTTTGGTACCGTCTCTCATCAAAAGCACTCGTTGTTTATGCTGGAGGGTAAAAAATCAATGGCTTTTATACACGTTTATCACCCATATTCAGACACGCATAGCAATTGTCCAGGTATGGTCATCCACGAGGAATATATATAAGCTCTGCAACAAGACAAAACATGAAATAGTTAGACGGAAACGTGGATAAAAATCCCCGACTCACCGCCTTGCCTCCACAATCTCGTGGCCGAGGCCAACTTATACCCCTTGTCTTCGAAAGCACGATGCCGCGCCAGCAAATCAACCTGGAACCATACCGGGACGAGATTGTCGCGCTGTTCCAGCACGGTATCAGTAGCGACTCCATCAGTCACACTCTCGAGAGCCGGTATAACATTCAAGTGAGGGAAAGGACCATCCAGTCTCGGCTTCGCAAGTGGGGCATACGGAAACGACACCGGACAACCACAGCAGATGAGGTGCTCCACGCGCGGATCAAGGTGCTCTTTGTGCAGGACAAGCTGACCGATAAGGCAATGCTGAAGCTGCTGCGGCTGGACGGTTATGACATATCGGAACGCACACTCCGCCGGTTGAGGTTCCAACTCGGACTTCATGCGAAGACTCCAGCGGAGGCCCAGAAGCAGGCACCCGAACAAGACTCCACCATTGTGGATGACGGGGCAGTGTCATGAACCGGAGATTTTGGGTTGAGGGTCCGCCATGAACCCTCCTCGCGTTATGCCAGACTGCTGGTCTTCTGTCCACCCACATTCGAGATCATCCCTATGCGCCATCAGAACATTGAACTCGGATTCTTCCCCATGCGACACTTCGATAATCCGTGTGGCCCGGCCTCCAGTAGCTTGATACTGCTCACGAAACCATGCAGTCGACGTCGCTCACTTTTATGGGTCACGCTAGACTCTGTTGGCCAGCCGGTGTTTGATCATGGCGATCGCTGTGACCGGTCACAGATAACGTCGATCAGTCATCGCTTATCTACCAGCGTGTCCGACTGGATTGTTGAGATCGACCGGCGACATCTCCTGCGCCAACACCATGGCACCGCATCAAGCCCTAAACCCCTGTCCCATTGCCGGACATACAACCCGACGTCTTGGCGATGGCCGTTGCCCTTGCGACACTATCCATGGTGACCGATCACAAGCGATGCACACTGAATTCCGCTTGCCACCTACAATCAAACATTGATAATGCCTGCCACACGCGACATCTTCATCTGAATTTTCCTGCGGCCTTTAAACTGAAAATCTATCAATCGCTCGTCATGTAATCGTATAATACCTGCTGGATTCGATCCAGATGTAGACATTAAATGACAATAATATCACGTGACATGACGTCCACTTTTCTCGGCGGCGCAACACGCCCTTCCAAACGGAGTAGCGCCAGCTCGTGCATCGCCCTTTTGCTCCTCCGCGGGTCGTGGATTGGAAGCTTTCTCTTTCGCAATGTCCTCCAGCTATGCCAGCGAGCCCAATCCCACCGCATCGGCCACACTGAATACGACCGTGGGCCCCATCCACATCGCTTTGTTCGCCAACCAAACTCCACTCACCTGCAAAAACTTCCTGCAGCACTGCAAGGACAACTATTATGCCGGAACCATTTTCCATCGAGTCGCGCCGGACTTTGTGATTCAGGGTGGTGATCCGACAGGCACGGGGTCTGGCGGTACCTCTATTTACGAATATCCCGAATTCGAATACGATCCCGAAGCACGAGACCCGAATGAGCGAGTGGTTTTGCGAGATGAGCTACACAGTCGCTTGCGGTTTACTCGGCGTGGCATGGTTGGGATGGCTAAGAGTGAAGATGGGACATATGGCAGTCAATTCTTCATCACGCTCGCCAACACGGAGCGCGAATTGAACCAGCAGTGCACGCTTTTTGGACGGTTGGAAGGAGATAGCATCTACAATGTGTTGAAGATTGCGGACGCGGAGCGTATCGAAGGCTCCGAGCGGCCTGTATACCCGATCAAAGTGACATCGTGCGAGGTGGGAGAATTAGGACCGTTATCTGGCAAGTTGAAGGACAGACAAACGGTGTCTACTGCACCACAGGATGAGAAGCCAGCACCGAAGAAAAAGAAGAAGGCAGCCAAGGGAGGCAAGGCGCTTTTGAGCTTTGGTGGCGATGAAGGAGACGAGGAAATGCCCCTGCGGCCGGCGAAGCCAAAGTTCAATACAAAACTGGTGGCGGATGCATCTGGTGCTGGGCGCGAGGCCCAGAAAGAATCAAAACCACAAGGCACAGAACAACGGCGGAAACGACCCCGATCCCCTTCACCCAAACGCTCCCCCTCGCAAGAGCGCCGACAACGTCCAAAAACACCCGAGCCCGAGGCTCAATTGCCTCTTCGTGACCCGGAGTCACCTGCTCGCTCGCCTAGCCCAGCTCCTCCACCAGCAAAAGAAACCAAATTGTCGCGCACGAATGCTCAGATCGAATCACTCAAAGCATCGATGCGCCGTAATGTCGATACCGGGCCTGCAGACACCGGTCGCAAGAAATCCGCACTTGAAGCTATGATTCCAGAAACCGCCATTCGTGGACGTAAGCGACCCTTGCCAGGATCTGCCAACGGTTCCGGGCTTAGCAATGGACCTCGAAGCTCAGCAGAGAATGAGGCCTTGCGCATGTTTAATGCGTTTAAAGCCAAGTTGGAAAACGCCGATACGCAAACATCCGCGGGATCACAAAACGGTACACGAGCTGAGAAAGAGTCACACCGTGCCCAGAAGGATGAAGATAACGACGAGGAAGCACAGCTCTGCGATCTTCACTTCATCGCAAACTGTCAGTCATGTCAGTCATGGGAGGACCCCAATACGGCGACAGCCACTGATGAAACCCGGGACGATGAGGGCTGGCTAGGCCATGAGCTTCGTTTTGGCAAGGATAATCTCGGCAAGGACTTGAAGTGGAAGCGTGAGCATCGCGATGATATCGACTCGCTGATGGTGATTGACCCGCGCGAGAAAGAGAAAGAGTTGACAGGCGGTGGTCGGCGCGGTCACCAACGAGATCGAGAACGAGAGCGCAAAAAGGAACGGGTTGGAGATTTGGAATGGGATCGAGGGAGGCATTAGATAGATGGAGATACCTGCATTGAATGGCTATGGAAAATATACTTGATCAACAAAGATGAAACGACTTCACCTTAACATGCCATTGCATGTCTAGTGATGCCGTACAGCCAGCAATATACGATTCGACAGATTCATCGCTCGGTGTTCTTAAGACATGCTCAATACACCTGGTCAAATCGAGGGTAGTTCTTCTCTTAATATATTCACTGATACGAATTAGACTAATCAGATCAGCGCTTATACGACAGTCGTGTCTCCAGCTTTGTGTCAGACTCAGGAAAACCCTTGCTATTCATCAGACATGGCTGGGCCTCTTGGGATGGATAGTTCTTTTCCTCCTAATATCTAGCCTAATCATTGCGATTTGTTTGTCATACTCTCCTGAGAAAATTTTGTACATCCATCCTGTCTCTTCCAACATTATGTTTATCGTCAAGATTGGTCATTTTTACTTCACGCTCAAGCCGTACTTTACGGAAAATAGCCCCTCCGACCTTAGTCGGAATTTCCGCTCATAGAAATCCCCGGGCGTGATTACGAGCCTGAGCACTGGTGACAATGTCCATTTTCACAGCAGCGAGGACCACCTCGTAAGAGCCCATCGGGGTCGGACACATCTGGAGGCGCCATTGCCCGGTACGGACAACCCACATCCCTCGATCAGAGATATCGGAGCGCGGACGCTTAGCAGGGGGTGAGCTGATATCTGCGTCATTAGGTCCAGAATCGCTAAAGCGCGAGTCCATCTCTCCATTGATCGTAACGTCTGTCTCGGGTCCCAAGCGAATACCAATAGGAAGCCCTCCAAGCTGCGACTCGGGCAGTTGGGCTTTCTTACTGACGAGCTGAATGAGGCTTGCCATGCGAGTCTTTGTTTGACCGATGAAATCAGCGTGGTGACTTTGGAGATTGACTAATGTGGCGTCTCCACCAATTTCCAGGATCAAGTCCGAGGGGGTTTCGTCTACAAAAGGGCGCCCATATGCCAGAGACATGCGTAGAGCCGGGCCTTCATTCGATTCGGAAGCAAGCACGATCCCCGACGGCCGGACATCCTCCAGGCGAATGACAATTTCCGAGCGCTGGGTAAAAGGGTTGATGTTGATTTCATGAGGTATCAACTTTTGCTCAACCCCGCGGAGATGGAAGTAGCGGCAATCGCGGAGAAGCTCAGCGCGATGAGTCTCATTCTGGATCTGCAGAGGATATCCACGTAGAACGTGTAGGAGTTCGGCGAAAATATCTGCAGATCGATTTGGGACGCTCGGAGGGACAATGGCTGGTGGGCGGAGGAGGCCGTTGCGGTTCAGGCCAGGAAACACTTCCGATGGGGATGCAAAGAATGCACCGAATCCGAGTGTAAAGAAGTTGGGGGAGTCGCCGGGACTTGAGAAGATGTCGCGTGGGATTTGGAAATGACGGTCGCCAATCTGGATGAAGATTTCCGATTCAAACAATTGGGACATCAACCGGGGTACTGGATCGCATCAGCCTGCGCCATGCTAGCGGTTGAGCGGGGTTCAAACAAGAATAAAATTGCGAATCAGCGAACAGCTTGACGAATTGCGCTCCGTCACTTGGTCGGACATGATAACCTGGGGTTTATCAGCGGCGCCTAGCCCCTAGAGGTCTTCTTTGTATACCTTGGAGATGTCGGACAATGTCTCGGAAAGTCTCTGGGTCGCGGTCGATATATAGAGTGCGAATGTTCGCTGTATTGGCCAGCTGCAATTGCTCTTCGAAGAATTGCGAGAAGTAGGATGGAGCTATGGATCGGTCAGATTGCGACCACGGCCAATGGGAAATCACTCACCATCCGAGGCAATCGAAGCTCCCGACAATCGAAAGATCTCCGATCCGATTTGGATCGAGAATACCTTCTCATGCGGGAGCGTACAGGCCTGCTGCGGCGAGGCCGACTCACCCGCCATGGTTGGTGAGAAGTGGAGGAGCTCCGGGACTTGGCCCTCGCCGATCTCGTCGTTTCCACCGCCCCACTTGATCCCCGCGGCGCAAGGACAGATCAAGCGTCAGCCACTTTTTCATGGCTTATGTATGGAGTCGTCGTCCGTGAGTGGCGCTGTCGCCACTGTCCCTGAGATATGCAATCTACGCTGATGCGACTGGAACACGGCCGAAAGCTGTCGCAAGTAGAATTGACCCTCGATTAATGAATGCTGTCACGCTTGGCATATTGGCCACTGAAATTATCTGACTCTATAGAATGGCTAGTCTTTGATCCGACGACAATCAGACCGTATATCCGACATGATTATGAACTGCTTATTTCGGGTAGTCTTTGATGTGGTGGCTCTTCAGCTTGACAAATTGTTCGAATCCGAACCGACTCAGAGTGACACCGCGGCCCGAATTCTTCCAGCCGGTCCAGGCGAGATCCTGTAGATGCGGTTAGAAAGGTATAGATTGTGGCAAAAACGGAAAGACTCACTGGACTAGGGAAATCAGATCGGTTCACAAACACAGTACCAGCCTCAATCTGCTCAACAAGTTTCTCCGCTGTGGGTACATCCTTGGTCCAGACACTGGCAGTCAAGCCAAAGGTGCTGTCGTTCATGAGACGCACTGCCTCAGCATCCCCAGAGACCTTCATGACAGGGATGACCGGTCCGAAAGTCTCCTCGGTCATGATTACCATCTCGTGGGTGGCCCCGGTGAGAAGGGTGGGCTTCACGTAGTTGCCGCCGGACGGGAAGTTCTCAAAAGTTTCATTAGCAGGTGTCTCATCCTTGGCGCCCTTCTTGATAGCATCGGCGACATGCGCGTGGATGGTTTCCCTCGCGCGCTTTGAGATCACAGGACCGATTTGCGTCTTAGGATCGGAGGGGTCGCCAACGCGGTAATTGCTGAGAACCTTCTTCACCTCGGCCACAAAACCATCGTAGACCTTCTCGTGAACGTAGATTCGCTCAATTGCACAGCAGCTTTGTCCACTGTTGAATATGGCACCATCGACGACCTCCTCTGCCGCCCAAGCAAGATCCACATCATCTCGTACGTAGGCCGGGTCCTTTCCACCCAATTCCAGTCCAACATTGACAATACGATCCGCGGCGGCCTTCTGAACAGCCAGCCCGGCAGCTTCGGAGCCTGTGAAGCAAATATGATTGACTAGCGGTGAACGGATCAGACTTTCCAATAGCGTAAACGAGCCGGTGTGGAAGTATTGGAGGACGTCCCTCGGGAGCCCCGCCGCGGTGAAAGCGGAAGTAATCTGCTCGACAATGGTCGGGGTTTGCGGCGAGGGTTTCAAGATGACCGCATTACCAGCAAGAATAGCAGGCACCAAGCTATTGATCAGGGTGAGATAGGGGTACTAGAATTTAGCTAGTCAGTATCATATCACCCATGACCCGCTCCAAGCCTCAGTAGATCAAACTCACATTCCACGGGAACATGACAAACACCACACCCACAGGCGCGCGCTTGATATATCGGCGGAACCCCTTTTCTTCCTCTCCATGCACAATACCTTCCTCGCCCAGCACCGACGTACTGATGCGGGTTAAGTACCGACCCCGCTTGATGGCCGTCATAACCTCCACCCCAGTATACGCGATAGGACGACCCATCTGCTCGGTAAGTTCCTGCGCAAGCTCATCCTTGTTCCTCTCCAGAAAATCCAATGCGCGCTGTACAATCCACTGGCGCTGCTCGAGGGTGGTTTTCGCGAAAGCCTGGAAAGCGGCTTGGGCTGCCTCGGGAATGCGCCTTAGATCGTCCGAGGAGACACCCGTACGGGTGACGATCGGCGCATTGGTGCTCGGGGAGATGGTCGTGATGGTTTCCAAGGACATGGTGAGTGTTTGAGTGAAAAGTTGGAGAAGCGGCGGAGTTACGGATTTATGGAAGAATAATTGGGGATGAGGGGCAGTCACGTTATTTCGCCCATGAGGTCATTGTCTACTTCTATTCTATTCAGACAAGTCTCGCACCAATCGCGCGCCCGCCCAGGCATAGAGGTAGTTGTGCTGGTACCAATTGACACTGACTTGTTAGTGCTGGTTCAATGTTGGAGACAAGAGACTTACAAGGAGCTGCGACCAGCGATGCGGGGCAGTGTCGCCCATGAACCGCCCAGAATGACATTATGTTTTCCGTCGAAAAAGTCCGCTGGATGAATGTTAGACCAGTCGAGGTGGAGACATAGTGTCGACTTACAACTATATCCTGGGTATATTTCCATCGCTTGGAAACCCTCGTGAGGCATGAATGGCGTGCTGGTCCATTCCCAGACACCACCTAACTCGCCCTGTCCTGCGAGCTGATCGCCGTTACTTGTGACAGGCACAGGATGCCAATGTTTGAAGCCAACATTGCATCCTTCAAGGTCGCGAAATGCGGGTGATTTGGCTGTATCACCATTCTGCAATGCACTCGGATGCGATCCGTTGGTTCCATTACTGTGACGGTTAGCTTCTTGCAGATCGAGATAAGGCATTTCAGTTAAACGAACCTATGGCCATTATGGGCTTTGGATCCCCGAAGATGCTCGACATGTTTATAGATGCTCTGTGCCTCCTCGAAGGTTGGAATTCGACATTCCATCCAATTGGCGTAACTGACCAGCTCGTCATAAGATGCCATCACCGGCCAATCCCGAGCAAGGGAAAGTGGTACTGATCCAAAGACAGTTCGAACAGCAAAGTTGTCAACAAAGTCGTCGGTGGGCCCTGCACTCGATTGACTGATTCCTTTTGCGATAGGATAGTTCCCATCTTTGTGAACGAGCACCCAAGAAGCCGGTGCACTTCGCAGTCGTTTAGCCTGCAAGTATTGGGCATACTCGCCATTGGTGATTGGTCGAGCTTGGGCTTCGAATGAATGCACGACGACGTTCCTTTGGGGCTTTTCATTATCCCACCCAAACGAATCGCCGGGCATGTCGTTTCCATTAGTATCATCGAGTCCGACATTTAATCTTTGCTTCGGAATGCGAACCCAGTTGTTCGGGGTGGCATTTTCCCTCGCTTCACGAGCCATCTTGACAAAGTCCGGGGTTTTGACACCCACAGGAGGGAGTGTCTTTTCGCTTTGCAATAGCATGTAAAGGAATGTTTCCAGGTGCATGGCTTCATGCTCAAAGCCAATCCACAGGGCTTCCCCTAAACAACGATCCTTGAGTGCACTACCGTCCTGGAGGATGGAGCGCGCTCTGTTACGAACTCTCTCTTGGTAGTCAAGTATGTCTCCCAAGGGCGGCCATTCATCTGGGATCTCACTGTGAGAGTGACACTGCTCCGGATCTTCAACATCGGGATCTATGCCACGCTCGAAAATTTGCTGGTAGAACTTTGGCTCGGTGGGTTTGCCCCGGGTCGCGCGAGTAAGGTGGATATCTTGAGGACCAGAGTCAGCGATGTTGCTGGTGAATGAGAAAGAATAGACACACCAAAGAAGGTCGGAATATGGCCGAGGTAGAAAATCAATGCATTGCGAAGTTTGATCGGCTGCGTGAGAAGGTCTTCGCGTGGAATCATAGTTTTAGTAGCAATGTCCCATGCAGTCCAAAGGGACTGAAAATCCTCAATGCTGGGCACTGAATGGGCTGCGTACTGAGAAGGGTGACTAGGATGGCCCATGGCCGCCGGAGAAAGCAGTTGAACACCTGGTAATATGAGCTTATGATCAAAATGAACTGTGGAAAACGTACAATAGTCACTGTCAGAATTCCCAAACTCGACCTGGGAAATTAGCCCAGCGTTGCGACAGAGTTCGTCACGCTCTTCACGGCCGTATTTGAACGCTTCTTCAAGAATGAGTCTTTCACCTCGGGCAATTCGGATGCCATTGATGATGACATCCACCTTGGGCGAATAAAACGCTTGGTGTCGCCCTTCACTGGCATCATACTCTGTCACAATGCTCCATTCCTCCGGCTTGAAAGCCTCAAACCCAAACACGGCATTGGCATGGAGCAATCCATTCTCGTAGAATTGCCGAGTGATGCCTTGGCTATCGTTATAAGCCTCATACACACGCTGCGGGTCCTTACAAGCATCCAGACCAATCAACATAAAGTCCGCCGGCTTCAGGACTTTTCCGAATTCTCCCAAGAACTCCGCAGCACTGGCACGACTGAAATTCCCAATGGAAGACCCCATGGAAAGAACCACAGTCGGTCTTTGCTGGTGCTCCGGACTCTTCAGCCACACCAGCGCGTCATCATATGTACCATGAAGACCATGAAACCCAACATATTCGAAATTCTCCGGAGAAATCTCCGAGAAGGTTCGCTGGAGCTCGACTAGGGATAGATCCAAGGCATAGTAGTCCACGCGCTTTTGCAGGCGCTCACACTCTTGCAGGATGATTTCGATCTTGCGTAGATTTCTGGGAAAACGTGTTAGAAGCGTGCGGGGAATGTCGAGCGGTTCCTCGGATCACGGATCTGGAGTGCAAGGACAACAGACCCACTACCAAGCTCTACCAGCTGTGCATTATCCGGAATTCGTTCCACGATTCTGGTGGCATGTGTCTTTAGGACTTCGATCTCGGCATTGGTGAGGTAATATTCTTCAAGATATGTGATCTTTTCGAACAATTTGAGGCCTTTCGCGTCGTAGAGGAGGATTGTCGGGAACGATCGTGGTGAGCCATTCGGGGGATCTAGGCTTTTGTTTAAGTCGTCGATGAGAGAGAGACCGGTTTCATCTTGGTGGATGTTGACAATGTCGACTGCATCAGCAGGACTGACTGCTGTTGGAGACATGGTGTAGAAGGTATGGAAGGGTAAACAATGAGTCGCGGAAACACCATCAGAGCCCAAGGACAAAACCAAAAGTCAAAATCGATGGAAGAAACCGGGGGAACAACCAATTTATTGTATGAGTTCACTACTTGAACTAAAATCTATGACGAATCATCACAGCACTGGCATAGGGACGACCCAGTGAACCCAACCCTCGGCCACTCACAACTGCGTCAGGGCTACACCAGCACCCATCCACTCATCCACTGCGTATAAAAGCTGGTGAAGATCGATGCAAGATTGGTCCGAGCAACCCGGTTTTGACCCGTTGGTTATGTTTGCAGCGGGAACCCCGCAAGTCTAGATCTTGATCGTATTGTTGAGATTGGACCATCGCTCGCTCTGTGACGTCGAGCCGATCCACTTGGTTTGCATCGCCGCATTCATGCGATAATGTGGAGTCGGTGGTTGAGGTCATAGCGGGGTTTGCATGGTTTGTCTATTTTGCATTTGATCTAGAATTGCGACTTGCTTTGTACACAATCGACTTTGTTATTGAGACGGGATATTCCAAGGCTCATTCCAGTCATGTACCTTTGTTCTGTCTTTATCGTAAAGAGAATAGACACAATGACATTCATCACACACCTCGGGAATATCCATTCTGGAAATATATATAAACCCCTTCCTTTCCCACGCAATGATTCCTCCAGCAGGATTTCAATTCTGCTCAAGCAAAATGCTTTCTTCAAGAGTTCCCCCATATCTAAACCTCTCCAACATCATCTCCAACCCATTCCGGTTCCGCAGCTCCCGGAAGAAAACATACAATGAGGAAGAACCAGATCCGCATTTCATGATTGCCAAGCTACAAAGCCAAATAGCAAAGTATCAACATGGATTAGAAGACGCACACGAAGAAATCATCGCACTAAAAAATCAACTGGCAGAGTATGACTGCCTTTTATACCTTGCGCAACCCATTCTACCAAATATCGACCCATTCCCGCCATTCGACCCAACCAAGTATCTTCCCCGCAACGCTTTTGTGAGCCCCAAGTCTGATCCAGCTCCTACCTGGATCAACGACATCTGGATCTGCAGGAGAACCAGCGACGGACCACTGAAAACAGCAGAAGCCCACTGGCAGCACAACTCACCCCGGCTAGCACTGGAAATCGTTCTAAAAGCGCTCCGCAAAAGCCCGTTCTTGTCATATAGCGAAGAGATTCGCTATGAGCTATTCGCAGCAGCGGTTCAACATAGTCTCGAGCGGTACGATCAATCTGCGCAGCGCGTCAAGAAAGCTTTTCGCATGCTTGGTCACCCCAGTCTAACCGATGGTGACGATGTCAAAGAATTAACGGGTCTAGCGTGTTTCATTCAGGGTCGGAATTTAATTGTTGCTGGTGAGCTTGAGGCGGCTTATATGTCGTTGTCACGGGCACAGACTGTGCCATGCATTTATAGTATGGCCAGGAAATATCATGGGACGATCATCGTTGAGTCTACGGCCGTTGTGTCTGACGAGGATGCGGCGTCGGTGTCTAGTTCATTACGGCCTTGTTTGAGTCCGCGGATCAATGTGAGTGCTGGCTTGCCGGCTCTAACATATGTTGATTCGGGGTCGGAGTGCAAGGAAGAATGACTTGTCTATTGTGGTGTGTGGCATGTTGACTGCATGACCGAGTTTCTACGTCGAAACTGATTTGAAGGTCTTGTAGACAAGATGCCCATTGCACTTGGTTGAACAACTATGCTTTGTTGATAGAATGCCTAAGATACCCAGTCAATCTCTGCTTTTAATCACTCAATCGATTGATTATACATTCTATGCAATTGCGGTATATAGTTGAACAACGCAGAGGCATCTAAATAGACATACAATATCTAATTCTTGCTCCAATACCATGAATCGCATTCGATTATCGTTGAATCACGAGACGGCATAACAATTGCCCTCCGCTAGTCTGATAAGTGGTGCGATGTGTGGTAGAATGATTGCTCAAGGTATACGAGGAAGTTACTCTCCCAGTTGATTTCACGTGGTGTTTTCATGTGTCTTCGAGTCCATGATGATACTTGGTTATTTGGCTTTGTAGCTTGGCAATTATCAAATGCGAGGACATATTGGAAAACCAAACTCGCATTTCATAATTGCCAAGCTACAAAGCTCAATAACACAGGTAAGTAGGCGATGGTCATTCCATCGCGTTCGACTAGACCTTGTAGAAATGAAATTCGACATAAATCAATGTGATGATCATTGACACAATGAGTACTATACAACATTATTTACCAAACGTAGTAGGTCTGTATATACAAGCGACCAGAGAAGAACGACGCTTGACCACCCAAGTTTTGCACGATGCCACGCGCGAGAACAAAAACCCCAACATTATAGTGGAAAACGCCAGGCCCAACTCCAACACCCTTCTCGATCGCCGACGCGGCGAGAGATAGGGTGAGATGCAAACATGGTATATATAAACAAGGGAATATCATGGGGAGAATTTATAAACGTGGGAGAATGGGTTTAGGCATGGCCTAGGAGACCCCGGAAGGAATCACGCTCGGCTTGAATGTCGGCTTGGAGTCGGCGGGTCTGGCGGAGGGCCTCGTCCCTGTGGAAATTGACACATTAGTCCCGTCTGAAGCACGATCTATCAAAATGGGAACCAAAAACATACCTGTCAGATTGCAGCTGAGCCACATCAACCTGGGCGCGATTCATGCGACCGACCACTTCTTCCATCTCCATGTCTGCGTCGCGAAGAAGTCGCTCCAGGTCCTTGACTCGCTTCTCTAGGGCGTCGGCCTGCACGACCTCGGCCAGCGGCACGCCGGTTCCGCCGGTGGTTTGGTCAATGCGCGGAGAGCGTGTGCTGAACGGAGCATTTGATGGGCGTGGGGAGAGCACTGCTGGAGTGCGAGCCCCGTTCTTCATCCGCATCAGCTGGGCATTGTGGCTTTCCTTCATCTGGCGAATCTCCTCTTCATGTCTGCCCATCTCCTCCTCGGAGTGTTGCTGTGCCAGCAAGAGGACATCCTCCAGCTCCTTCAGACGACATTGCAGCATGTTGATGCGCTCCACAGACAGCTGCTGGTCCCTCTCACCCTTCTCGATGGCGGCTTGAAGACGGCCGCGCAGCGAAGTGTTGACCCGAAGCTGCTGCTGTACGTGGCTGACAAGCGCATCTGCGCGGTTGACTGAATCAGATACCTCCGCAGACTGCCCTGCAGCAGCCATGGCCTGCTCGAGATCGGCTTGGAGTTGCTGGTAAGCGGACTCTAACGAAGAGGTCGTCGCCATCACCTCGGCAAACCCTTCCTGATCGGCTTCCAGTCCCTCAGGAACCGCATTGTGTTCCTGAAGGAGAACGCGAAGAGAGCTGGTCTCTTGCTCGGCGCGGTCGAGATCCATCTTCAGGCCAGCCAAATTCTTCTCGCTTTGCCATTTACCATCCAAAGCATCTTCCGCACGCATGCGGAGATGGTTGATATCATCGCGGAGGCTTTGTACATCTCGTTCATAGCCGAGCCTGCGCCGGGGACCTGTTTGCTGGGCCTGGGCAAGCTCGATTTCCCAGATGCGTTGACGTTTCTCGAATTCGCGGGCATGGTAGGCCTGGCGATCGAGAAGGCTTTTTAATGTTCGGTGGAGAGCGTCTCGTTGAGCTTCAACGTCGTTTACTTTGTCGACCAACGATTCACCACCACTCTCCCGGTCCTTACCGGCAGTGACCGAGTTTGATCGAGATAGGCCAGATGGTTTGCGGGCCAAAGAGTTCGACCGTGAGAGTCCGACAGCGGAGTTGCGCTTTGGTGGTAGTCCGTCTTCAGTGATGGTTGCAAACCGTCCACCTTGCAGCTGAGCCAACGATGCGTTCTCAATCTTGAGAGCTTCAATCTCCTCGATCAATCGCTGTGTCTCTGACGGGGGCGTCTTTCCTTCTCGAAGAATGTCTCGTTCGTTCCGCAGCTGTTCCAACTCCACGCGCATGGCCGTGAGTAAATCTTCGAAATTGTCCTTGGACTGACGCTCTTCAAGCAACTTCCGCCGGGTATCTTCCAGGGTCGTCTCAAGTTCCCGGGTTTTGGACGAAAGGTCTGAAAATTCAACTCTTTCACGTCGGAGCTGACACATTCATTGTTAGTTGAATATTCACCCAATGTACACATGATGAACCTACCTGCTGAACTTGATTTTCCAGTAATTGAACATGAGATTCGGACTGTGTCCTCCGAATCCGCTCTTCTTGCAGTCTCTGCGACAGCTCCACTTTCAACTGAGCGCGTTCCTGCTCTGCCGCACGACGGATCTTCTCAATGTCTTCGAGTTGGCTCGGATTCGGGCCATTTCGAACGGAACTCGTGCCCGAGTCAGAGAAATAATCGCTGGTCCGACGGTTGGCTTCCGGACCCTCGATCTGAATCCGCTCAATCAGGTCCTCGAGTTCCATTTCCCGACGGATGGAGCCTGCCAGTTCCGAACTGATTTCCCGCAATTCATTCTCCAACTCCGACATCTTGGACATATACATGCTGTCGTGGGCACTGCCGGCGCCGAGAGAAGGGGTTCGCTGGGGAAGCCCTGCACCCGGGGAGGTGGGTTTTATGGGAACATTGGCGAGGGGAGGCATGGGGGAGTAGGGCATCGGCGAGCGGCCGCCGTCTGAAATCTCGGTGCTGGAGGATTCGCCGCCGGGGGAGGTTGCACTTTGGCCTTTCCAACCGAAGAAGGAGCTGATTTTATTTCCCGGAGTTTTGGGGTGTCGTGGATCCGGCATGCCCATCGGCTGTTGGTTGACATCAATGTGTAGTGGAGGGGGCCGTTGCATGGGGGGATGCAATGCCATGCTCGTGGCACGCCTTTGAGTTGGTGGAGGGGAACTAAGGACTGGGATGAACGGTTCGCTGACTAGACGACTGTGTAAAGGCGTTCCGCTTCCATTCGTGAACTGGTGTTCGTAATGGTCGTCAAAGTAGTCCCCGACCTCGTCGTCTTCGTCGTCGTCGTCGTCCTCGACCACCGACCTGAGGAATGCGGCAGAGGCCGAGGTGTCAATCCGGAGGGGTCTCGTCGGATACGGGGCGCGCGAGTATCTGGGGAAGGGCGAATAGGGTAAGCGACGAGGAAACTTCCAAGGGTTCGGGATGCGGGACAGCATGTAGATGCCATGTCCCACGATCAATTGGAATAGGGGAAGGAAGCACTAGGAAAACGATTGACATACCGATTGGGATTCCTTGGCACCGATATAGAATCGTCTTCCTCGAACCCAGGGGATAGAGGGTCCAGGGGAATGGAGGCCCGTTGTGTAGGAGAGACAGGGAGCACCGGGCTGGAATGTTCAGGGAGCGGTTTCCTGCGAATTTGTGGGGGAGAGGAATGTCGAGATGGAGCAGATGAAGGAGACGCCATGGTGTCGCAACGCCATGGATCGTCGCCGATTTGCACGGGACGAGGATGGCACGCGCCAGCGATGACCAAAAGGGAAATGATGCTTAGGGGGGGGACAGAAGAGGAGTGATAGAAGGAAAAGGAGAAGTTGCGACGGAGTGATTGGCGCCGTGGTTCCAGACACGGGCGGAGACGGTTTAGTGAATGGGGCTGATGCATTCTATTGGTGCATGCAGGACAGTTTGGTCTTTGCCAAGTCGAGATCGACACAGTGAACGTGAAGGATTGGATGATCTGTTCAGGTACTTACTGCGGTACAGTACTCCGTATATAGAGGGAATACACTGTACTCGGTCCGGATACTGCATTCTGTAGTAGTAATGGTATATCATGAATGTTCCTCTTTCTGTCTTTGAATTCTCCCACCTTTCGTCTTAAAATAGACTTCCTCATTCAATAATCATTAAACCCCTTGAGTATTGGGGCTTACGCTAACTCGATTGAGTTCAGGGGTACTGGTTGCGTACCCCTTGTGTACCTCTTTGATAACCAGTCTATGACCATTGCTGCTATCAATACACACGCGATACTTTCAGTGACTTCCCATCTCTTCAAAGAGTAAAGAAAGCTGCGTCAGTCCCCGACGATCGCATCTCCCACGCGGCAAGTAAATGAATTTCCCTACAATGTCAATATAGATGAACCACCCACACTTCGACATTACTTCCCGTGAAAGTTCGCTGAACCAAACCCTGTCGAATCGTTCAGGGGGAACGCGTGGATCCGGTGGAGTTGGAAAGATTGAATCCCCCCTTTCCTTTTCCCTTTTCACACTTCCTCTCGGCCCGTGCATTTATCCTGCCTCCACTTGCTCCCCGGATAAGAACGTGCTTGCATCGCGACTCTGATCCAATGAGATTGTTCGGTGTCTTGCCCAGACCAACTCGTGCTGGATTAGGAATCGGCCCCTGTCACATCACGCATGGGACATGATCTTCTCTCGGTTCATGTTGACTCGAGAATCTCACCTGTTCTCCCGTTGGGGCCAATCCATTCAATCTGCCACTGTGGTAGGTACTCCGTACCACAGGCTCATCAATGATGTGAATGAACTTGAAACAAAGTGTAGCGCCTTGTGGAACCATTCTGCCTTTGAGTAAAGTTCAGAAATGCCGATGTCACTTTGCCACGACTCGGTCGGCACTGCTAATATGCGGAAGTATATGCCCGATCAAGCTGATTTAGCTGAGATCCACTTTGCCCAGCTCGGTTCGGAGATCAGGGACTCAAAGAAGGCCTTATCTAGAATATAGTAGCAGGTACCGAATACTATTTCACACTTGTTTCTGATCACCAGTTATGACTCGACCGTCTCTCTCAAGTAGACCCTTCGATTGTCCAAACATAGAATCAACCATGTCCAGGCGCCAACTGGGGCTAGAATCGGGCGTTCAGTGACGGCAGCTAGGAACATATTTCCTGCAGAACAGTGGGACACCGTGCACTGCAGGATCGAACGAACAGGTTTTGACCGGATCGTTTCAGAAAATAACTGTCTTGAGTCTTCTGCAGTAGCGCGGTTTCCTTGGGCGGAGACCCTCGTCTGAGCGCCTTAGTGGAACCGAGCTAATTTAGGTGAAAATCCCGCAGATATTGGACTTGAAAGTAGAAAAAGCCCCTGGACATTGATGCAATATCCGTATGCGCGGTAGTACTGGGGAGATTAACGTCACCGGCATTTTGCACTTCGATGTCATTCGTATAGTATTGCAGAGAGCAACAGCCTGTTCGAGCATCCATGGTAATTAGTACTGCGCCGTATATCGTCAAATTCGACCGGGAACCCCATATTATCGACGGTAATACACTATTGAATTAACGCTTTCTCTTATAGATCGCCTAGCGTTTTGTTAGTGGGAGGGCGATTGAATAAAGATTCCCGACCGTTCAATCGGTCGGCTAGGGTACGTCTTTTAACGCCAAACTCTCGCACCAACGCAGAGATATTGGGTTTTTCTTACTTAGTAGCTGCTTCGCAGGCTAGTAAAATCTTATTTTCAACGTCTTTAGGGGATTTTGGCATAGTGGGTGAGAGAGAGATGGGAAATTGGGTAAAATTGGCGAGATGGAAGGGGAACCCCTACACCGACAGGTATAAGGTGACTTCAGTTAAATTTGGTGAGGGAGCCCTGTAAGGACCTGTTGCAAATAATACCTTAAAGATAACAGCCATCTGCTTGAAAATGCGACGGTTTCCGAGGTTTTTCAATCGGTCCTCCAAGTCATTATCCAGGAGGATGTCCTCCATGGGTGGGAGTCCTGATCTGTTCGAGTACACTTCTGGACGCTTTCTGTAAGTCGTGACGGTTAGCTACTAAACGCATTAATTGCGATGAATTGACTTGCTGCGTCAACTAGATTCAACGAAGAGGTCCGCCGCACCGAACGCCGTATTCCTTTCGATGTGGACGCCCTTGCGAAGGTGGCCTGTAAGTCTGTCGGCCGACGCCTCAATGACGTGGCCTCGATCACAAAACTCTCTGAGGGGGGCTTCAACCGTGTTTTGCAAATTACCTTTAGTGATGGATATGCAATTATTGCGCGGCTGCCGTACAAGACCACTGTTCCAAAACATCATGCCGTGGCTAGTGAAGCTGCCACACTCGCGCTTCTCCGTGCTCATGGGTTGCCAGTCCCAAATGTCCTTGCATATTCTCCAGATGAGACAAATGCCGTTGGAACCGAATATATGCTGCTTGAAAGACTTGAAGGAATGCCGTTGAGTGGCCAGTGGTTCTCTATGGATACAAA
Source organism: Penicillium sp. PG113-03A (assembly GCA_037042135.1). NCBI lineage: Eukaryota > Fungi > Ascomycota > Eurotiomycetes > Eurotiales > Aspergillaceae > Penicillium > Penicillium sp. PG113-03A. The sequence continues at coordinate 132,135 of JAXQJW010000158.1, forward strand.
AACTCGGGTCAAAATAATGAGACAGATTGTTGATGTGGAGAGACGGTTTATGAGCATCCACTTCCCAGCAAGCGGAAGTCTTTATCACCGCCGTGATCTTGACAGCTCACAACACTGTATCCCAGTCTTGGACGACATTGTTGTTGGCCCAACTGCACAACATGAATGGTGGTATCAAGAACGGGCATCTTTACAGGTTGACCGCGGCCCATGTAACTCTTCATACGGAAATGCTTATTTTCTTTAGAGATCTTGACACCGAACCAGGAAATACCTTTTCTGCATGCTTCGAAGCACCCGCCAAACGCGAGATAAAATTCTGTGAAAGATTTGGCAGACCACGCCTACACGTCGAAAGATACCTACGAGAACTATACCAGTTCCAAAACATCTCATCCATTCCGTACCAACATCTCCTTGTCAATTATTTAAAGTTATTCCCCTGCCTCGACCTCCCATCCGACCACCACATGTCTCGCCCGACTCTTCGGCATCCGGACTTTTCACCTAATAATATCCTAGTGAATACGTCCAACGAAGTGGTAGGGATTATTGACTGGCAGCATGCGATCATTCTGCCCCTCTGTCTGTGCGCTGAGATCCCCGATCATTTTCAAAATTGGGGAGATCCATTGTCTGAGACATTATCAAAGCCGGAGGTCAAATTGCCAGAAAGTTTTGATCGACTCAGCCGTGAGGAACAGGAAACTGTTCAAGAGACGATGCGGAGACGGATTGTTCATTTTTATTACGCGGCATTGATCATGGAAGCCCTTCCAGATCATTTTGACGCCATCAGAACCGAAAACTGTATGCTTCGAGCGAAGCTGTTTCATCATGCGCAGGCGCCTTGGGAAGGAGACTCTGTCTCATTGAAGTATGCCATGTTGCAGGTCCTCAGGAATTGGCCTATATCGCTGGATGAAGGAGCGCAAACGAGATCTGTCGAGTGTCCAATTCATTTTTCTGAGGAAGAAATACAGAAATGTTCGGAGTATCATCGTCAAGAACAGGAGAAACTACAGGAACTGGGCGAGATGAGGGACCTAATCGGGACAGATGCCCTTGGGTGGGTTTCCGATGAGGGTGAGCTTGAACTGGCTAGGGCAATCATTCAGAGCATCAAGGATGGTTTGATGGAACGTTCAAGCACTGAGGTGGAGAGAACTGCGGTCCTTCTCCATTTCCCATTCGACGATCATGAAGAAAATGCGTACGTTGCTTAGGTGAGAGCTCACCTCCCTAGCTACGATTTACACTAATTTTATTAGCGATCGAAGCTATATATGAGGTGTAGGACAGAAAAAAAAATTAGGAGGGTGGTTAGGGGGGTGATATAGTATAGGGCGGGGTGCACACAGACTTTTGATCGGGTGTAGTCCAAGTACGGATTTCTTGGCACCGTTCAACAACCTTCATGAAAAACGAAAAAAAACTCCGTCCAGACCAAAACCGATATACTCACTTTCACCAATCTCAATTGAAGAAACAGCCCTGAGAATAAGATTACGACAAAATGGATGACAAGACTCGCAACGTCCGCTACCAAATCTTTCAGTTCTACCTGAGAGAATGTCGCCCGCCGACCATTGACGAATTGGCCCAGGCATCTAACCTCCAGTCGTCTGAGATCCCCCCGATTCTTCGACAGCTCGAGAACATGCATCATATCGTCCTTTACAAGCACGAGTCATGTGCGCCAACGCCTATCGCAATGGCTCATCCGTTCTCTCATCTGTGAGTACTACCCCGCTTGGATCTGTGCATAGCTAAAATATGATAGTCCAACTCCGTTCGTGGTGGTATGCAACAAACATATTTATACTTGAAGGTCCTCAACGTGAAATACTGACAAAAACTAGTCCCAGGGCGCACGGAAGTGGCGGGCCAACTGTGCCTGGTGTGCACTCGGTCTAGCCGCAATGCTCGCGCCAGCAAAAACAACCATATCAGTTCGATCCGGCTCCATCGATCAAGAAATGCAGTTTATTATCCAAGATGATAAAATCACCTGCGTCGGTCCGGAAGGAGAAATCAACACGAGCGACTGCTGCGTGCACTTTTCTGTTCCGCCTTCTACCTGGTGGAGAGATGTTCGGTTTGCGTGTGGAACGATCCAATTCTTCGCGTCGAAGCAAGAGGCGTATGAATGGCCTCGGAAACACGCGTTTCATGCGGGGGATATCATGAGCTTGGAGAATTCTTGGCTTTTGTCTAAGGTAGGTGTGTCTTTGGAGAACTTGAAAACGATGCTAATTTTAGCAAGGCTTGGTATCATGATAAACATGAGTATGGATATGATCGGAAATCTTCTGCTGAAGTTGTAGAGTTGTTTGCGCGTCTTGGGATGACGTCTAGCTTTTGGAAGTCTTAGTCTGAATGTGCTGAGAACTTTGTAGAGAAAAAACGATGCAAAGGTAGATGAGGATTATGTCTGGTGACCGGCAAAAATAGAGATGAGGGATAGAAATGCAGGAGATTCCAAGGTTCTTCTTTTCTAAATCTTAATAATTGATTATTTTTGAACGATTCTGCATTATCTTGTACGAAAATATGATGCTCGATGTATGTGTAAGTACTAGCTGCTCTAGAGGAGAATGAATGGGGTGTGGCACACCCGAATGTTGTTAGCATTTAAGATCATGTTCTAACGTCCCAAACTAGTAGCTGCACTCAAGATATCCCTAGGATCAAGTGAATTTAGCAGCAGACTCGGCTAAGCAAGGTGTCAGAGAGTCATTTTGCATATCAACAAGGAAAAACTGGTTGGACGGCGTCGAGCTGGGCGGCTGACAATGTGATCAACTATAAGTCTTCATCGTTGTGGAGGCCATGTTGACCACACCTGCAACTAGCTAAAATTGAAATCACAATATGAACAAGTCAACATCGTGTGCAAATCAATTGAATTGACCTATTGTATACATCTCAGATTGCTCCGAGTCTGAGTCATGCACCGCTTTCCCTCCGATTCCCCACCTTTTCCCCTCCAACTTTTTTGCTCTTCCTACTTCCATTCTCCAACTCACAATGGCTTCTCGACCTTCACCCTTCAATCTGCAGACATGCGCTCGTCAGAATATCTTAAAATTGCAGCCATACCGGTGCGCCAGAGAGTATGTCGCATGTTCCGAGAGTCAATCTCCGTATCCGGCTAATGAGTCAGTGACTACAAAGATGACGGCTCGAACGTCCTCCTCGACGCGAATGAGAATGCCTATGGCCCAGGTCTGGCATTGAACAGCGAAGGCGCTCTACAGGCGTCACAGACTGGTGATGCGACAGGCGCCTCTAAACCTGAGATCGACTTCCTGGGTTTGAACCGATACCCCGACCCGTGAGTTTTTTTTCGTCTTGAGCTAATCGCGGAATGAATCGGCTGATAGTCATCTATGCAGGCACCAAATTGACCTCAAGCAATTGTTTTGCAACCTTCGCAATACCCACCACCACACCCCAAAGACATTGCGCCCCGAGAACCTGTTTGTCGGCGTCGGGTCGGACGAGGCGATTGATGCGCTCCTCCGCTGCTTCTGTGTGCCAGGCAAGGATAAGATCTTGACGTGCCCGCCGACCTATGGAATGTACAGCGTGAGCGCACAGGTCAATGATGTTGAGATTGTGAAAGTGCCACTGGACGTGAACAATGGGTTCCACCTTCAACCGGAGAAAGTCAACGCGGCACTGTCGGCGGACCCATCAATTAAGCTCGCATACATCTGCTCTCCAGGCAACCCGACTGCCAACCTCATCCGCAAGGAAGACATTCTGAAAGTGCTGGAACACCCGACATGGAATGGGGTAGTGGTTGTGGACGAGGCATACATTGATTTCGCCGAAGAGGGCTCGAGTTTGGCCGAGTGGGTGACCGAATGGCCAAACTTGGTGGTCATGCAGACCCTGAGTAAAGCATTTGGATTAGCGGGAATCCGGCTCGGTGTTGCGTATACTAGCCCTGAAATTGCGCTACTGCTGAACAGTTTGAAGGCCCCGTATAACATCTCTAGCCCGACCAGTGCGCTGGCATCGGCTGCTCTGACCACGCCTAACATGGCAGTCATGCGCAATTATCGCGAGCAGATTGTCGCCCAGCGCGACCGACTGCTTCGCGAACTTCCTCAGATTCCCGGCGTCGGTCAATTCCTGGGTGGTCACGATGCAAACTTCCTCCTTGTGCAGATTTGTGATGCCGAGGGTCGGCCAAGTAACGTGACTGCATTGGCGACGTACGAAGCGATGGCCGAGAAGCGATGTGTTGTTGTACGTTTCCGTGGCAAGGAGTATGGCTGTGAGGGCTGTCTGCGCATCACAGTCGGTACTGAAGCCGAGGTGACCAAGTTTCTGCAGGAGATTCGGGTGGTGCTCGCAGGTCTCCATGCGTCGGTTGGCATTCAATCCTTGCGGGATGAAGAAAAGCGCGAGGAAGAAGCAGCTGCGGTGGTTGCATAGTTCTAGAAAGGCCATTTGTTACAATTTAGAATATAGAACACTGTTAAGCATCAACTGCACTATCTGGAATCCAGCCAGTTGGGCCCATTCTACTGAATTAAACCAATCCTTTGTAACTATGATCTTGATATCGCCAGGAAAATATCCTCAAAACCATTCTAACCATCGACAATTCCAAAACTGTCATGCCGATCTCGAATTTACAGCCGCGCAAAACCGCGCTAATTCGCATACGACAGAGATCGACATCGGAGGCCGATTGACCCGAGCGGGGCCCGAATATAAAACCATTAAACACCCGCTGAACTCAACAGAAGTACGGAGTCCGGCGTCCAATTAAGCTTTTCCCTTCATTTCATCTATTTAATTCCTTCTCCCGCATCATGGCCGCAACCAACGACCCAAACACCACATACCGACAGCTACAATGGTACGATCCAGATCTGACCGAGGTGAACCCGCACATTCGCCATCTGCTAGAGGCATACTCTATAATAATGCCGAAAGACGTCGTGGGCCACGTAAACCATATCGTAAGCATCCGATTCCCGGGATGATCGATGATCGATGATCCTGGCCCGCGATTTCCCCCGCAAAACTAACATGTGCAGCGCGCGCTGGGCTTTTCCTCAAATCCTTATCCCTGCATTGGTCATTACCGGTTTTTAAACCTCACTTTGCTTACGCATCCGCTCTATGATTCTATTCTTTCACGGCTGAAGGGGGATGCTTCGGCGCTTTATCTTGATTTGGGATGTTGCTTTGGTCAGGATTTGCGCCAGCTTGTTCTGGATGGGGTGTCGTCGACACAGCTAATTGGGATTGATGTGGAGGGGCCGCTCATGGAGCTTGGGTATGAGCTTTTTCTTGATGAGAGGTCGCTCAAGAGTACTTTCCTTGTTGCGGATATCTTTCGTGATGAGATTCGGATTGAGGCTGATGTGGTGCATTGCTCGGCGTTTTTTCATTTATTCTCTCTTCCCAGGCAGATTGAGGCTGCGAAGATGGTTGCGCGGGTTGTTAGGAAAGGTGGGATGATTGTTGGGAGGCAGAGTGGGAGTGTGAAGCCTGGTGAAGTGCCGGCGATTAAGCCGGGGAGTACGAGCTTCAGACATGATGTGAGTACGCTGGCTGCGATGTGGGATCGTGTGGGAGTGGAAACTGGGACCAAGTGGACGGTTGATGGGCAGCTTGATCATGTTGGGATTGACACGTCGAAAAAGAATGCAGTGGAGGATGAGAATTCGAGGAGATTGCTGTTTACTATCACGCGGTTGGAGTAGGGGAATGTGGACTGATGGACGTGAACATAGAAGAAAGAGTGAACGGCGCGAGATCTTGAGGATAAATCATTTGTACAATACCTGCCGTATCATACTTGGGATCTTAAAATCAAAATTTATACTCTCATGTACCTCTCGTAGTCAGCCATCAGGAAGCAAACTATAGGGATCATTTCATCAAAAGTAATTTGTCCTTGCCATTCATGCAAAAGTTCATTATTAACAATATTTGAGAAGAAAACAAGGTTCGCGCAAATACACATTGGAACAGGAATGGGTTTCAAGACAAAACGCTGAAAACCCCTAAATGAAAATTACATGGACCATGGAGCAAGACATGCAAAACAAGTCATGTCCGACTCCATGGCTTGCGAAGTTTGCTGAAGAATCCGCTGGGAGCAATATCGCCATTACTTTCATCACTACTGCTCTCAGATTCGTGTGACGACGGCACATCATAAATGTCCGCAGCTTTGGCAGAGGGCTGAGGGTTGGGTGGTTGGAGTTGCTGCTCCCGACGTTGGGATTCTTCTTTCTGGGCCCGCAACAATCCTTTGAGCGTAGTGCGCTGCAGAACAGGCAGCTTCGTTGCTGCCGTCGGTTGCACTTTAGCCGGCACTGAGACCATCGGTGAACTAGATGGTTGGGGCTTTGGAGGTTGCTGCGAGAATGCTAGCGAGTCAGATGCATCAGACTCGTCATCCGAGTCCTCACTGCTGTCGCTGCTGTCACCCTTGGTTTCTTGAGTGTTCGCGCGTAGTTCACCATTGACCTGCTTCTGATCGCCGTGTGCCTGTTGATCTTGATCTTCCTGTCCAGCAGTCTTCCCTTGCTCATCATTGTCTTCGGACTCGGAGTCACTCGAGTCACTCGAACCGTCGGAGTTTGGGAGCTGCTCATTGGGCTGCCTGAGATCACCGTTCACCGTGTGCACAGAATCATTCGGCTGTCCAGTGGCTTTTTCGCCTTCCTGATCGGCTTGTAACTGCATGACTTCATCAGAGTCGCGAGAATTGTCAGGATGTTCGCGGCTTTCTGGCACTGGGCCATTGACTTCTTTCTCGGCATGAACAGCCTGTTGATCTTGCAATTGCGGTTCAACAATTGGATTTGGCGCTTCGCCAGAGTCTTCAGGTTCAGAGTCACCAGAACTATTTGACTCGTCTGATTCGTTAGAATCACTGGGTTCTTCCGGATTTTCTGGAACCCGGCCATTGACGTCCTCGGCAGTAGAGACCTGTTGGTCTGGCGCTTTCGGCTCCACCGTGATCTCTTGCTTTCCATCATCTTCTGCGGACTCAGTGCTACCGGAACCATTCGATTCGTCCGATTCGCCGGAGTCAGATTCATCGTTGCTAGGGACTTCCTCTCCTTGCTCTTCTTGATTGTCGTTCTTGTCCAGATCCATTACTGATTCGCTGAATCTTTGCAAGCTGGTACTGTTCTCCGTGTCGGTATCTTCTTCCTCTTTCACCGAAGGTGATGTAGGGATAACCTCTGCGTGCTTCTCCGAGTGGTCTAATGGTCGTGCAGAAGCTGAGCTGTGACTTCGGGACCTCGAGTTATCCATTCGAGTGTCAGGAACAGTCCGGGATTGATCGGGAGAACCTGATGGCCTGCTTTGATGCCAATAGGGAGACTTCGATTTGTCACGAGCTGCGAAGGATTCGGTTTGACGTGTAGACGAAATGCTCCTTTCGCGTGTACTCATTCTACCACCCATTGGCTGGTTGGGCGGGACATTCGCTGCGCTATCATCATCTCCGCAGCCATCATGTCCGTGAATCTGACGGGTCACGGTGGTCTCAGTAATCGGCAGAGCAGGTTCAAGGACTGGAGACTCGGGGTACTCATCAAGACGCAGTTGAAGTCTTCTGAGTTTCCTTTTCTTAAGGTCACGCTCTTTGCGGCCGAGGCGACCATGTACCAACTGCGAATTCAAGTGGGATACTTGCCCTAGTAAGACCTCGCGAATTTCATCCGTCTTGTGGCTGGTCTTCTCGCTCGTCTGCTGGCTCGTCCTCTGGCTCGTCCTCTTCTTCTGGCTTGTCTTCTCTTTTTGTTCTCCAACCTGTCTTTCCGCCTTCTTCTGAAATTCTCGGATCATCTCCTCAGAGAAGTTCGAAGGCCAGACTATCTCGCCGATTTGACTGCTTGGGGGTGCGCCCTGGGACGATCTAGATACATGCGCTGTATTCGAGGCGGTATCCTGGACACCATCTTCAGAGTCAGCAAACGAGACTGATTGTCGTTTGCGAGCCTTTGATGGGGCCGACTGGGAGCTCTTTTTCGCATCCTTTTTCAGCGCGGACGACTGCGGGACAGACTTGCTTGGATTGACAGACGGGGAGCCAGGAGTGGCGTTCTGAGAGGGCACAGATTCTAATGTACGGCCAGAGGGGGCCTCCAAATCGTTCGTCCGCTGTTTGTTGCGTTGTGGACTTTTAGTGATGCCCAGCCCAAGACCACGCTCCAGAGGCTGGGAAGACTCTTCGGCGACGCTTATTCTTCTGCGGGGACTGGAAAATGTTGGGACGCGACGCCGTACTGGACTATTGGATGCGGGTGTCGGGGACTTGTATGTTGAGGCATTGGATCCTGTCCTGGCTTGTTTCACAGGTCCCTCCTGCTCCGGCGTCTGCTTTCGTTTTCGTGAAGTGTTATCGATAAGAACCAAAGGCGCATTGAGCGTATCCGCAGCTGGGTGGGATTCCTTCGGAGATTGGCGAACGGGTAGGCCTTGCTCAGAAATCCGCCTCTGTTTGTTTGAGGCATTCTCGCCTGAAGACGAGAACGCCCAGGGCTCGCTAACATATGCGGAGGGAGGCGCATTGTTTGTATCGGCGTGATCAACGCCACGTCGAGCAAAGAGCTCTGGTCCAAATGGAGGGTGTGGGGTTGGTCCGCGACCTGCTGGGCCTGGTGAGTCGCCGAGTTCTTCACTTCCGAGGCGAGTGATAGGTGGTGTTGCAGCGATTGCGATACTTGAACGGCCTGTTGGTTGGGTATCATGGGCTCCTGGAACAATATCAAACTCATGCGGCACGGGCGATGATTTCCAGCCATTAAGGAGTTCGTCGTCCTCGTTGATCGGAGAGAAGCGCTTAATAGCTTTTGTGGATTTCCGCTGATGTGCCTGCCGAATTGCTCCATCCCAGTCTTGTACTACCGAGGGAAATCGCTCAGGAAGGTCTGCAGAGGGTTTCGTAACCACGCGAACGGTGGCACGCTGGTCATGTCCGTCGGCTTCGGCTTTTCCTCGATCGACGAAAACGTCCGCAACGGTGCTGGTCACTTTGAGATCGACATAAGGGCAGGTGTCATCCACCAGTTTCTTAATCTGGAGAGGCCTGTCAAAACTGGAAGTTAGCGATCCCATCTGTAGCTGGCGAGCAATTGACACCCGTGATCACTTACGGCTGATCTGGGCGCAATGTCCTCCATTCCTGCAAGATCAAACCGGCCAATTCGGCCAGTGTGACATCCTCCGGGTTTGCTAATGTCAACAGAAATGAGGTCGAGGCCGGCGGTTGGTTTGCTTCGTCGCCATGGGGTTGGTCTTCGCTGACCTCGATGGACCGGGTGAGCCCCAGGCGGGATGAGTCCCTGAGGACCTTCGCCTCGAGGCGGAGGAAAACCATGTCGTGTGTGACGATATTCAACGAAATGGAAACGATGGCTAAGAGAATGGCATGGGGCAAGCCTGCCCAAGTAAAGAATGAATGGCGCGCAGGAAGAGCAAGAAGCGTGGCAAGGAAAAAAAGATCGGCGACGGAGTGGAGACCTCACGGGCCAATCTTCGTCGCGAAACTATCAAGACTGGTTGGAATAGAAACACCCCTGGGGAACTTATCAAGTGCCGTGGTAAATTAGAATCGAATGAAGAAAGGGATGGGAAGGATGGAAAGAACTGAGAGTGGGGAAAATAAGGAGGTTTGAATATGATGTGTTCGTCCGAACGTAAAGTCCCAAAATGTATCCGGCAGTTGACGTTTGTTTACTACACAGATGCATCTTGTCAGAATGGCGATTTATCAGTGAAATTATTTTATTCGTTGATCCAATAGCCCGATCAGCACTTAATACCGAGGTTCACGAGTTCCATATTTTGGTCAATGTAACTAGTTCAGCTCAAATGAAGCATAAATATATTTTTACTGGGGAGGAGCATTCAATACCTAGGTACATATCCATGGAGGTAAACCTTCCAAGGAACTCCAGTTTTTCTGCAACATGTCAGCCATTCCGAGTATTCCACATAAGCATAGACACAAGAATCAGTACTATTTCACATAGCAACTCAACCAATCTGTAGAATAGTCCATGATTATATAGGTACCTAGGTATCGATCGACGGATTTCGATTGCATATAGAGCGTGGACAACACGCCTTGAAATTTTGCACTCATGTGAGCAGAGTCGTTTAATGTACATCGTATATAATACAAAGAATACGATTCAAGCACCCAAGTGCCGAAAAGTAGGTGTCGAAAATTACGCCCATTCGCCGGTCCGCTCAAAGGCCTTGACCAAACCAGTGGCTTCCATCTGGACTTCCAGAGTTGCCATATCAACAGCGATGATTCTCGCATCGACGACCCCAAAGACATCCATTCGGTCTTTGTCGGGACAGTCATCGGGGATGGTCACTGTACAATCAACGCCGAGATTCGCAATTGAACCCGAGTAAATAGTGCCGTCCCGAGCGGGCACCGAGCGAGGTGTACGGAGTAAGCAGGGGAATGTAGAGGGGAGATCGCACTCGCGAAAGTAAAAAGCGCGGAAAAGGAGGAGACAGGCCCAATGCTGTGTGGAGTAGGTCGAGACTTCACGCAGACGAGCCCGAATAGGCTGAGAGGAGATGATATGTGTGTCTAAATCCGACGTGCTGAATGGTAGAGAGAGGACTGGAGCCTGTGATGCAGACTCGGGGTTTGACTCGGAAAGTGTGGATTGGTCGTCAGGAGATTCTAGAAGGTCGGTGGCCGCATCGAGTTGGCGCCCATGCTCATTCTCAAAGCGCAGCGCAGCCTCAATCTGGTAATGCGCAATCACATCTGTGAAACGCCGCAATGGGCTCGTGCTCTTGACATAAGCATCCAATCCGAGCATATGGTGCCGAACAGGACTGGATGAAGAAAAAGACTTGGGCATGACCAGATCATAAAACGATTGTCCACCAAACTCGTTCTGATTCTCCCGCGTGACGGGGCGGTACTCTGGATCATACCAGGTGCCATCATAAACAACCGGAATCTTGCGAGCGGCACAAAATTGCCCAGCGATATGACCCGCAAAATTCATCAGTAGCGAGATAAGGTAGTCCTTCGACTCATCGCGCACTTCATGAGGATCGCCGTCTTGTATCTGCAAACGAATGATTGGATCGCCGAGATAGCAGCGGCCCTCGTTGACTTGCATTTCGTACGGCTTGACAGGCGCAGTGCTCATTTGCACTGCAAGCGAAGGATCTGAACCTAGACTCTGCAAGTCCATAGCTCCAGCGTTCTGGCGCTGGGACCGGAACGCAAGCATGAGCTGACGCAAAATTTTGAAGGTCTCTTGATCATCCTCAGTGAGAACTTCACGTTGAACCTTCTTTGGCTTTGGCATCGAATCCACAAGATTGCCACCAACTGTGAGAAATTTCGAAGAAGCTTCCCACTGCGGATTCAAGAATTTTCGTAACGTACTATGAGTAATACTGACAACGTTATGGACAGTACCGTTGACGATTTTCGTATCGATGATCTCTCCCTGCAAATTGATCTTTGCGCTGAACGTGAGCGTAGGCCGTCCAGCAGCCAAGCTAAAGTGAGATTGTGTGAGAGACGTGGGGAAGATCGGATATGTGCGTTCTGGGACGTAGGTTGTGGCAAGTCTTGACGCGGCATACTCCATGATGAGGTCGTCATGCTTGAGGAACGCGGTTGGATTAGCGACATGAACATGCACCCAGAAAGTATCATCGGAGCCTTGGACACGCTCCAATGAGACACCGTCATCAATTTCTTGAGCACCGGCGTCGTCTACACAGTACACTGGCAAATCACCCCAGTCTTTCCTTAAATGCTGCATCGAATCTTTTAGAGACCCAGAAAGGTCTTTGCAAGCATCTTCTACCTCGTCCCACTGCATGTCATCGAAAATTGACATACCATGCCCAGGTAGCAAAAGAGTTTGATCAAGGAGAGCCAAGTTCTCCCAGGGTGCGATGACACCCAGTTCTTGAAGAAAAAGGCGCGTCGAGGATTCACTTAGACCTAAAGAGTTGTACATTCCCGTGGCCCTCATGATATGCGAAGCTGTGGTGCGTAATGTTCCAGAAGGCATAATGACGGTCGGAATGGCGTACAATTGCAGAAATTCGATGATGGCTTGATCATTAGAATTGAACTTCTCGGTAAAAACCTCTCGATACGCAGTTGCTTTCTCGTCTTGCCCAGGTTGGAACCTTTGGGAGGATGGCCCAACGCAGGACATAACCGTCGGTGATCGAAGTTTGCGACTGCGACGAATCAACCGCTGTGACTTGAGAATGAACTGCTGTATTGGGTGATCTTTGGTTCCAGGATTGTCCTTGGCCATTACCGCGCGTATGCAATGTTCCTGATGCTCATGCACCCAGGTTGTAACCTGGTTGACGACCTTGGCGACCCTCCTTGGTTGTATCAAATAAATCGGACGAAACAATGAGTTCAAGTCCTTTTCAATTATAAATGGTTGGCGTCGAACGGCTTGATGAATAGCATAAAGATTGACGCTGTTCAGTTGTGATTCATCGATACCTAGCACTTTCATGCTCAACTCTTCAATGGTCAAACGGAGATAATCCGACTCATCAGCAACAAGCGTATGGACATCATCAAGGAGGGAGGAATGAATTCGGTAAAATTCCATCACATGCTCTTCAAATGCAGCCATCATGTTCAATAGGGGTGCCCCAAGCGGTCTGGGAAGACCGCCCTCGGGAACGGACTGGATGTCTGCGCTGGCATAAGCCATGGCGTTTGGAAAATACAGCTTGATCGGCTCGAGAAGTTCAGTCGGGGCAAAATTCTTCATGACAAAATCAATCTCTCGGGGCGAACAGATCCGCCAGTTTCCACGGTCATTGTAAAACTGCTTTTGCTTCTGAACGGATCGCACGTAGATCGCGAGGCTAAAGGTCCCGTCTGCTGTAAGTCGGCCAACCATGTCACCCGGCTCAAGATGTTCACCTTCGAACCCCGACGACAGCTCTAAATCGCCACGATTCGCCATCGGGGAGCTGTTCCAGTAGCTGTCCCCGGCCTCTCGCCCGTTGAGCATGGTGCCAAGCCAGAATTGTTGACGCGCAGAGCCCTCTGGTTCAATATCCTGCACAGGATCGAGGATATTCGGGTTGACCTGCTGCCATTTGCGAAGGTATTCTCGAATGTCTCGGTAAGTTTCGATTTCGGCATCGGGAGCATTGGGTGAGAGGTGATCCTGGGCCGAATTGTCCTAAATTTTGAACCAAATTAGCTCTCCTGCAAAAGAAATAAACAGATTTACTTACCTCGTTTTGCGCTTCGCCTTCAAATACCGATTGCAACATTCTTGTTGTCGACAGAAATTGTCGTCCGCCACCATGTTTTCGACATGTTGTTGTACTCAATCCTGAGCGGGCTGGTCGTTGCCTGCTCGGAGTGCATCGCGCAAGAGCTATTCTTGCATTCACGAGTCTCTGCAATGGAGCCGTCCTCGACAACACCATGGCCATAGTTGACGTCGGAATTTGAACGCGCGCTGATCGATAATCACGATAAGTCAAGGGCAGAACCCGCTCACCGCCCGGGCGGTGAGAAACGTTATCAAGAAGTTATCCTTGTAGATCTCGTTGTTGGCCGTCGTTTTCACTTGCCATTATTTTTCTTGCTTTTTACTAGGGTCAACTCCCTTCGGTTCGGGACTATGAGCAATGCGCTCTGGGGCGCATTGCGCGTCCCATTCTTGGGACATCGTGCCTCCAGCACTTTGCCCCGAATGACGTTCCGCCTTGCCCGCCGTGATATCGGCATTGCGGCGTGCCATCCATATGGCCAAAGCCTGATCATGTCTTTAGGCCATGCACCAAATCCGAACGCCAAGTCAACCTCTTCGTCCTTAATCTCACAAAATACGTCATTGAAACTCTCTTTCCCGCGATCCGCCGCTTACTCCCAAACCTCTCAATCAGCGGCGGAGGGCTTGCCTCGCGATCAACCACTCTCAGACAAGGAGATACGGTCCATCTTCGGCCGGAGTAAAGTCACCACAAGCCTAGGTAATCGTACATTGGCTGTCTTGTATTCCCGACGTCTAGAAGGAACACTCGACTTGGATCTTCCGGCCGATATCGCACGCAACGTGCGCCAATCCCAGATCGATGCGGCCCTGCAATGGTTACGTGAACATTACCCGATTGACGAAGACGCTGCCATTTTGGCTCGCATTGAGAGAGAAGACCAAGAGGCCGAACAAAAGCTCGTTCGGCGGGCTGAGCAGCTCGGTCTTTACAAGCCGCAAAGTGGTTCCTACGAGGCCGAGCTCGACGAAGAAAACTCTGTTCACGGGAAAAGCGTTTTGCAAGAAGCACGAAAGCAAAATGAAGTTCGTTTGCGGGATGAGAAAGAACGCAAGCGCCGCGAGTGGCTGGAAGGCGAGCACGAAGACCGAGAACGCCTGCAACGTCTTGTTCAAGGAAATACTTCACTACAAGAGTACCAAGAAGCGGCTTTGACAGAGGGTACGTACGTGTTTTATTTTTGAGAGAAATATTCTAATTCGCCCAGCCCGGCCACGCGCGGATCCTGATCAGCGGCCCTATCTCGCTTGGATCCAAAAGCACCACATCGCTGGCACCCACAACGAACCAGATGCCGTGACACTTACTACTGTATGAATGAGCCCCAATCATGAGTAACGATGGTTATTGACTTTTCCCGCGCCAAAAGCGTCAACGCCTCCTTTCGCCTCTACTCTTTGCGCTGGCCACCCTTGGCATCTGTTATGTCTTTGCCCAGACTTATGAGCCTCCATCAAAGGCAGATCGACTCTGGCCCAGTGTGCCCCCGGCAGCAGCAGCAGTGGGGGCGATCATCGGTGCCAATGTGGCCGTCACGCTATTGTGGAAATGGGTTCCTCCCTCCTGGAGGCTACTCAATCGTTTCTTCGTCATCGTTCCATTTTATCCTAGTTCCTTGAGCATGATGGGTAGCGTTTTCAGCCACCAAACCTGGCGACACCTAGCCACAAACATGATGGTTCTAGGTTTGATTGGGACGAGAGGTATGTTTTCAGATTTTTCTTATCGAATGCCCCATCTAATTACATTTTTTGGAACAGTCCATGATGAGCTCGGTCGCGGAAATTTCTTGGCCGTCTACTTTGCCTCGGGTGCTGTGGGCTCATTCGTCTCCCTATCGCGCAGCGTGCTGCTCGGAGCCCTTGGCATGACATCCCTTGGCGCAAGTGCAGCAACCAGTGGTATTGTCGCTGCATGGTGCATGTATCACTCTGAGTAGGTCCTTTCGATTATAAATTTTTCCTTTATGAAGCTGACACTTATACTAGTGACAAAATCACCATGTGGATCCTTCCTCGCGAGCTGCAAGACACTATCTGGACTTATGGATCAGTTTTCTTGGTCGGCCTGGTCTTGACCGAAGTCATCAGCATCGTGACCCCCGCGCGTTTCTTGCAAGTTTTCCCATTATCCAGACTCACCAAAATGGACCATGCAGCACATCTTGGTGGCTATTTTACTGGGGCTGGGTGTGGATATGCCTTGACGCGACGGAGAAGGGCCGAGGAGCGCGCACGCAAAAACCGCGAGTCCCAGTGGTTTTCCAGTCTATTGCGGTAACTACAATACCATGGTGACCTGCCATGGTGATGTCTCTGTATTTTTGCATTGAATTCATTTGTACCATTAACTCATCCATGTTGATATCTCAGACGAACCACACTATCTCGCCTCATGTCATAATCCTCCCGTTTGAATCATTGCGCTTTGGATTCTCTAAGATGAGAAATACCCTTCCATTGCAACCTTCAAGTTGCTTAATTCCGGGTACAGATTGATGCTAGTACAATATATGTTCGCTCTATATGCACAACATCGCAGGAAAATGGTGAAAGTATCTCGCAATCCTCAGCCAGGTATTCAAAGCCTGCCTTGAACTCAATTTCCAAGTTCTCGACCAAAAATCAAAGCATCCACCAGCTCTTCGCTGTTCGCCAGTCGAGCAGCTTTTGGCACACGGCCAATGACGCCAAAACCGAGCTTCTCCCAGATTCGGATCGACGCCGGGTTATTTTCAAAAACCAGATTGAAAACGGAGTATTTGTATCCCTAGAGTGAAATTTAGCGCTTCCGAAGGTCCAAGAAGAGTAATCTTGAAGTCTTACCAGTTTGGGCGCAAATTCCAAATATGCTTCACCCATCGTCTGTCCAACACCTTTGCCACGAGATGCGGCTGTTGTGAGGAACCCAGCATTACAGATATGAGAGCATCGGCCTAAATGAGTAAGTAAATATTACAAACATTTACTCGACTCATCTGAATGTAGCGAGACAATACAAGCACAGACGAAACATACCAGGGTAATTAGGCTTGATATAGAAAGTTCCCAGACAAACTTTCGCCCAATCCCTTCCTTCCCTTACTCCATTGCTTTCACCCTGTTCATCGAGCACAGCAACGACAGCAAAAGTACCGAACCAGTAATCGGCGAATTGCTCCAGCGCCATTGGCTGCTCCATTGGGTAGGTCGCACCGCGGATAATCTCATTGCTAAACTCTGCGTGCAAGAATTTGATTAGGTCTTGAGGAATACTGGATGGTCCATTTGTAATTGGATACAAGGTGACAGGCGCATTTGCATCTTTGGGCAGAGTCGCATGGCGTGGTGATAGAGTCGTTGCTGCTGTTGTGTGCGATTGAGGCGGGGGAATGCGAGTCGAAGGATCTTCTAGTAGAGCTGGCATTGTGATAGTCGAGGTACCAACAGTGTTGCTAGTTGGCGTAAGCGAAGAAAATCAACATAGAACTGACAACTGAGTTCGAATATTGTTTTTGGGGACTTTTCCCGTAGTTCCAAGGTTATGCACGCATCCCCGATGAGCTTTCTATAGCTGAGTCATCTTGTCACCAAAGGGCGCACTCACCCGCATCTATAGATAAGGAAATAATTGGAACAAGGGCGAATGGCAGTCTGTATGAAGATGAGGTATCTCGTTCAGTTTGTGCGTGGCCAACCAAGTTGGGTCCCGATTGGCCGCAACTCAATTGAACCATACTGTACCTGACGAGGACGGGAAAGACCTTTGTACACATTAGGAAGAAGAAAGGAGACGAAACTTCTAATGTAAAATGCAATTGGGCCTTTCTTTACAATGATATATTGTGTTGTACAAGAGCGCTATGCAAGCATCGAGAGATGCCCGCATCTCTCGCGATATTCCGCCAGCTCCTTTCTCTGCTCATTTATTTCGTTTCGCCTTGGCCTTCACCCTCGCCATCTTGATTCCGAATCGCTTGCATAAGCTCGAATAGCTGTCCAATTTGCTGATCTGTGACAAAGCCGATGATGTTAGCCGATTCAAAGTGCTGAATTTCAGAAAGACCGTACCGCTCATCTTATTCAATTTTGCCTCGTCCAACTTGTCGCCAGCCCAGTTATCTCCCTCCAGCTTCTGCGCATAGAGCTGCCATTCGGTCAAGAATCCAATCTACCATTGTTATGTTAGTGGAATTCTGGTAAGCCCGCGCCCAAGGCACGGATTACGCCTCGGCCAGCCCGATAGCACAGCACTGTTTGGAACATACAATGTGCAATGGGTTCTCTGCCGTCCGATGGGCCCGGAATTCCTTCTTCACGTATGAGTCGCCCAGTATGCGCATCTCCGGATCAAGTTTGCGGTGGACGCGTAGGATGCGGCGGTAAAGCTGCAGGGGCGGGAGGAGCGCGAGAGCCTCGCTGAGACTTGATTTGGAGCCGATTGAGGCCGGCGTGGCCATGAGAAGACGGTGAGCGAGACGCATGGTTGCTGGTCGCGAGGTTCACAAAGAGTCAAATGACATCAATTGCCTCGGGATCTTTTGGAGCGGAAGGCGGCGAAGGTAATTTCCTGCCACATTCCGAAAGAGCTTTTCCGCATGAAAGCGCTAACTTCTTTTTGGCGTTTAGCTTGATTGTTCTCAAGGTTCGAATGTTTAACTCACCTATGACCCTATTTGAAATCCATCAATGCAGGTCTTCTGAGCGGCGTTGACTACGTCGGCGATGCCATGACTGTTAACGCAGAGGCGAGACTTTGACCCCATTGCGGGCAGAGTTCTCAAGACCGAGAACTAGATCAGACCAAAGATCAGATATGCAATTTATGTTTCCGCTGGCATGGAAGCTTGCGCAAATCCGAGTCTTCTCCATATACTGCTGATCCTGGAGGAATCGAGGCTCTTCCAATCTGTGCTTTACATTACTGGGCATCAAGGCTTTCTGGTTGCGAGCTTGAGAAATGACATGGGTTATTTATCATCGCCATTGATTTGCTCCAAGTTCTTCTCTTGTCGTGGCTTTCGTCATCGCTTGGCTACTAGAGTTTCCGAAAGAGATCTTTACATGCATTGCAAGAGCCGTCCAGATGGAAAGCTGCGCCGAGCTTAATTACCATAGTCTCGCATATGTCCAGCTGTTTCCTAGTGATATTGGACTTCACTTTCAATCGAGCTCGTTCTCCCCGCACAGCAGTATACCCAGCAGCGGTATCCGCGCTCTGGTCCGACACAGGACATTTCACATACAAGTGAAACAAAAAGGCCGGCTGTGGTGGTATAAGATTTCCAATTAAGAGCACAACACCAGTCTGCTAGTGGAATCGCTGTCTTGCACTTAGCCTTGACGTTCCTCCAAGTTGCCGAAATACGTCATGTCTACATACTAGCAGAATGAACAACCGCGGCCTCTTCTTAAGCAGACTTTCAGCCCTCTCACTTTCTCACTTCAATCATGGCTGTCACACCTCGCACCGACCGCCCCGTCGCTGTCATCGGCGCAGGCGTCATGGGCCGACGCATCGGGTGCATCTTCGTGGCTGCCGGGTACCACGTACATATGATGGACATCTCACCGGAAGCACTAAAAGACGCAGTTGAATATATCGATGTCCACAAACAGGAGTTTTCCCTGATGCCACGCATAAGCAAAGAAAAGGAAATGGTCTCCGATACGAGCAAGGACGCCGCAATTGGACAGACTGAGGCATCTATCACCAAGGTGGCTATCGAGTCATACACGCATGCTCCCTTTGGCAACTACAAGACTTTCTCTGATATTGCGCCGGCCGTTTGCAATGCTTGGTTTGCTATTGAAGCGGTCACGGAGGATTTGGAAATCAAAAAAGAAGTGATTCGGGATTTGGACGCGATGGCGCCGGCGGATTGTATCTTGTCGTCGAATAGTTCGTCTTACAGGTCCAGCCAGATGATCGGGAATATGACGCCGGAGCGTCGGAAGCGCTTTTTAAATACGCATTGTGCCTTGCCGCCGTCGATTCGGACGGTCGAGCTGATGACGGATGGAGAAACGGATGAAGAGGTGATGCAGTATATGGAGACTGTCTTTGGCGAATGCGGTATGCTACCGGTGACATCTCGACATGAATCTACAGGGTGCGTACCTATCTTGTCGATGCCGACACGGGAGAAATTCCGTGGTCTGATTGTGTTCGCGGAACAGATTCATCTTTAATCGTCTTTGGGCTGCCATCAAGCGCGAGATTCTTCTGATCCTTTTCGAAGGCGTGAGCGAGCCGAGTGAGATTGATCTTCTGTGGGAACATATGTTCAAGAACGGACCATTGCCATGTCAGCTCATGGACCAGGTTGGACTAGACACGATTGCCCTGATCGAGGACAACTACATCCGAGAGCGAGGACTCAACACTGCCTCGGTAGTTGATTGGCTACGCAGAGAATATGTCGATCAAGGACGGACAGGCAAGAAAAGCACAAAAGGTGGCATGTATCCACCTTTAATACGATCAGAGACGGCTGCCGCCCCGTCAAGCAACCCGCATACAACAGCAAAGGACATCTATTTGTTAGATGTCGGACTCGGCGGGAATGTTCGCGACGTGTCCCAAGTACATTCCAACGGCAAAGTTCTGCGCCTCAATCTAGCAACGCAGAAGTTGACCCCAGTTGTCGTGGGTCAAAATCTCCCCGATGGCCTCGACGTGTCACTCTCAGGACAAAGAATTTTTTGGACCAATATGGGCCGTAGCACTGCCGCCTGCGACGGATCAGTCTGGTCGGCAAGCATGGATGGAAGCGAAGTCCGATGCGTCCTATCTCCAGGAAAAGTCCATACACCAAAACAGATTTCTGCGATCGAGTCACGCGAACAACTTTTCTTTTGTGACCGTGAAGGAACAAGTGTGCATCGCTGTGACTACGATGGCAGTAACCACGAAATCATCGTGCAGCGGAAGGTCAAATCGAATAGTACGTTATTTGAGCAGATGGCAGAATGGTGCGTGGGAATAGCCATCGACGACACGCATGGGACGATGTACTGGACACAGAAAGGGCCAAGTAAAGGTGGCCGTGGCCGGATATTCCGCGCCAATATCGACTTGCCGGCCGGAGAGACCGCCGAGACACGAACTGATATCGAGCTCTTGTTTGACAACTTGCCCGAGCCAATTGATATTGAGATCGATAGCGAGACGCAGACCTTGTACTGGACGGATCGTGGGGAGCATCCATTGGGATGCGCGTTGTATCGTGCGTTTGTTGGCGGGGAGAGCATTGACATGCAGAAGGTCTTGTTGGCACGACATTTCAACGAGCCGATTGGGTTGAAGCTGGATCGGGGTAATAATATTGTCTATGTAACGGATATGGGAGGTGGGCTTTACTCGGTTTCTTTGGATGATGGCCTGAAGGTTGAATTGGCACGGAATGATGGATGCTTTACTGGTCTTACACTTGTCTAACTGGGAGATGTGAGATAGAAAATAAGAGACGTTCCTGGGCTTTCTAATCTAGTAGTAACTGCATGTAGCACGGCCAGGACGTGGAGGGGTCATTGTGGTTACGACAGTAGATCGAGGCAAAGAGCCAAGGTCCACTTATAGTCGCTGGGCGCTAATGCGGGATTAGAGCTCCCATGCTCTGCACATTGACGTGGAAACCACGAGTAGTTCACATAATACTCCTGACAATTGGATTGAAACAAAGAGCAAAGAAATTCAAGGAAATTTAGCAAAAGGTCAATGGAGGTTACCTGGGTTATTTGGTTTAGTTCCAAACCATCAAGGACATTCTTTTCTATTGTTGATTTATATATATGCAGTAGATCCACGAATGCATTCGCAATTGACAAGAGCTTTGTCCCGTCATATGCACACGCAGCTATATTGCATTGAATACTGCTAACCTCCACATTATATTCCGTAGCTGAAGGTCGATTTATCCGATCGCCTGCAGTAGTGGAGTTACACAACGGATCTAAACAAGGAAGTGATGATTTGCTGATCTCCGCCACCTGCATACATTGCATAATTGAATCGCCAATCCAATGGTCGATAGCCTCGATGCACGACTCTGCGCACGCAGGCCCCAGCAATTGAGCATGCTGATTCCTTCTTCCCTCGAGATAGTTTGACAGGGGCTGGCTGAACACCTGCAGAAGAGAACCATAGCGCCAGTCTTGCTCATTAATGGCTTCAGCCCGTGTCCATATATTATATGCATCAGCGACAGACCGCTTGATGTATTGAGTTCCATATGATGGAGATTAGTGGCACCAAAAAAGGAACTTCGTCGATCGCATGAAGACGATTGACCTGGAATGATTTCGGGAGCTTCAGTGCCTGCATAAATAGCAGTAGCTGTGCCCCGGAGCTTGACCATTTCTCTTGTACAGACTATCAGCTCTTCTAACTCATCCTTTTAACCATGGCTTTCAACGAAGAATCGTGCCGGGCTGCGTTCCCGTCCCTCCAGAACAACCAGGTCTTCTTCGACAACACCGGAGGAAGTCAGACTCTGGGTGCCGTGATTGATTCGATCCGTGATTACTACTTGCACTCCAATGTTCAGCTGGATGCATCCTATGCGATGAGCAAGCAAGCCACCTCGCGATTCGATGGTGCCCACGATATCTGCGCCAGCTACATCAACGCCCAACCTGACGAGGTAGTCCTCGGCTCGGCCACAACCCAGCTTTTTCGCAACCTTTCCTTCGCCTTGAAGCTCAACAAGGGCGACGAGATCATTGTGTCGTCGGTCGATCACGAAGCCAATATTGCCCCGTGGGTGGATCTCGCCGAGCAAAAGGGATTGAAGCTCAAGTGGTGGAAGCCGAACCACTTGACCAGCCCGAAGCTCCTGGCAAATGATTTGGAGGCTATCATCTCCGAGGACACCAAGCTGGTGTGCTGCACCCACGCCAGTAACATTCTTGGAACTATTACAGACATCAAGTCCATTGCCCGTGTTGCCCACCGGTATGGAGCGCTGATTTGCGTGGACGGCGTTGGATATGCTCCTCACCGACCGATTGACGTGAAGGATCTCGGTGTCGACTTCTACTGCTTCTCTTGGTACAAGGTCTACGGCCCGCACATCTCCATGTTATATGGTAGCCGGGCGGCGCAGCACCACGTCCGTCCTCTGAACCACTTCTTCAACTCCAACATCGGCCTCTCGGACAAGCTCGGTCTGGCCGGCGCCAACTACGAGATGACGCAGTCGCTTCCTCATATCGTTGATTACCTTGGCCCGGCGGGCGGTCCAATGTGGAACGGCATCATTGAGCACGAAGAGGTGTTGCAAACGACTCTCATCGACTACCTGCGCTCGCGCGGCGAGATCACCATCTACGGTGAGCCGCACGGTGACGCCAAGATCCGTCTGTCCACGATCAGTTTCACCGTGAAGGGCTGGAACTCGCAAGACGTCTGTGAAGCTATTGAGGCAAAGACCAACTATGGTGTGCGGTCTGGAACCAACTATGCCGATCGCTTGGTTCGCGAGGTCCTTGGCCTTGGTTGTGATGGTGTGGTGCGAGTTGGTATGCTGCACTACAACACATGTAAGTCAACTTTACTCTTTATTCGACGAGCCAAGTTAACAGAAAATGCAGTGGACGAGGTTCATGGTTTCATCAAGACACTTGATGAAGTGCTGGCGAGCCGGTCAGTGAAGAAGCTGCCCATGGAAAATGGTCAAAATGGTCACTAGAGGCCTTGAGAGGCCCCACTGCAACTTCGGCAGAGGAAGACGGAACTAGCGCTGGGTTGACGACTTTGTAAATGTTAGAGGAGGGTTGTAGACCAATGCAATATATGAATGAACTCGGCGTAAAAGCCGGGTTGTGACAGTTGTACAATCCACTCAAGTCCTTCAAAATCAAATCAATCGGCAGAAATTAGACTTTGATTGAGCGGGCGCTGCACGGTGATGTACAAGTCTGCATCCAACACAACGACTGGAGCCGTGTCGCTTCCGTGTCCCCCACATTAAAAGACGGATGCAAGGGATGAGAAGTCCTGCGACCATGCCGATCTCCGGGATAGCGGTCTGCTACGAGTGAGTCTCGTAGACACATGTGATTGGTGCATATCCTCTTCAGTACTTGACTTTTTGGGAAAATGACAAACATTGAATGACAGCGACAAGTTGCAAAGTCGAGTTTGGTTTGCGACCCGGTTGGGTAGTCACCTGACAACGCGTGTTCGCGCGTTTCTCACGCGTGTCTCGATTTGCACTCGCGATCTGTCATGGATCCCATTCTCAATGGTCTGAATCCCGCCCAGAAAGAGGCGGTGACCTCTTCAGCGCCAATTCTGCAAGTCCTGGCACCGCCGGGCTCGGGCAAGACCAAGACCTTGACTGCGCGAGTGGCGTATCTATTGTCCCACCATGGATACCTTCCACAGGACGTTATCTGTTGTACCTTTACCATCAAGGCCAGCCGGGAGATGCGAGAGCGACTGGCCAGGTTGATTGGCGAGAAGCTGGAGTCGCGTCTTATCCTTGGAACTTTCCATTCCATCTGCCGCCGATATCTGGTAAAGTACGGGTATTTGATCGGCTTACAGAAAGGATTTGGCATTGCGGACTCCGATGATTCACGGGCCATTCTTCGGGTTAGCTGGACTTTGCCTTTCATTGTATGTGGTGCAGTTGCTAACAGCGGAGACAGCGGATCATCAAACGACTCAATGCCAGCATAGACGTCAAGGCCGCTCAAAGCCAGATCTCGCGACACAAAGCCCAGGGCACTACTCCGGATATTCTAGCCGCGCGTGCGAAAGCGGACGAGCAGGAGTTGGTGGATATTTACAGACGATACGAAGCAGGACTCGCGGCTTCAAATCTTCTGGACTACGATGATCTGCTTCTCCGATGTGGGGATCTGTTGACAGAGCACCCGGAAGTGGTGTCAAATGTGCAGACGGTCTTGGTGGATGAATTTCAGGACACCAACACAATCCAGTATAACCTGATGAATCTCTTCGCATCGAATAACCGACGAATCACGATTGTTGGTGATCCTGATCAAAGCATATATGGCTTTCGTTCGGCGGAGATTCGGAATCTGCAGCGCATGCAAAAACGATATTCGACGACTAGAGTCGTCTTCCTACAATCCAACTATCGATCATCACAGTCAATTTTAAAATCTGCACAGCAGGTGATCGAGCAAGATTCCACACGACCTGCCAAAGAACTACAAGCAACTCATTCTTCAGGCACTCTACCCGTGCTAAGGAAGCTCCCAAATCCGAATGCGGAGGCAGAATGGATGGTCATGGAGATCAAAAGATGTGTGGCTATGACTGGGGGTGTTTTGCGAATGTCTGATTTTGCAGTCTTACTCCGGTCCGCTTCCCTGTCTACAAGAATAGAGACAGCGTTCGGACGATCGGGCATTCCATATAAAATGGTAGGAGGCCGGAAGTTCTTTGACCGAACTGAGGTCAAAACGCTCATCAATTATCTTCGTGTTGTGAGTCACACTGGACATACGGATGCACTGCTCAATATCCTGAATGTTCCTCCCCGAAGGATCGGCGACGAAACCATCAAGCAATTGACAGGTGGTGCGGAGAAGGCGCAAGTCCCGCTTTGGAATTTTATAAAGGATGTCATTCAAGGACGACGATCTACCGAAAAGAAGCTGCAAAAAGCCGCTGAACAGGGACTTTGTGCGCTGATGAGACTGATTGAAGCCTCTAAACAAAAATTGCGAGATTGCGAAGATCCATCTGCGCCGTGCATGCTTCTCGAGCATATTACAGAAAGCCTCTCGTTTCAAGAGTACCTAATGAGGGCTTACCCGCTCGATGAGGACGCTCGATGGGCGAACGTCAAAGAGTTGATGGGACAAGCAAATGAATCTGCTGTTGTAACCGAGCTATCAAATCAAGAGAATGACCTGCCTGAAATCGGTATCGAGCAACAACGGGAGCACGTGGGCGAAGAAGCGTTGTCTCGGTTTCTCGCTAACGTTGCCTTGGCTACCGATGCGATCACTCAGGAAGAAGCTAAAGATGGCGATGCAAGTTCAGAGAAAGTCACGATCTCAACAATTCATGCCGCCAAGGGCTTGGAGTGGCCTGTTGTCTTCATTCCGGCCGTTTACAATGGAAGCTTTCCCCATTCGCGTGCTGAGCAGGTCGACGAAGAAAGGCGGTTGCTCTACGTTGCAATGACTCGAGCCCAGGCATTGCTTTATCTCAGTTTACCGCTGAAGCAACCTAGGTTGGGCGAGGGTGAAGATTCTTCGACCACATTGACACCTTTTCTCCCGGGCAACTTGATCAAAACACATTTCCGTCCCAATGGGCCGCAATTACTTGAAAGAGTCATCTACTCTATTGCGGACATCCTTGGGCGACCCCGACCATCCCCCGACGATATGTACAAGGCAATTGGGACTCTCCCATCCGTTTTAGATGACCGATGGACTGCTGATGGCGAGGAAAATAAAGACACGGACTCCGTTTATAACAGATCCCGTGTGGGCAATGATGCGTCTGCCGAGCCACAAGCCAAAAGACGGCGAGGCGAGGGTAATCAACCGACTACCACCACTTTCATGTCGGCGGGCGCACTGAATGTGGGAAATCTTTCGAATTTCACCGCACCTACAACCCTTTCGTCTGGTTTCCAGTCCGCGCGAGACTATGTCGCCGTGAATCCTCAAAGCGCAGAAGCTCGACCAAATCCTGAGCCAATGCCCTCTGCAGGTTCGGCCACTGCAATGAAGGGAAAAGCTTCCATACGCAAAGATGGCCTTTCCCAATCTAGTATATCGACCTTCTTCGGTGGCTCTGGCTCTAGTCAACAAAAGGAATTGCCTCCTCGCGCAAGCCAGAAAGCCCAATTACCTTCTCAACCTGGACCTAGTGGCGTACCAGCCGCCTTATCGTCTCACCGTGTGCAAATGCGGCCCTTGCAGCCACCGCGACCAACCTTGGAGCCCAGCGGTGGTAGCCACTCCTGGATGGCCGACCCGGCTCCCTTGGCCACGAAACCCCCTCGCATGCTCTCACAGCAATCCAATGACAGCCAATCCGCTACACCCACAACGAGCGAAACCAACCACAATAACTCTTCCTCCGGTGTCCAATCTGTCATGTTTCATACAACCACAATGTCGAAGATTAACCAGCAACCTGTCGCGCCGGCGCGGCGGACGCTTGGGATTCGCCGTACGATGAATGGATGGGGTGAGCGGATGAAACGCGAGAATGGTGCTAAATAGTATCTTATGATTATACCCAAGTCTGCGCTTGAACAAAATACCTATGACACGTAGCACTTCGATGGTATTTGAAATTTGAGATTCCATCGTGCACTTGTAGCTATACCATACCTAAGTAGTGCATATGCATGTCGTGGAAACTGCTATTTCTCAAGCATATTCAAACACAGGGCTTGGATGTAAACATTCAACCTTCAGATGCCAAAATCCATTTCCAAGTACATTGACGAGATGTAAGACCGAAATATGTGATAATATCTCGTAAATGGTTCGATATATTTCCAGGCCGAGAATACCAAATGTAAAAACTTCACATCAAAGGCAACTCTATCCCACGTGGATTATATACTTGGCAACGATCTGTCAATAACTGCCGAAATCGGGGCGAATCCTTCTCCAGATCTAGCGGAAGTGGAACCGCGGAAGCCGACTCCGCGCCCGGAAAACTCCCGAACTCCCCGCCATCGTGATTCTTTCCTCTCCTCTCCAATCCCTTGATACATATACCTAAGTATCTTCGCTCACCATGGCGTCCATTCGCGCCAATTGTCGCAAGGTCATGTGCATCGGCCGAAACTACGCGTATATAATACCCAGGGTTCCCACGGGCCGAATTCCGATGCTGACCGGTAACACAGCGACCACATTACGGAGCTTAACAACACCGCCCCGAAGCAGCCCTTTTTCTTCCTGAAGCCCTCATCTTCGATTCTACCGCCCGGTGCTGGCCCTGTGCTTCGTCCGAAGGGCGTCAGCCTACACTATGAAGTCGAATTGGGCCTGGTGATGGGCAAGACCCTTCGCGATCTAGACCCGAAAGACGAGAAGGGTGCATTAGACGCGATTCACGGTGAGATCGCGTCGGCTAAATTTGAAATCGGACACACGCTAATTGTTAAATTTTAATCCAGGCTACGTCCTTGCTATCGATATGACTGCCCGTAATGTACAAGATGAAGCCAAGAAGAAGGGTCTGCCCTGGTCAATTGCCAAGGGCTTCGACACATTCCTGCCCATTTCACAAGAGATCGCGAAGTCGCGCATTCCGAATCCACACGATGCTTTCTTGCGCCTTCGTGTTGGAGACGTGGAGAAACAAGCTGATCCGACGAGCTTGATGCTGTACCGCATTCCTCAACAGTTGGCCCAGATCTCGCGCGTGATGACACTCGAGGAAGGTGATATTGTTCTCACTGGAACACCAAAGGGAGTTGGAGAGGTCCGCGCCGGTAATGTCATGCGAGCATCCATCGAGGTGGACGGCAAAGAGATTGAGGAAGGACGGATCGAGGTGGAGGTGCAAGATCGCGAGGGGAGATACGAATTCAAGGAGACTTAGATCGAGAGGTGATATGTCATCTTCGAACATAATGTAGCATGTATGGGAGGTCTTGCACAGTTGTAATTGACGAATCAACAGAGCATCCATACCATAAGCGACCATTCCACTGCCCGTCCGTCATTCGCCCTTGGTATCATCTCTCCCAGAGAGAACTCCTTGCTTAATCAGGTATATCGATAGCGGAATGGTATCTTCAAGCGCTCGGAGCAAGTAGCCACACTCTCTATGTAGAATCTCTGGAGTAAGCCAGTGGGACCGTCGATCTTTCCATCTTCAGCCAGAGCATGATAATGTGGCAAGAATGGGGCCTCGGGGGTTGCAGCCGGGGTTGAAGGGACGAAATTTGAGCTGAGGCGATTCCACCAGGTAGTCTTGCTCTTAAAAGCCGTTCGGATAGCGTCTATGTTCAATGGCTTCGCAAGTTCCACCATATCGAAAAGACTGAGAGTGAACCTTTCATTGCCAGCGAAGTCCGTCTCATTGCCCGGTAAACTGCATATAACGAATTCGACATTTCGATCGACATCAAAGCGCAGAAATTCCTCAAGGATAGGTGCGTTATAGTGAGTCAGCGGAGCAGCCCGGAAAACCCTCCAGCCAAAGTCATATAGATAGACAAGCCAAACCGAAAAGGATATGCTTTTGAATTCACTGCGCGAGCAGCCATCATCACCGATGCAGCTGAACGGCTTTTCGATAGTCACCCTGCCTTTGGGGCTCCAACCTTCATTTAGTAGCTCGCGCACGAGATCGACAGCATTATCTTGGATGGAGGCCATGAAGAGTAAATTTGACAAGGCCAAGGAGCTTTGCTTTTTCAGATGACTCTTAAATTGCGGCGAAAGGAGACCATGAAAGCCTCGCTCAGTGATCACACTCAAGTAGTCGGATGGATAGTTCGATCGCTGGAAGCGCGACCAAACATTATTTTGATCTACTGCCATGACCTTTGCCTTGAGATGACACTTTGAGTCGGAGTGGACGGGGTGAGCATGTCCCTCAAAAATTAGATAAAGCCTCTCCAACCAACACGATTTGGCGTGCGCAGGAAGATCGCTTTGACCGAGAATACTAAGAACGGTTTGAACAAGGAATAGTATCCGAGGCCCAGAGATACTAATCGGCGTTGAAGTGCAGTCATCGTCAATATCCTCTCGTGTAGGTCGAGCAAACTTCAATTCAGCAAGTAGCAAGCGCAGAATGCCGCCACAGATGTCCACGTTCAAGGCCCGCTTTTGCATGTCGGCTTGTCGAGTATACGCTATATAGTCGCGCGCGGTGCGGTGGAAGAATTGCACTCTGTATGCAAAATATTCGTGATCATCTTCTGTGTGAAATGTCTTCGAATCGGAAACAACTTCGAGCAACCCTCGCGACAGGCGGTCTAATAAGCAAGACACGCGTTCAAGTCTCTGCTTAATCTCTTGCTTGGATCATGGCTCCATGGGTCGGTTCCAAGGAAATTCTGGATCCTCTAAATTCTCCAGCCATGAGTATGCTATCGCATTTTCGACGGCCGGTTGGGAACAGCAAAAGTTGGGAATGGTCAAGAGAAATAAGGTGTCCGAGAGTTCCTGGTCCCCCGGATCAATAGACCCAAGAATTTGATCAAATAGTGCATCCAGCCCTTTTGGCGTGGACATGAGCTTCTTGTGCAGATCCTCTGTCGTGCCCTGAAATCCTATGCTCCTCAAAAGAGATCGGACTACCAGTCTTGCCCACAGGAAGACCCCATTTGAGAGTGATACAATCTCAGTGACCAAGCCTTTGTAACTGCTCTTGACCCTCTCAAAGTTTGGATCTTTTTCGAACATTGCGAGGCTGAAATTGCGGATATCTCGTCGGGTAAGCTCGTGTATACTGATTTGGATATTCCCCGCGGTAGAAAAGGTTTGAACAAAAGGCGTATGAGGGCGACTACTGACGCATAGCTTGATGTTCTCGGCTTGTGTCCAAGATTGCAAGTCGCGTGCAATGTGCCAGTGGTCAACCTCGTCTCCCTCGAATTCGTCTAGGCCGTCAATAAAGAAACATATCTGGCTATTCAAGTAATGGCTTTCTTGAATCAAGCGTTTGAATGCATCTTTGACCTCTCCTAGTTGAAATGGCGTCTGCAATGGTGGCACAATACCAGCTGTCAGGCTTTGCCAGAGATCAGGAAAGATCTGTGGGATCAAGCCGGGAGATTGCCGACACACTTCGAATAAAAGGCTTCGGTAAAGACCTTCAATGGACATTTGAAGCTCGTCCCCCGAATTCCAAAAGTAGAACTGGGCAAAAATCAATCGTTTATCGCCAGCCCAGCGTTGCAACCCGTCTTTCAAGCGAGGTGAAGCCCCGAGGAATTTCATCAAGGTCGACTTTCCAGATCCTGGCTTGCCAGATATATGAAAAATGTGACGACCGAAATTGAGCCATTCTACAAAGGTCTTTCGAGTATGGTCTCGCATAGATTCTTCCTTTTCGTATTCGTATGCAGATATCACGCCCTCGTCAGACTGGAGTAGGTTGTCATCAGGCTGAGCAATCATCCACTCGAAAGTCCCAATTTCTGCCTCTTCGATCACATCACGACGGCGATACATTGAAGAGTAGCAGAGTCGTTGGAGAACATGATTTTCTCGCGAAAACGATCTTACCATTGACCGGAAGTTGAACAACAGATCGCCAAGCTTTGCCAGGGATACCTCTTCGGTGCTCTGGTCTGTTGATTTTGGATCGGCATTCTTGACGCTGTGATGCACTAGGGATAATTCCTGTGTTTCCGCAAAACTTTGAATTTGTTTTTGAAGGCTTTCGATATGACCAGTTGTCTCGTTGTGCAGGTCATTTCCCTCCTTTCGAAGAGCATTGATGTGTTCCTTGATTTGAGATCCTTGATGTTCATTTTCTTGACTGGTTGTTTCATAAGTAAATAGAAGGTGATGAATGCTTTGCGTGAAGCTGATAAAACCAACCTGAACATGATCTGCAATCGCATCAAAATCTGTGTCTGGTATCCATTCAATCGCCGGTCAAGCGCTTCGATATCTTTCTCTTTCCGCATACTCTTCCACTTAACCATCGCGCCTTGCCATCTTGACTTCTTATCACCCAGTTTCAAGCTCGAGAGAAGTTCATCCAGCTCTCCTGACAGATTCCGACATTGCGCAGCCAAGCACTGAAGCTGCCGCTCATTCTCTGTTCGGGGTTGTATGTCGGACATCAGGGCTTGGGTGACCAAATTGATGTCTTGTACCAGCTCATCGAGATTTGCATTTTCCGGTGTCATGCCAGTAGTAGAATCGAGAATCTTGTTTACTCCGGAGATCAGCTTGAAGGAAAAGTCGATAAACGTGACGATGTTCCCCGCAAGGCCGATGGCACTTAGGGGGTCCATAGTGTTGCTTAAATGTTTTGTACGTGATGTTGGTATGATGATATCAATATAAAAGACCTTTTAGTCAAGAAAGACGAGACATGGCGAGAAGTGGCTGTGAAGACACCCCTGTAAAGAGCAGGTGTATCTGTTGAGTTGGCGCGGGGTTTGTTAGCGCCTCAGCCTCATTGATCGACATGCGCGCTTGAGGCATGGCAGTGCTCTTGGAGAGATGAGAAAAGAGGGAAAATATCGAGGTCCATGGAGGCATAATAAATTTCAGGAAATACTGAAGGCGTAGTAGTCAGTCCTCGATCATTTGCGGCCGCCCAGAAACCTCATAGTATTCCCCAGTCTAGCAACTTTCAAAGCATCTCTGTAGGTGAGACTTATTCGTGTTTCACGTTCATACCAGCCTTTCTCAAATAGCTCTTTCTCCCGTAAAAGAGACCAGTTGCATATTGAGCGTTCGTCAAGATTCTCATCTCTCGTCACCTCAGCAATACCGTGTAGGTAGTCCGTGTACAAAGAGCCAGCTGTAACAAGAAGGCTCCGTCTTTCTTGTAGAATTCTGAAAAGTGGGCTCTGGCTATTATTGCTTCCATGCACCTCACTGCCATTCGCATCGATATCCCTGGTACTTTGCATGTTCTTCTTATGAATGTCAAGAACAATCGGAGCACCAAGACTCACGGTTGCAACTAGTGGATGGTAAGCTGCTCCATCTTCATGAGGCATGATTCCCTGCCCTGGTCGGTATTCATTCACAAGAACATGGTTTGGGGCACCGTGTGGAGCGCCATGAAAGATGCCTAGCTTGTCGAAACGGGGTCTGATTATCGGCAAGACGAGCCAGTCTGGTAATGGCTCCGCGAGTAGAGTGTCATTTGCAGTGAGTGGTGATGGCCATGTTTGGAGTCGACGGTGGGAGAGCTGAGTCCAGCGTGGTAGCGGTGCAGATGTTACCTGTTTGGAGCGAGCTTGATTAAATGAAACGTTCCTGTACAGACCAAGATAGAAGGGATCATGTTGTGATATTTATTTCGATGGGCAGAGGAAAGTGTTCGTTACCTTGTGCAAGAGCCTGGCCTCTTCCTCCTCAGAGATGAAATCAGATATGTAGAATGCATCGTCAGGCAACGCGGTGATACGAGCTGCAGCTAGGCTTTCCGCCATTGAAGCCGACTAGGGTAGTCTCGTCTTCAAGCTTGTCGTAAAAAGTTAGTGCAGGAGAGAAGGATAGAATCGAAGAAGTGGGGTGGAATGGGTTGATCTCACGTCATGGCGTCAACCCCACATTTCTGGACTGAGCGTAAAACTTCAACAGCGACGATGGTTTTCTATAGTAGACTATATAGTCTGTCGCCAGGGTTAACCGACTGGATGATCCATAACTATTATCCAACTGACACATCCTGATTAGGCTTAGGCCATTTTGCCAGCGCCCCACTTATAACCATGTTGTTTACTATTGTCAGAATACAGTTCACAGTGCAAAAACTGTGCGTGCGCACTTTTTAGCCTAGTGGCTTATTATTGATAGGCTGTCACCTGATTTCCCTAGTCTGACAACTATGTACCTACCTGAGTAGGTACCTTCCTTTCTATTCATACGCTTCATCAATTTCAGTTCACACCGATAACTATTCATTATGGCTTCGCAGAATCGAGATACAGAGCATATCTTTTCTGAGCTCCAGGACCCCGAGAGACAGAGACTTATAGCCGACATTGTTCGGCGGGACCCCCATATGGCCGAAGTCACTCGATCTAGGCTATTTGCGCTGTGGTTCTCGGATATAGGAAGCCTTAGAGAGATGGCTGAGATTCCTCTTGGGTCTCTTGCCAACTTGGTCGTGCGGCATCTTCTGAGGGATCAGGCTGGTCAACACACTCCAGCCATATGTAAGAAAGATCCGTTTTATCTAATATGCCAACTAATTCTTGACTACGAAGGGGCTGGCGAATCTCCACCGTCAGAACGCATTCAACTGGGCTTCTCGCAACTTCCAAGACCAGCTGCGTTGTCTGAACGTCATCAACTAGGTTCCTTGAGAGGCCGAGGGCTAGGGGAATTGCCCACACCGAGTCAATCGGACCCCTCGAGAATCGCAGAGTCAGGCGCGTCGCGGAAACGCTCATTGAGCCCCGAAAGGTCAAGCCCAGCGAGTCCTCAAAAGGAGCTCGCTGGCCAGGGTGACGATCCTACATCACGATCCGGCTCCCACGAGAGACATCTCACGGAACTTGTATGTCCTCTAGACCGTCAATTGAATATAATCTTAACTTTCCTTAGGCTAAAACCCGTGATAACAACGCATGCGTTTTATCGAAAGTTGGACCATTTGTTCTCGAAGTTGCCCACATCATTCCCGCCAAGTTAAACGGGATGAATCGCCGTATCGACTGGGATTACTTAGAGTTATTCTGGGGTACAAATCGAGTGAAGAAGTGGCAAGACGAGATTTCGGCGGCAGAAAATAGTGACGTTCTAAGCACGGAGAAGATTAAGAACCTAATCACATTGTCCTGTGGTGTCCAAAAGTGCTGGGACACCGGGCTGTGCGCTTTTCGACCTATTAGGGTCAATGACGACAAGACTAGTATGGATATCGCTTTCCATTGGTTACCGATCCGCGATCATAAGGTCAAGTTCCAGAGCCTTGTTCCTATTGATGAGAATCCCTACGGCAAAAATCACCAGGGTTTTCGACAGCATTCAGAAATCAACATCAAGGTTCTTCATCAGATAAGATGTACAGCCGTATCTTCTGGGGACATCTTTACGGTCACAACAGATGATCCGCTTCTGAGACCGTTGCCCTCTTTTGAATTGTTGGACTTGCAATGGCATCTACGTCGTATCGCCGCGATGCAGGGGGCCGTAGATGATGATGATGATGATGATGTTAGTGATATGGACTTCGATATGTAAGCAATATTATACAATAGGTGTGGATTGTCATTCGAGATACAGCGTATAGAGCAAAAGCTTTGCGTACGCACTTTTTAGCAGGCTGTCCCTTGTCACCTGGTTTTCCTGGCACGAACTGTAACCCCCTACTGAATCCTGCTAATGGCATTAACACTTCCAGAATTGGCAGGAGAGTTTACGGAGTAGGTCAAGGTGTGTTAGCCGATCTTTTGCTCGTGTCCACGGGATTGATGACATTTTTGCCGATTGATTTGATTTGTTCGGAGTGAGACTAGAGACAAAGCTGAAGTCGATCGTCAGCTGAAAGGAGCGACCTGCAGCCGTCTGCACATCTCACTTTTCCTAATTTGCGAGTCGCGAGACTCCACCGGCTCGCAGATCTTCCTTTCCAGCGCAATGACATCAAGCTCGATCTCTCGTGGTTACACCTAAAGCCTATGCCAGACACAAAGAATGTGTCATCATCTGGGAAATCCGTCAGCACAGACACCTCGAGCCGAAGTATAGCCGGCCCATGCGATTAGGTAGATCGAAAGCTATCACATCACGCCAAACTTCGCCCATGGCTTCAGCCTGCCACAAGCATGCGCTGCAACCCAAGTTCATGGGGCATGACTTCCAAATCCACCTCAAGCCACCTCGAGGGTGGACCCCCTTGCATTCAGCATGGTTGAGAAGCTACCCACCTAAGAACGAGGCGAGCATTTACTTGGGCAAAGAGATGGATGGTATTATCTAGAAAGTTTCACGCACATGGTACTCAGCTTGGTTGGCTGGCAGTGTCCGATGAAAGGATATGTCCGCGAAGAAGGAATCTCAGCGAATATCTACGCTCATCACTGCTCAAGGCAGCACGCGCCATGCAGGGAGTACTTTCACACAGAAACGACAGCGAGCATGTGCATTACACCCGGATCATTGGTCCGAAGCTCGTGAGAAGTGCACGAACTCACCGCACGAACCTATGCGCTCAGGGGCTCTCGATCCCCGGGTCATGATCGGCGTGTCTCCACCCGATAGTTTCTTTCCTCGGGACCCGCTCTTGTCCTTTGTGACAGTGGTATCAGTGAATTACTTGATAAAGAGCCCGTGGGTAAAGACGTCAACTAGCGAGGGCTAAGTGTGGACTGCAGGAATGAACGCAGAACTAGGTTTCCTGGCGATTGCAGAGAGCTGCATCTGAGATTGTGGTGTGGCGCACGAACTATGCGATCGACAAACTATCGCATCCCGAAGATTTGGTGCAGTGCGACCCACCTATCAGCACCCACGACTAAAAGGTGCCAATCTCATTGTTAATTGACAGGTCGAACATACGCCACTGCTATAGGCTTCGAAGAGGAGCGGGCCGTCATTTTTGACGGAAGAATTATGGGCCCTTGTCGCTGTGGGCCAGCTCGGTGACATGTATTAATATACTGACTTTGCCGTCTCCTGACAGTTCGTCAGGCATATCCATTATGTCGGAACTCACTGTATGGGAGACCTCGTCTTCATTTCTCGCCTCTTGTGCCATGCTCACAAATGTCTAGGACCCAAGCAACGACCCCAATGTCGGTGCATCTCGCGGTGATGCATCGTCCAAGTCGGGCGATCTCGCCAGCGAGGCAACTGGCGCAGGAGGCTCGTCAGCTTCAGCCTTGTTAATGACATTCCTCCCGGCTTTGATCTATGCCATTTTCTGGGTCGGTCTCTTCCTTATCTTTCGACGAACGCAACGACGATGGTATGCGCCACGATCACATTTGCCCGATTTACACGCGCATCAGCGGAGTCCGAAGTTACCCTCCGGCTGGGTGAACTGGCTGGGTACATTTCTCAAAATTGAGGACAACCATGTATTGCACCACTCTTCCTTGGACGGCTATCTTTTCCTGCGATTCTTGCGGGTTCTATGTGCGACTTGTTTCATCGGATGTTTAATCACCTGGCCGATTTTGCTGCCCATCCATGCCACTGGCGGCAATGGAAATACCGAGCTGGACATTCTAAGCTTTAGTAATGTCAAGGATCAGAACAGATACTACGCTAATGTACTCGTGGGCTGTGTTTTTTTCAGTGAGTATTCGCTTGTGCAAGTATGCTCGTTTGAGAAATTGGAGTGTCTAATAAATGTCAGCATTTGTTTTCTATGTCGTGACTCGGGAGAGCCTCTACTATGCCAACCTGCGCCAGGCGTATCTCAATTCTCCTGCGTATGCCTCGCGAGTATCTTCCAGAACGGTTCTCTTCATGTCCGTGCCAGACGATTATAAAGATGAGAAGAAATTGAGACAGGTGTTTGGCGACTCTATTCGTCGGGTCTGGATCACATCAGATTGCAAAAAGTTGAAGAGCAAAGTGAACGAACGAGACGAACTCGCATTCAATCTTGAAACAGCAGAAACAAAGCTCATTCGACGAGCAAACAAAATCCGTATGCAGGCTGTCAAAAAGGGCGAGTTTTCGTCGGATACCTCCTTGGACTGCGAATCAAGCAACCCCGAGTGGTCACATAAAGTCAAGCGGCCGACGCATCGACTGAAGTTCTTCGGAGAAAAGGTCGATTCAATCCACTGGTATCGAGAGGAGCTGGCAAAGGTGACCGAGCAAGTAATGGATTTGCAAAGGAAGCACCAAGATGGCGAAGCGAAATATCTATCCGCCATCTTCGTCGAATTCGAGTCGCAATCGCATGCGCAAATCGCTTTGCAGACTTTATCTCACCACCAGCCTTTCCACATGACACCGCGCTTTATTGGGATCTCGCCTCGAGAGGTTGTCTGGTCGGCGTTAAACCTGAGCTGGTGGCAACGAATCATTCGGAGATTCGCGGTCAAAGGAGGTCTCGCAGCATTGGTCATCTTCTGGTCTTTCCCTGCTGCCATTGTCGGGACAATCTCCAACGTTTCCTACCTCAGCACGCTTCTCCCTTTTCTGAATTTCATTGATAGTTTGCCGGATCTGATCAAGGGTGCGATTGAAGGCTTGCTACCTTCTATAGCACTTGTGGCATTGATGTCGTTGGTGCCAATCATTTGTCGAGGTATGTCTGGACCTTTGATTCCATTTTCAATCGCTAACTGGTCTTCGAAGTCTGTGCTAGGCGTGCTGGTGTGCCGTCCATGGCGGGTGTGGAGCTTTTCACCCAAAGCGCTCACTTTGTCTTCCAGGTGGTGCAAGTTTTCCTGGTGACAACTTTGACATCTGCCGCTTCGGCTGCCACAACCCAGATCATCGAAGACCCCCTTTCAGTAAAGGACCTCCTAGCCCAGAACCTGCCCAAAGCCACCAACTTCTACATCTCCTACTTTTTGCTCCAGGGTTTGAGCTTGAGTTCTATGGCCCTTGTGCAAATCGCCAGTGCTCTCGTGTTCAAGTTCGTCACCACGTTCTTCGCCTATTCTCCGCGCCGGTTGTTCCGACGATGGGCTGAGCTTGGAAGCCTAAGCTGGGGCAATGTATTTCCTGTCTTCACCAACATGGGTGTCATCGGTATGCAGCACCACTGTATAGGTTCGACTGAGTCACTGATTGATCAACAGCCTTGACATATTCATGCATTGCGCCGTTGATTCTTGGCTTCGCCTTTTTTGGCTTATACCTCGTCTATCAGGCCTACCGATACAACTTCCTCTTCGTCTACGACATCGAGGTCGACACAAAGGGTCTGGTCTACCCCCGTGCATTGCAACACCTTTTGACCGGTCTCTACCTGGCCGAGATTTGCATGATCGGTCTTTTCGCCATCAGAGGCGCAATTGGGCCTCTAGTCATCATGGTGCTGTTTCTCATCGGGAATATCCTTGCGCATATATCGCTCAATGAGGCCCTCGCTCCATTAAACAGCTTCCTCCCCCGATCTCTGGATGCCGAGGAGGAGTTACTTCAGGAGAAACAAGATGCCAGAGCTGAGATGAACGACACCCGTCGATCACGCACCATGGCGTTTTGGAGTTGGTTTCACCCAAATATTTACAAGGACCATGCGGATCTTCGTCGAAAAGTCCGTCGCAACGTTTCCGAAGTCACGTATACGGAAGAAGAAAAGCGGATTGCGTACTTTGAGCCCTGCGTTGCTTCACCGTCCCCTACGCTTTGGATCCCTCGCGATAAGTGGGGTTTCAGTCAGCATGAAGTGAACGAGACTGATCCGGTCATTTCGATCACGGATGATGGAGCTCATCTTGACGACAAAAACAAGATTATATGGGACAAGTACGATCCGCATCTGCCGCTGCGGGAACTGCAAACCCTTTATTGAGCATTTGTCTGCAATAGTGAATGCACGAAATAATGACATGATAAATGGAAGCGTTTTTGTATATATAGTCCTCTGTTCTTGGATTGATGCACCGTACAGCGCAGAAACACCACGATATTGGAAAATTCCAATCTGATAGTATCCATAATTGTTGACTATACTCATGATTGTAGCGATCTCGCAATGAGGTATAAATGGGTATCAAATCAAGCATCCTCCACTTTCGACTCTCCTCCAAAAGCTCCCTCCGCTCCACCTCTCTTCAACACATCCACCGCAATCGCATACGCCGCATCCTTCGCTTCACACTGCGAAGTCCCCCGAATCGCCTCCTTATCCCACCCATGCGCACAATTATCCATCCGCTCACACGCAACCGCTTTTCCCTCCACAGCCCGAATCGCACCCGCCAGACTCTCCGCCTCGATCGCGAACGGATCCTGCGCCGCAGTGATAAACACCACGTTATCGGGGAAATCGCGCGGATCCGCAAACTTGGGCGAGATCCGCGGATCGGCTGGGTCCACGCGACCCATGCTCAAACATTTGTGGCATAGATGCGAAAACGGCGGGAAGATCTTGCGCATGATGAAATTCGTGTTATCTGCCTGTGGCTTTTCTGGCGTCGGTAGTGCCATGTCGGTTGGTCCGTAGAAGGACATGATTGTGCGGAAGACATGGTCATTGTTCCCATCCTGTCGGAACCGAGATGACGTTGAGGAAATTGCGAGCGCGATATTTGCGCCGGCGCTGAAACCCGAGAGGGAGACGTTCCTGTTGTCGAAGTTTGGCTGGGCCCGGACCCATGTTACGACGTCTTCGGCGTCGTTGAAAGCGGCTGGGAATGGGTTTTCCGGTGCTAGTCTGTACTGCACGTCGATGACGGTGTGGTCGGTGTTATCTGCGACGTGACGACAGTATTCGTCGTCTGTGCCGAAGGTTGGCAGGACGAAGCCGCTTCCGCAGAAGTTGATTAGGACTGGACGGGGCTTTTCATCTTGGGTTTTCGGGTGGTAGACGTGGACTTTGATTG
The DNA here is from genome assembly GCA_037042135.1 of Penicillium sp. PG113-03A. Lineage (NCBI taxonomy): Eukaryota > Fungi > Ascomycota > Eurotiomycetes > Eurotiales > Aspergillaceae > Penicillium > Penicillium sp. PG113-03A. The sequence continues at coordinate 171,568 of JAXQJW010000158.1, forward strand.
TGCGGCCTGTGTCGCGCGATGGGATCAAGACTGTTTCGTCTGGATGGGCATGGATGCGGATTTTCGTGCTTGCTAGGCCGCGAAGGAAGATCGCGATCGACTTGTGGTATGCATATTTGATCCCCATCCTCTGGATGATGGTTGCTCCGAGGAAACGGAGGGAAGAGAGCGAGAACTGGCACGGGATGCATTGCTTTCATTAGGCATAGATGGCCAGACATGCCATGGTGCGTCATGCGTGTTGATCTTTGTCGATCGCTGGGGATGCTCATACGTCATTTCCATGACGTCGCCCAGCGGTGGATATCGAGATTCTGGGATTGATGAAGGGATATTTGAGATTGTCTTTCATCCGTGCATGATAATCTGTCTTGATTGAGATTAACTTTATCGCAAATTAGCTAGGGTGATGGGTGGAGTGGATATATGGACTTCCGATTTGATTCCAAAATCTGGATCGGATAGATTGACATGCGTGGAGGCTACGTCAGTAAGAGCTAAAACTTGATCTTATCGGCCTATTAATCAGCGGGATTATCCACCTCCATTGAGACGCGTATTTAGTTCAAGACATGTATTAAGTTGACCTGTTGTAGTTAAGATATCTGCCAGTCCAAGCTATTTGGACAATCAACAAGGTAAAAGTATAGGCGCATCCACCATCTCGCCTGGCAGTCTCCAGAGATATGTATATGTAAATCGAAACAAAATAAATACAGACTCATCTCTGGATTATATCACGACGCAAGGAAAGCTGGCTCAGACAGCCGAGTGTTCTCGTCGGACGCTGTTGACAGAGATATCATGCTCAACCGAGATACCAAACGGAGTCTCAGAATCCTCCGACTTTTTGCTAGTCACCGGCTCTGAATAGCACAGTGTCTGTGCAGCAGTGCTGGCCGTCAACTCAGTCGAGATATGCTTTGAATGGGCTGTGCGGGTCACAGTTTCAACCCCAAAAGCAAGTGCCTGCCATAAGTTCCGACGAGGACGCGGTGTTGTTTCCAATCGCTGACCATCCCCCAGTGCAGCACCAGCCCAGATAGATGAAAGAGGCAAGGAGATGGCGACGAGAGTCAAAACATTCGACGAGAGTAGAGGAACATCAATCATGTACTGCAGGATTGACATCACAGCGGGAATGGTCAAGGTTTGGCAGCCGCACACGAAGATAATCTTCATAGGTCCAAAGTCGCGTACACCCAGCCTGTGTCGCTGGCGGATGGCAAAACCAAGCTTTGTCACGAAGACAGCACAGAAATAGCAGATGCTAATTGTGGTAACAATATTGGTGGCGCTCTCGAGCCATATGGTTGACAGTATATCGTTTAGCGTGATAATAAAGGTGCAATTAACAACTGTCCATCCCATTCGGAATCCAATCGGTACGAGTGCCATCAGCACGGACAGGCCTAGGATCGGTCGGCGGTATCGACGACGGAGAGTCGCGCAGACGACTTGCACTTGAATGACGAGGGACGACATCACGCAAATCAGGACTAATGTCTGGAAAATGACCGATAAAATTGAGATCGCGTAGGCGCTCACGGGTACATCTGAATAGTCATATGCGAAAAACGGGTAGATCTCTTCAAAGGCAGTCGTGAAATGGATGACCTGGCAGAGCAAGCGAGCAATGTTGAATACTAAAGCCAGTGTATTGAGAATAAACACGGCCGAGCTGCGCTTTTCACGACGAGTAAGAAGGAGAAGGATCACGAGCAGAACGATGGAGGCCCCGAGCTGCGATCCATAATTGATGCAGATGCGGACGTTATACTGAACAAAGGCCTCCACGTAGTCGAGGTTCACGGTGAATGTTGAGCCATCAGCATGGCGAAAGGTGATGGGTTGAGTATGGGGATTGAATGGGGCCATTCTTGTGAAGATCCCCCCGGATAAAGTCTCAATTTTGCAGTGCTCGAGTTACTCAGGCGAGATCGAAGTATATAAATGGCAATGGGGCATGGCGAGTAAGTCGAAGTCGATGCTCAGGGCGTCAGCAGTGTCGAGACAGCCAAGTACAGGACTCAGGAGTGACATGATGAGAGCGAAACAGACAATTCACAGTGAAATGAGAAGATGGAGTGGTGAAGATGGAGTCAAGGGGAGAACAATACTAAGCGGGTGGGGAGAACAATATCAACGGGAACAAAGAACGGCGGGAGTGTCAAGCAGCAACCCGATCACATCCATGGATATTCGAGTCTGGACTGTGTCGATAAGAACTCGTATTGGATCCGGTGGGAAATCCATAAAATGAATTAACTCGAATTTTGTCATTGACGAAGATCAAAGCTTAAAAAGCTGGTCATCGGCGTTCCTCCGGGTCTGGTTCTCTTTATACTTCCCCACGTCCAGATAACAAATCATCTATACTTTGCTCTGAAATTCATTTGCTTATGACGTTTTTACAGTTCATGGCCAGCCCCTAATTGAGACAACCAGCGCTAGGAGTCTAGGTTAGACCAAAGCCCCTGAATACTCGGGTGCATTTCCTCAATTAGCCTACGGAGAGCATTTCGCTTCCTTTTCTCCCGAAACTGTGCTTAGTACTGTGGATCATCGTGGTATATGGATCACCACTGGTTTTACTATTCGAGAGGCTCGATTTAGCGAGAATCCTCGCTTCTAATTAGTTGTTGATCTCTAAGATTTTGAGACCTGGAAAAAGCTGTGGCCTAACCTTGGAAGATTCTTTTCCCTTTAATTACTGATTATCTTAAAGCGCATTCCAAGGTTTAGTTCTAGAAATGTTCGAGTACCGATCGCCAGCCTGATATATATTTTCAATGTACCAAGGTACCTACAACAAGCAAATCGGATGTTATTATCTTTGGTAAACAGTCTCAAAATGAGCTATGATTTAAGCTATGATATATATTCTGGGCTAAAGATAAATACAGCTAGAGCATCTATTTATCTAAAAATCCACGTTCAAACTATTTTCCACTTAGACTAAGTATGCCCAACTGTGATTATAGATGCGCTGCGCGAGTGGTCCGTATCCGCCACCGTAAAAAAGCCTGAAAATCGCGCCGCGCAAGATCAACACTTCACCACTCCTTCCCAGAATGTCCGACTCCGAGGATGAAGTCGATTCCCGAACTGCTGCAGTCGGTGCACCTCGATCGCGCTCGAATCTCTCCTCACATCCCAGCGACAGCAGTTCTCGCCCAGCGAAGAAACCACGCCTCGGCCATGGTCGTGACAATCGCGATGTGAACGACTTTGTTCCTCGTGGGGCATCGTTTAGCGCAAATTCGCTAGAAGTCGACCCCGAAGATACCTCGACTTCCGGATCCAGCGAAGACTCAAACAGCGACGACGGAAAAGCCAATGCGCCTGGTCGCTCGACGACTGTGAATCCGAATGCTGGAAACACCGCGCCTGCCATTAATTGGAACCAGGGGCGGAAGAATGCCGTGCGAACAACTCTTGGGAAACCGAAGGCTAGCCAGCCTGGTGCGAGACAGTTTAACACGGTGAATAAAGCGTTCTGGCGTTCGCGCAGTGCTTCGGTTTCCTCCGGGGGAAGTCGGGGTGGGAAATCCAAAGAGAACAATGGATTAAACGGGGAGAATGAGGACGAATCGGATTTTTCAGACTCTAATGTCGAAAGTAAGACCGAGTCTCGCCTTGGAACGAACCAGCAAGACTCTATCTTTGTCCATGACCGGAAACCATTAAAATTGAATGGCAGTCGGATGGACGGACAGAGTGTCGAGGACCAAATTCAGGGCATGGAAGAAGGCGAGATTGATTCTGCAAGTGATACGGATGATTCAGAGTCCCTCGGCTCCGGTGAGGACGCAATCATGTTGAACATCGGTACACAACATAAGAGACAGAGCGAAAATGTGGGCGCACACGCCATGGGCTCAGTTGCTGGTTTGGAGAAAACCCGATCAGCATCATCCAAAGAAGAGGCGTTCCGGGCATTCGCTCAAAAATATCCCACTGCGCCGGTGGCTTTGGTTGATTTGACTGCTCCGGATTTGGAGACACAGGCAATTTTCATCTATTGGGATCAAAAGATGGAGTCTCTGGATCTGCAGCTCCCTGTTAGTTGCATTGAATGTTATCAGCAAGGGCATTTGGCGGATGTCTGCCCCAGTAAAGAGGTGAGGTTTCTCCCTACATCGACATGAAGCGATGAACCTAACTTGGACCAGTGTGCCCATTGTGGAAAATGGAACTTACATCCAAGCTCATCCTGTCCGATGTGGCGACGTTGCCAACGGTGCCGGGAAAGAGGTCATGACGAAGGACAATGTCCCTCGTCCCTAAAGAGTTCAGCAAATGAAGTTCCCTGTGATCGCTGTGGATCCTCACAGCACCTGGAATCCCAATGTGACTACCAGTGGAGATATCCGATGCGCGAAATGTCTGCCAAACCAGTTGAAGTCTCGATTTCATGCGCGCACTGCGTGAGTCCAAGCCATCTAATTGGTGATTGTCCATCACTTCCTATCCCCCTCAACACCAGCTTGTTCTCTCTTAAAGGCGTTCCCCCTGAAGACATAGTCAACATCAGCGGCAAACCACAGCCTGGGCCTCCGCCTCCACCCGCGGGAGCTCCACGGGGCCCTCGGAAGATCGCAAGACGAGGAGTGCGAGACGAGCTAGATTCATCCGATAGTGACAATATGCCTCCTCGCGGAGCCCGACGACCTCCACCCCCTGGTCGTGGCAATGGTCGCGGGAAAATCCGCTTCGGCAATGGAGTAGCCGCGGGTGGCTCTCGCGGAAAACCTCAGCGGAACAACGCTCCTGGCCCGGGTCGAGGCCGGGGAGCTCGTGGTGGGGGCAATGGGAACCGTGGACGAGGGAACTCGCGCGGTGGTCGAGGTCGTGGGAGGTAGATGTAGATGTCTATGTAACGAATGCTATGAAAACATGTATATTATTAGGTGTCTATCATTGAAATACAAGATACCAATTTACAAGGCCGCGAATGCATGATCTGTATTTAGTAGCCTGCAATGAGTGAGATCATCGTGCAGATCATCGCAATTTGTTCGTCCAGATTTATGACTTTTCCAACCCAGTCCGAGAACGAGGTCAAAGAGCTTGAAAACATACATAAAGTCCCACGTGTTATCCTCAGATCTTTGTTTCCAATGAATAGTCCTTTGAAAGTCTAGGTGTACCTATAAGTGGACTCGTGACTCGATATACATCCACTACAAGCCTCAGAACAGCCGATCCCAAAACTAGACGAGGTGATACTGAAAAAACATTTTTAAACTGAATATCAACTCTTGTAAAACATTGCTTGTCAAAGCTCTCATAACATATACATGAACAGACGTATCGGTACATATCAAAACACATTTCGGGCAACCAGCACCCAACATCCAATCATACACTCAATTTCCAGCCTTGAATAAAGCGTCCAACGCATTTAACTGACTTGAAAGTCCCGCTAGGTGCGCTGATGAATCTTGGAACCGTGATCCGACAAAGTAGGGACCTTCTGAGGCTGGGGTTCGCGTGAATCTGTCCAGACTAGTGTGGGATGATTTGGGTATTTGGGTGACATTGCTTCGGCTTAGAGGGGCGACTGTTGTGCCGTTGCGACTGGAATTGATTAGTTTGGGCTTTGATATTGTACTTAGGTTAAGGGAACTCACTGTGTAGACGAGGGTTCTGGGATGGACATGATGTGACAATGGCAAGATATAGATCAGAGGTAGCTGTATAGCTTGTAGACAGAAGCACAGTAGATATCTTGCGTTGATTCCAAAACTTTAGCTTGTTGTAGCCGCTGTAGCTGCTGAGAGTATATGCCAGGTACGAGGAACAACCTATATATGCATCAAGCTGCGAGGCTATGCTAACACAGGCATGCTTCGAAACACGCGAACCGATAGGAAAGGTCCACATGGATCAAAGCCAAGGTAAACGAAGAAAGGAATGAAGGAAAGATCACCAGCCCGCATCAACCGCTCACAACTTCTCCACCAGCTGCCTGTGACACCATTCCGCCGTCCGATCCGAGCAGCTCCAGCAATCCACCTAATCGCCCCAACCTCGGAGATTCCCATCAAGAACCATGCAAGAGCTCACACGCACATACCCGAAATTTCATGCAGAATAGGCGACAATGGCAACGCAATTGGGTCCCGATCTGCAGGGGCCAACAAGGCCTGTAGATGCTCCAGTCGAGTGGGTCGATGGACGACGGAAATGATTCAAGGCATGTCGACAGGATCATCGGCACATGGCAAAGCACATGTCTCAAGCAGGAATAACCTAATCCGGCATCTCGACCGTGGAATGAGTCAAGGGGTACACTGCAGATACGCATATACGCAGGTCCGACGTTGAGATCTTCGGTGAGAGGTCCATCAAGGGCTGTCATGAACTTGGGTTAACTTTGCCCTTTGCTTGAGCTCTAGACTGTCTTTCGTCCTTGGCGGGCATTATGCTTTGCGGTACGCGGCATGTCGCGTGGATTCGTCGGAAGTGTCGAAGGGAGTGAAACATTTCGTGGGCCCAACGTGGTCGATCGCATGGAAATTCCACATTGACATTGACTTTGGTTTAGAAGTTAAATTTGATCTTTTTTTTTTCTTAAAAAAGAAACCTTAATTGCTTACGATGGCATTCCTTCGGCCACGCGCCGAGCATATTTCCTACTCTCATCTCTATTTGTCGGCCCTGTTGATCTCATGAGGCTGTGTAGATTTTTAGTGTCTTTGCACTATAAAATCGAGGCCGTAGGTCCATACCAGCCACGTCGTGCTAGCCCTACCAGTCATTCTGCATAGCCATCAGGAATGCAAACTCTCTCCGCATCCGGCAATAGATCCTTAGCACGCGAACGCCTTGTTTCAGAATTTAAGCACCAATCTCCGAAGAAAGGGATACGGCACGTGGATTGTCGTGCATCGCATCTGTATGACGAGTCCAGACGCGAGGTTGTCCGGAAGGGGAAGGCATCAACAGTATGATCTGGCGCGGGCAGGCAAATCTTTTCTGCAAGACTGGATTAAACGTCAAAAAATCCACGATGCAGCATGACAAAGTCATCGTATTGTTCACGAGGTTTCGCTTCCGCGTGTGGCTTGCGAGTTGCGTTCTCTGCAGATGATTCGGTAGTCTGCTATCGCGTGTACTACCGAAGTATGCAGGTACGGACCGACGAGGTCCTGGTGATGCAAAGCCGCAGCCATGAGGACGTTTCAGATGAGGCGCTGTTTCCACGCGTGTCAAAGGGGCCCATTCCAACCTCCTGGAATGTTTGATGGTGGTCTGGTATGCAAGGCACGCCTGGTCCGAGCGACAACCTTATCTCCGTCGATCTTTAAGGCTAAGCCCGCGGGGTTGGCGTCCAATGATCAGCAGTTCGCCTCAGCTGATGATCATGATTGTATACTCATGCCGATGACGTTCCTGGAACTGCTTCTCTTCTCAGGTTGACCCAGACAAAAATCTAACATTGTACCATGTTGCCAAAATTGAGGACTTGATGTATCACACTGTCGACAAGAACCTAAAGTCGGCCAAGGGTCGTCGACTATTGCCTGTGGCGATAGAAATGGCAGTGATCGACACTAGATCATCCCTTGACGTTGGTCGGACCCAATTCATACACGATTGACCAGTCTGAAACCCAAACCATCCCCAAACAACCTGCAAAACCGTCAAATTATGAAACCGGCATTTCTGCCGAAGAGCCGCTGCAGGTCGTTGCTATCGCAACGTGCCGGATACCTCGCCACGAGAATCACGGGAGAAGCCGTCGCTTGGCAGTTCAATGCCGACTTTGACACTCGGACGTCTACCACGCGTCTGGGCGGCCATGCAGAAGACAGCGCCATTGCATATCCCTCGCTCCATTTCAGGTGCTAGGCCGTAGGTTGCCCCTAGAGATTCATCCTTCTGGCCTACGCTTAAAAACTAGGGGCAGCCAGGGCTAGCTAGACTCTCGGCTCGATCGTCTTGGAGGTGATCTGTCAGGTCGAACAGTTCGTGGGGATGATCTGCATCGATCGGACAGGCCAATCAGACGTCGTCGGCACGAAGTGTACAGAGTACTGAGTAGCCTCTACTCCGTAAACAAACGGATATCCAAGTTTTGTCAGTGATGTAGAAAAAGGATTCACTGGCATGCAGATACAGTCAGTCAGTCCATCTCTCCTCTTGGAGATTTGTCAATGCCTCAAAACACCCGCTTCACTTTCTCGGATCTCCCGTCACTTTCTCCCCATCTATCCTCCCACAAATCCCGCTCAACGTACCGCCAGCCCATAGGCGCACTACCCATTCTCCACCGGCTCTTCATCTCCGCCAATGTCACCGGGTGCACCAGCTCGTAAAGTTCCAAGATAGGATATCCATATTTGGACTCTTTCAACCCGGCATTGAAATCCGCGTTGCCGATACCAAAGGGCTCAACCGGCACGGAGCCAGGTGTATGGCGCGTAGAAGCTGGAATAATCGCGATATGCCTGAATATAAGTGTGAGCATAAAGAGCGCAGATGCAGAAAGACAGTAGACGCAGAGAGATATGAACAAGGCTATAGGATATAAATAGGTAGAAGTAACACACGTAATAGACGCCCGACCCTTGCCGCCATCGCCCGTCTCATAAAACCATAATCGTGTGACTCCATCACGCAGCCGGTACTTGCGGTACTCGTGGTTCTTTTGCCGGCTGGTGATATTGGCCAGATGGACTGGCTTGATGGACATGAGTACATCGGTTAACATCCGATTTGAGGCGGCGGATCCGGGTGACTTTGGCTTAGACGTCGATTTGGCTGGCGACGACTTCTTGGATATTCGAGATGTGTTGTCGGATGTGGATGTGGTGTGCGAGGATTCACGAGGGAAAGAGCCCTTCAGCGTAGTCTGTGTGAGCGAGGAAGCCTTGGTCAGTGGAGGGCGTGAGGGTGCCATTTTGAGTAGAAAGGCGTGGGAGAGTGAGGTTAATGTCGAGGATAAGAAGGTGTTGATGTGTGGGACCAAGTTCATACTAAGTATTTCCGGGACGCGTTGCTGAGTAAGAACTACTTATGCGGATAGAAATGAAAGCATCAAAAGGGACTCTAAAGGCCGATATTAGAGCAAATAAACGGATTCCCTGGAAATACTGTTTCCGATACATTGTCACTTATGTGGAGATTACTAATGACTGCTGTGGTTCAGTTAACAGTTGCCAGGGAGAATATAATCAAAGTCACTTCTCTCTTTGCCTCCTCCAACTGCCTTTTCTGCCACATTCTCATATCCCTCATGGCCAGCAATACCATGGAGTACTCTGTTGACCAAGAAATCGCTCATTTCTTTGAGAAAACTACAGCGACTCGCTCAGCCTGTGATACCTATGCGAGGGAGCATCTTGGAGGCGATGTAATTCCGGTGGCCGTGCAAGGAGTGTGCAGCTACACCGTCTATGCTGGATCTCACTCCGATCTCGTCGCGCAATTTCGCCTCAAGTCCCTTCGGTTGAGGATGGAGACTATAAATCTCGCCCGAACTGTCTACGGCCATTTTGCACCTATGGTCGCCTTCAGGGGAGTGATCGGGGAAGATACCGAGGGCAAAGAACCCCTCTTTATCTATGTTATGACCCGAGTACGAGGTATTAGTTACTTGGATTTTATCCTAGCACATAACTGTCATATATCCGAAAACTCACCTGAGTTTTCTTGCTGGCGGAAGAATCTCGTAACCGATATCGCGAGGTATGCTTAGCGCTTAAGTTACACACTCACCAATTTGCTGATTACATATCTTGTTAAGGTTCTTTGCCCTCTCGTGGAAGGCCCCGCAGCATATTGATCAAACCTACTGCGACAGTCTGCGTCATCGATACGAGAAAGAACTTGGCCTCCTAGTCGTCTCTCTCCCAGACCGCTTCCACCCGTTAATCCAGGAGTCTCTCAATTCATTATCAGCCATTTTTTTCTCTCCCAAAAGTGCTACTCCACAAAGACTTTGGCGTCTGCAATATTATGGTGAATGAAATGTCTTGTCATTTAGTTGGGGTGATTGATTGGGCTGAGGCTGAGATTGCGCCATTTGGCCTCAACCTTCATTCTCACCAACGACTAATAAGCAAGGTCCATCTCAAGAATGGCTGGGTCAGATACGATGATTATATCATGTTAGAGGAGATATTCTGGAAAACATTTAAGGAGGAAGCTGGAGGATTGGATGATGAAACAATCAGAGTCATCAAAGCGGCAAGGATTACGGGGCTGCTACTATCACGCGGCTTTACGAGTCGTCTTGCGAATATGCCGGAACCAGTGCCTATTCGGGATGACGAAAGTGGAGGATACAATATGCGGGATCTGGATGGACTGTTGATTAATTCGGCTACGAGGTTCACAGAATTGGAGTAACTAGACACCGCACCCAAGGACCTGAAGGCCATTGAGACTTGTGAGATTGTTTTTGGTAATATAGTGGATGAACTACAGCGAGTCGCCAATCATCAGCTAACGATAGAATCTACAAAAAAAGTAAAAGAGGCTCCATGGCATGAAAGTCACCGTCAATACATTAGTGTGTTCCTTCGATATGAAAGCATTGTGTCCCAAGGTGACAAGGTACTAAATGCTACAAAACCCTCGTTTTTCCTTATCGCTTGACCCATTTCCTTGGCTGGCGCCTAAGCCACCTACAAGCCCCCATTTTTGCCCTTCCATAATCACCCTTCGTAAGTACTCAACTGAAAATACCCTGAATAACTTCCGTGGATCGTCCAACCACTCTTGCACCTCCTCCCACAGTCTTCTCAGCCCCTCTGCCCCGTCCCCCTCGAACCGGCTCTTTAACTGCGCAAAACTGCACAGCCCCTCGGTGCCGAATAACTTCATTGACTCATATCCACTCTCGCGGACATACAACGCCTTGGACAACTTCGCGCCACTCCAATCCACGATGAGTGGTGCATACAGAATATGAGGCGTTCGTCCCACTGCCAAGCCCGTGGTCCCTGACCAGCCCGCCAGTGGACGGTAGAGGAACACCTCCTGGTACATGCCGGCGTAGTCCGCGCCCGTGATGCGTACATGATGCGCGCTGGTGTCTAGCAGCTGACTCATGCTGCGGATGAGATTGCGTGCCGGGGCATTTGCTTCCAGACGGCAAACGTCGGCAGGGTCAGAGATGCAAATCGAGTGTGGTCCATGATTTGGGCATTGAAAGGTAATTGTAGCGTCAGGACTGGCCAAGTGTGCATTCCGGTTTTGTTGATTGCTGTCATCGTTGTATGCATTGAGCCGGCCATGTTTCTCGGCCAGGCCACAGCCTGGGATGGGGCATGCAGCACGGAGAGCTAGCGTGCCGTACTTGGGGGAAAGTTGGTGTCCAAGGAAGGCATGATTGGCGATAATGTAACGGAGCAGTGAAGGAATGGTAGGCTGAGAGAAGAAGTCGGACTGGAAGGATGTCGTAAAGGGGATCTCTGACCAGATGGACAGGAGATTGAGAACCTGTGTGTAATCGGGGATGTGCGTGTCAAGGGCTCCAGGAACGTCTCGGTAAGACTTTTGATATTTTATTCCGCCAATAGCAATCTCATGGCCTTGGACTGGTGCGGTGTCGACAAAAGTGATCTCGACTGAGACGGGCGGCGGCTGAGAGTCAGCATGAACTGCCATAGTTTGCATTCGTTTACGGACCTCTCGGGCAAGCAAGAAAGCATAGCAGAAGACGACAAGGGTGCCAGCGTGAGGAGAGTTATTTGGTTGCGCTCCAGCGTGTATGACGATGGGACGGGTTGGAAGCTGGAAAGGGAGCTCTGGGCGATTCTTGGGGACCGTTTCGATGCTCAGCTCATCTACCACTCGCCCCTTTTCACCATTTGAGAGGATCTCGTCGTTTGTGAGAGCAAGCAGGACGGGCTCGACGATGTCTTCCTGGAACGCATATGAGCCGCCACCGAGCGGATCATGCACCTGGCCATCATGAAAGGTTGCAAATATTGGGCTCTTGGGTATCAAGGTAGGGACCAGGGCCTGTATGGCAGATAGTATTTCTTTGCAGCTGCTCGATTGTAGCGAGATGTTCTGAGGCTGAACTGGCTGGATAGTTGAAGAGGGACCCACCTCATCCGCGATCAGTGGGGCAAGCAGCTTGACTAGATTCTGGGCAGCAATAGCGCGAGGATCTGATGCAGGCGGGTCCATCCTGATCTAGAATTTTTGAATGCGATGTTGACAGTGTGATCAGGTAGGCTTGAGGATTAGACGGAGTAGACGGGGGAGTGTATTCTCAAATGGTTTGGAAGGAAAAAGGAAGGAGAAGGAGAAGTTCTAGAGGATGGTGTATACTCCTGAGCAACAGCAACGCAAACAAGAGACCGTTGGCAACAAGACGTAATTACAATTCTTGCTTTGTTACTCTGCAGGATTGTTCTCTTTGATTGCAATGGGAGTCAATTTGAAAAGACCTTCAATGGCCTATATCATACATGATGGAAGTCATCCTTAAACAACAATGTATAGTTCATTATCTCCAAGAGACTCAATGCTCGGACACAAAGATGCCCGCCATTCCCATACCCTACAGAGTACGCAGTTAGTGAGGTCCATGACGAGAAGAGAGGAAAACTTACAGTTCCGACACACATCGAGGTGACAGCGACGCGCTTGTTCTGTCGACGCAACTCGGAAAGCGCCGTCACCACCTGGCGCGCACCAGTGGCGCCAAGGGGATGGCCAAAGGCACTGTAGCCGTCAGTAACATAATCTGCCATAGCTTAGACTGGACTTACATGGCACCACCACGCGGGTTCACCTTGGATTCATCCAGGCCCAATTTACCGACGCAGTAAACACCCTGGAAACATTAGTCTCTGTAAAGCAAAATAAACAGGCGAACCAAAGACTTACCATAGAAGCAAATGCCTCGTTAATCTCAAAGATATCAATCTCATCCTTGCTCAGTCCAAACTTGGATAGAATATTCGGAATAGCAATGGAAGGACCAATGCCCATAATGCGAGGCTCCAACCCAGCAACAGTCGCACCACAGAACTTGCCAATAATCGGCTGACCAAGCTCTTGAGCGCGCGATCGCTTCATCAGAACCAAAGCAGCAGCACCATCGGTGATCTGGCTCGCGTTGCCACCAGTCGTAGCACTGGGCGCCCACTGCGGGAACGCAGAGCGGATCTTGCCGAGGGACTCAGCGGTGGTGCCGTAGCGAATACCATCGTCCCGATCCACAATGACTTCCTTCACCTCGCCGGTCTTGGGATCCTTGATCTGCGTCTTGACGGGGATGATCTCATCGTTGAACCAGCCCGCCTTCTGTGCCCGCTCCGCCTTTTGATAACTTCCCGCCGCGAACTTGTCGTGCTGCTCACGGGGAATGCCAAATTGCTTTGCGACATTCTCGGACGTCTGGCCCATGGGCTGGTAGTTTTGCGAAGCAAGCGGGTGCGAATTGATACGCTCGGACATCTCGGGTGAGCCACCGTCGGCATTAGTGCTCATGCTCTCGGCGCCCACGGCGATGCCGACATCGATCGAACCAGTGATGATCTGGTTCGCGATGTTTTGGATAGCCAGAAGACCAGACGAGCAGAAACGGTTAGAGACGGAGGCGGCGGCAGTGGCGGGGAATCCAGCGGCCAGAACGGCGGAGCGGACGACGTAGGCCGAGCCTGGACAGAGACAGTTTCCAACGCAGACATCCTCAACGAGGTTGGGGTCAATCTTGGACTTTTCGCGCACGGTCTAATCGTTGTTAGGAGTGACTTCCAGTAATGGGATTTTGGACGTACGCTGAGGAGTGAAATCAAAAGGTCATCCACGGTCGTGTCCTTGAATCCACCTTTCCGCGCCTTGGTGAGCGGAGTGCGCGCCAGATATGTGATGACCTGCGGGCTCATTCAGCAGCACATTCAAGATTAAATTGATTCGGTCGACATACCACATCGTCCGGGTTCTTAGCCAAAATCCTCTGTCTCGCAGAGGCTGGGTGTGAGGCAGATAGCTGGTTCGTGACCGCTGACAATCGCTGCTGTGAGGAAGACATGGTGAAATGCAGAGTCTAACTTGGAATTCTTTCTTCCAGGAACCGGCAGTGGCACAATTTAAAAGATCCGGGGTTCTGCATTGCGGGGTTGCAAAAGAACCGCGGCTCCGACTTGTGATTCATAGCTTCATCGGACCGAATCAGTCGAGGCAAATCGGGCGCGAGTCCGAATCAAATTGCCGGCTCCGTCGGCTTCCTGCCTGGTATCATACTGTAATCTGCATGGCCTCGGTCGGGAAAGGTGCATTCCTATTGGTGGAGAAGCTGTATTTGGTGCTATGATGTAATGGAGATACGGTGGTATACTTTTGAACAGTGACCGTGTTGATCAGACTGTAACCACGTTCAGCCGAAACTACCAAGTCTACATAATTGAGTATAGAGATTCTATTCTCGTAATGCATATTTAATATCTCAGCTACTACTGAGCCCGCTCATCCAAGTAAAGTCGTTTCAAGCGTGGCAAAAACCGGGGTTTACAACGTCCCGAATACGGGAAATCCTTGTAACAAACATGAAACTCAATTAACCTCGATGTTTGCAGGGCTTCATTGTAGACGGCAGATCAAATCGGTTAGTTTCCGGGCTGACCTCATTCCAGTGGGGGCTTAATTTATATTTACCCCAGTCTCACTTCCCCAGACTGAATCCGCGTAAACTGAGCTGTCGCATTTCTTTGATTTCTTGGGAAACGCATCTTTCACGCCCGACAGCAAACAATGGATATCCTTTCCGAGGCCACTGCGCCTACAGTGGCAATGACGTCCGCGCTGTCGATGGCAGCGGGAGCGTATCTGAATGCGAAACTCGCTATATCGACCGACCTCTCGACATTGTCGAAAGATCGCGCCTTTGCCAAGCGGATTGGGGAGCGAATTAATCAGCTTGGCGATTCCACTACCATCTATAAGATGCTGGAGCGGGTAGTTGAGGTGGAAGGTCAAGGCGCTGCGGATGCGCTGTGGTTTGAACAGAGGGTTTGGTCGTACACTCAATTGAAGGACTGTGAGTATGATGGTAATCCTCTCGCCGGTCAATGCTGATTGTATGATTCGCAGTGGTCGACCGCTTCGCAGCTCTGTTGCACGCCAGAAATGTCAAAGCTGGGGACTTTGTCGGTGTGTTCATGAGCAACTCGCCTGAGATGGTCATTGCACTTTATGCATTGGCTAAACTCGGTGCTATCGCTGCGATGATCAACACCAATCTTCGAGGTAAGCTGATCCCTTTTTATAGCGGAAGTCGTACCTAACCCCCCGCCATAGATGACACTTTCGTACATTGTCTGAATGTTTCCGGCTCCAACTTCATCATCTCAACTCCAGACCTGTCACAAGCTGTGTGCGTCGACCTGCCACACCTGGCACTGAGTCTTTTCTCCTTTGACGGTGTCTCCCCCGAAAAGACAGAGGTTGTCACACCGGCGGATCTTCAGCAATTCTCTGGCTCCGAAGTCCAACCTGCCAAGCGCACCCCCAAAGACCTGACAGCGTTGATCTACACCTCTGGTACCACCGGAAAGCCAAAGGCATGCGCAGTGCGAAACATGCTCGCACTCGTCACTTCCACTCCACAATCAACCGATGTCAATGACCGTTCCAAATACTACCCCATGCGCATTTACTCCTCTCTCCCTCTCTTCCACGGCACAGCCTTCTTCACCGGTCTTTGTTACGCCGTCGGCAACGCGGGAACCCTTTGTCTCCGCCGGAAATTCTCTGCCTCGCAGTTCTGGAAAGACATTCACGATTCCAAAGCCACTCGCACCCTGTACATCGGTGAATTATGCCGCTACCTCCTTGCCACTCCCCCATCTCCGTTCGACCAAAACCACCAATGCATCGTTGCCTGCGGCAACGGACTGCGTGGAGAAATCTGGGAGCGGTTCAAGCAGCGTTTTGCCGTGCCCGAGATTCGTGAATTCTACCGCTCTACCGAAGGCATCGCCAAATTCGACAACCATGGTCCTGGTGTTTGGGGGGCAGGCAAAATAGGATTCTCAGGACCTATTCGTCGATGCCTGGAAGATGAAACCTTCATTGTCAAGTACGACACTGATACCGAGATGCCGTACCGCGATCCGACAACGGGATTCTGTGTTCGCGCGCAGCTGGGCGAGGAGGGCGAGGCGATTGGTCGTGTGCGGGACCGTGGGCTGCTGACCGAGTATCTGCACAACGAAGACGCAACCGAGAAGAAATTGCTGCGCGATGTCTTCCAGAAAGGTGATCTGTTCCAGCGGACGGGCGATCTCGTGGCTCAAGACTTCTCTGGCTGGGTCAAGTTCCAAGACCGTGTGGGCGACACGTTTCGCTGGAAGGGTGAGAATGTTAGCGCCGGCGAAGTCCGGGATCATATCTGTCGCATCGAGGGTGTTCATGATGCTGTGGTGTATGGTGTGAAACTCGCTGGGTGAGTATCCCCCGCCCTTTTGAAGAGAGAATCGCTAACATGTCTAGATATGATGGCCAAGCGGGCGCAGCCGGCATCACTTTGGAAGATCATTCATCGAGTTCCGAAGTTGAGCTGATGTCGAAGCTTTACAAAGAGTTGAAGAGACGAGGCGTTCCATCATACGCTATCCCAAGACTTGTGCGATTTGTCGAAAAGTGAGAATAATCCGCCTACCATATTGGACTCTGTTTACTAACTGGTTCCAACAGGGTTGCAACAGGAGTCACGTTCAAGCAAGCAAAGGGCGATCTGGTGAAAAAGGCCTGGGATCCCCGCAAAGAACCGGCAGCAGACTCGATGTACTGGTTGAACGGGACTAAATACGAGAAGCTGAATGACGAGTCTTGGTCGAGTATTGAGGCCGGCAAGGCCAAGCTGTGAGGAGTAAACTATATGTATATATAGCAACCTGTGATAGACCACAATTCAATTTGTATAGAGATCGCCTGCCCAGGTGAGTGGTGTATTCGGCATCTAGCACCTTTGCCGACGAGTATAACTGCCCAGATGCTCCCCGGGCGACACCACAAACCGATCAGACCAAATGAAACACTGTGCCTCTCAAATCTCACCCGGCAAATGCATTAACACTGTCGGCGGCATTAAGTGCGGGCAATGCCCAGAAATAGAAACGAATAACCTTTCGAAGCGCTTGGCTCCAGATGTTCCCCACTTCTAATTTTAGCAGATTGCTGTGATGACGATGGAAAATGATCTTTGAATACACTATTGAACTTCAGCATCTCTCCAGGCGCCACCCATACTTATTCATCCTGTCTAGGTCTAGATGAAGTGAAAAGGTCGATGAATGAATTGACATCTCAAATAATAGCAAAATGGTATCATGAGTAAGGACCAGCCTTGTCTATGGCAAAACAGAATTCCAACACGTTGAATCATGAACATTCAAACAGAGCCTCAAACCGCATCTTTCAGCACCGAAGGCAAACATCCTACCCACGGTAATCCAGTTGAATATCCAGACGAACCGCACCCGGTGCCAGGTTACCACCAATCCCACCAATCTTGCGCATATTGGCCTTGTAGGAATTATCAAAATGTCCCCCCTTAGCAATAGAGGAACACTGCTGCGGCTTCGAAAGCATCTCGCAAACCTTGATGCCCTGAACCTCAGAACCAGCGTCCTGTGCTTGGATAGCCGACACGTCGAAACCAGACCATCCATCATTGATAACAGACCCAAAGTCAAACTCAACCGAAGTAGAGACGTAACTACCCACTTCATTCTTAGGAAACGGCTTTCCTTTTTCCACGGCAGACAGAGCTCCCTGGGTATTTTCGTCAAAGGCGTAGTACTTGACTTCATTAGGACCGATGGTAAATCTCTTGCATTCTTTGCCATATTGGCCGTCCATTTTGCCCTCGGGGCCCATTTTGTTCCAGATGATGACCGTCATTGGGAATTCTTCCGAGCCCCGGATTTGCGCGACGTATTTGTAGTGTTGCGCCTTGTTGGCGTGGACGGAGATGATGTTGCTGCCGTAGGGAATGCCGACGTTTCCAGAGTGGAGGTCGCCCTTTGGACCGTGGTCTTCGGTCTGTCCGCCGAAGCCTATAGAGGAAAAGAGGCCGTTGGCTGTCACGGAAAGCCATTCTGTAAGTCCGCCGTTGGAAGCGCTGTTGGAAGCGTCGCTGGGAGATTGGGTGGAAGCGCCTGTTGAAACGCCATTGGAAACATCATTGAAAGTTGCGCTCGGGGCACTGTTTGCGACACCAGCTGGGGAGGGAACACCAGGCGCGTTTGCTTCTCGGCGGGCTTGACCTTCAGGACGAGCGAGTGTCCCGGAGACAACAGCTGCCAGCAGCATGACCGATTTTGTGAAGAGCATTGTGACGAATCTGCGCGAGACGATGCAAGGATAGAGGAATAGAAGAAGTATATCAAAAATAAGAATCACACACCAGTAGGCAACGCAAAGCTGTAAGCTGAAGCCCACGAAGAAAAGTCGCTAAAGAAAAAAAACAACAACGAACCGGCGAGGCGTCACATCTCTGGCATTAAGTACTCCGTACTGCCCAGATCCGTACAGGGGCCATGCGGCGCCAAAATGGTACGCAGTGGAGTCGGCGGTTCCTGGTTCCTGGCATCTCACCGAAAGCGCCGGGGGCTACGTACAGCGTCGTAGAAGGGGCCAGTGGATGAGAACATGCGAGTGGTCCAGAAGGGCCGGATTGACAGGGGCGTAGCTGATTGGATGTCAGGGTTGATTTGGCCGATTTGAAAATCCACGGCTATGACTTCTCTACGTGTTTCAGATGTGAACCCTATAGTATCGGGTTACGACGTCATGCCTTCTCTGGGTAGGATTGGGATGGCCCCAAGGCGCTTGGCCCCAATTCGTGTTTTGTAGACCCGCCCCTAGATCCTGAAGGAGTATCCATCTACTATGATGCGAATAAGGCTGCTTGGTCCTGGAAACGTGGATAGTTTTATTCCCGATGATCAGGGCGGTTAAGGTTTCGTGAACGGTTCCGAGATGATTGTGCTTTAGCGTACGGAGTAGTGGGGCATTGATTGGTTGTTCGGCCATGGACAAGCTGGAGAGTATAAAATGAGTATCGCAAATGCATTCATGGACAATGGACAAATTACAAAAATCACCGGCAGAATTGAAGATTGAATGACAATCTCATTTGGCAGCAGCTTTGACACCGTGGAACGAAGCACAATGTACCAAGTGGGGGCGGAGACAGCAACCCCCGTTCTACATTCCGCCCCAGACTTACTTGGCAAAGATCAAAGTCGAATCTAATCATGACAACTGTGATGCATGGAATAGTCCATATTATATAGCATAGATTGACCGCCAAACAGATACATACTTTTTATGCTCGGGACGACGCCCGAGACATCCGCAACACCTCAGATTTACTCTACAGCATCGGTGATGCAGCCGTGGCTGGCATCCTTGACAGTTCTGTTGTTCATAGTCAGTATTTGAATAGTCGTCCAGATGGGAAAGAAACTCACCTGGCGTACTTGCCCAGAGTACCGCGCATGGTCAAGCCCGTCTCGGGCAACTGACCAGCAGCCTTACGGGCCTCCCAGTCCTTGCGACGCTCAGCGAGCTCAGACTGGGAAACATCCACGTCCAGAAGGAGCTTGTCAGCGTCGATAGTGATCACATCACCGTCGTGGACAAGACCAATAGGACCACCGACGGCGGCCTCAGGAACAATATGACCAATCAAGAAACCGTGAGAGCCACCGGAGAAACGACCGTCGGTGATCAAGGCACACGACGAGCCAAGGCCAGCACCCATCAGAGCAGACGAGGGCTTGAGCATTTCTAGGAAAATCGTTAGTAAATTCAAATTACGGGAGCGCAGGACAGTCACATACCAGGCATGCCGGGGCCACCCTTAGGGCCAGTGTAGCGGATCACAACAACCGTCTTCTCATCCTTCTTGATCTCTTCGCGTTCCAGCGCAGCGATAAAGTCATCCTCGCTGTCGAAGACGCGGGCCTTACCAGTGAAGGAGGTACCTTCTTTACCGGTGATTTTGCCCACACTACCACCAGGAGCCAGTGAGCCGCGCAGGATTTGAATGTGACCAGTGCTCTTAATAGGGTCCGAGAAAGGCCGGATAATCTTCTGGTCCTTGTTGAAATCCGGCAGTTTGTCCAGGTTCTGGGCAAGTGTCTCACCGGTAACGGTCATGCCGGAACCATCAATGAGACCCTCCCGCAGCAACAGCTTCAGCAGAGCTGGGGTACCGCCGGCTTCATGCATGTCAGCCATGACGTACTTGCCCGAGGGCTTCAGGTCAGCGAGGAAGGGAGTGCGATCCGAGACGGCTTGGAAGTCGTCAATGGTGAGCTTGACGCCAACCGAGTCGGCAATGGCAATCAAGTGCAGCACGGCGTTTGTAGAGCCACCCGTGATGTTGACAACGACCATGGCGTTCTCGAAGGCCTGACGAGTCAAGATATCGCGAGGGCGGATGTCCTCGGCAAGCAGCTTCTTAATAGCGCCACCAGCAGCCAAGCACTCGAGGTACTTGGCCTGCGAGTTGGCTGGGTTGGACGAGGATCCGGGAAGGGTCATACCCATGGTCTCAATGGCAGTAGCCATGGTGTTGGCCGTGTACATACCACCGCAGGCACCCTCACCAGGACAGGCGTGGCGGATAACATCGAAACGCTGAGGCTCAGTAATCTCTCTGGTGATAAATTGGCCATATGCTTGGAAAGCAGAGATAATATCGATATCGGCGTTGTTTTGAGTCACGGCGCAACCAGGCTTAATGGATCCACCGTAGACCATGATACTGGGGCGGTTGAAGCGACCCATAGCCATCAACACACCGGGCATGTTCTTGTCGCAACCGGGAATACTGATATTGGCATCGTACCACTGACCGCCCATGACGGTCTCAACGGAGTCCGCGATCAGGTCGCGACTCTGCAGCGAGTAGCGCATCCCTGAGGTTCCCATACTGATGGCATCACTGACGCCGACGGTGTTGAACTGGAATCCAACCATGTTCGCATCCATCACACCCTCGCGCACTTTGTTGTTCAAGTCGAGCAAGTGCATGTTGCACGGATTGCCGTTAAACCAAACGGAAGAAATTCCGACCTGGGGCTTGTTCATGTCCTCCTCCTTGAGACCGACGGCATAGAGCATGGCCTGAGAGGCACCCTGTGAGATTGGCTGGGTGATGGTCCGCGAGACCTTGTTGAGAGCCTTGTCATCTTGTTGGTAGCGGGGAACGGTGGTCGACAGAGCGCGACTGAACGGCCGAAAAAGTTAGCGACTTTTGCCGCCCATTGTTGGGCATTGAGACTCACGCTGGGGTGGTCGACCTGGACCAGCTCCGCAGAGCTGCGGGCAGTCTCGCCCGAGTTGGAGGCAACATGGTAGAAAAGGGATTGAATTGGGGGAAGAAGAGGAGAGTCGGGACGGTAAGAAATAACCGGAAGAAGCTGGAGCTGCCGGAGTTGGTGCGATGCTCCCCGGCTCCACCGCCCACCGCTCGGCCAATCCACGACGGGCGGTTGTCATCTTGACAATCTGAGAACGGTCCAGCTGATCTGTTCGGATGAGGCTTTCGATACCAAACTCCGCCATATGGATATACACGGCCACGAGTCACGCCAGGGGTTATATCCCTGTTGATTGGATGACCGTTAAGCAGAGAACGGTTCTACATCAACGACCGAAGCCGAATTGCTTGCATTATCTGACGCAGCAAAGTCCCTCCGTTGTTGATACCAAGCTTCGCCACGTTGATATCCACGGTCACTGGTTACGCCAGGGGGTTAGATCAGATCGAATTAGGATCCAATAGGTCTAGACCGACATGGTGGCAGATAGACCTATTGAATCCCAATCCTCTCCGATCTAACCTCCTGCCGTAACCAGTGACCGTGGATGTCAACATGGCGAAGCTTGGTATTAAAAGCTTCGCTCAAACAGTTCAGCTGGACCGTTCTGAGGTTATCACACTGGATCGAGATGGGGTACTCCGGAAACAACACCATGTTGGCTAATACCCTGTTCCACCAGCGGAGAGACTTTCCAGCTACGTCAGATAATGCAAGCAATTCGGCTTCGGTCGTTGATGTAGTAACTGTTTTCTGTTTAACAGCCCTCCAATCAACAGGGATATAACCCCTGGATCCTCAGTTTAATAGGGGGATTACTAGCAAAATAGAGGAGCAGATTTGTGACAGAGTATCTATCACCCGCTTATGAACCCACTTCTAGCCAAATTCTGTCCGACACATCTCTCCAAACAGCTGCATGCTGAGACGACTCCTCTCGTTGCTGAAATGAACATGCAGGGATTCGGGATGAAATCCATACCTGCGTACTACTGTATAGAATTCAAGTTATGAATTTCTTTAAATATGAATACCATCGCTAACACGTAGAACCACATTTGCTCGGTTCATACTTCCACCAACGGAGGTTCTATCAGTCACTAGGATCGTGGTCTTTTGGCAAAGATTCTTGTATGAAAAATGGCATGTTTCGATGATGAATTGGCAGGGAAAGGATGCAAGGCACATTGAAATTGAATCAACACAGAACCTCCAGGCGCATGGTGTCTCTAACCTGCAACGTATCTACAAGAGACAGCACGCAGAAGACAGTAACGTAGGAAAGTACTATCATTACAGGGATCTGACCCATAGCGTTCCTCTATGTCATGCCTATCGTGTAGCAAGTAAAGGGTGAGGCACGTGGAGTATCAGAAACACCTATATTGAGAAGTTTCGTCAACCACGGCTTTGAACAAGCCCATCAGTCTTATGAGCGAACCCGGGCATCCACCTAAATCGTCGAATGTTCTGTCAACAAGTTATACAATTGCCTAGCGGAATTGAGGAACCCATTGCAACCTGACAAAGCTATTCATTGCACGAAGTCCCGAAAAGTCTGCAGCCTCATGATTGTATATCTCTGGGTCACGATTCAGAATAGGCATTGAGAGCCGATTCACTGAAGGCAATCATCATTCAAGTAAGGTTACCTAGTTTATTGTTCAATCAAGCCTGAATAGTGAGACGCAAGTGACAGAATAGTGAGTGGTGGGCCTGTTACAATTGAGATAGGCAGCATGCGATATCTCTTGCCTATTCACCCAACTTGGCATACAATGGCACTCACAATCATAACTGATTCCTGCTGAATAGCTACCTGAATGCCAGATTAGGAAAATAATGAGAGTTGACTACTCCAGGCTCGATACTCTCCCAAAGCATACCTCAAGGCAACACACTCCTTAGGTATAAATAAACCATGGGGACATTCACTTTCCTCTCTTCAACTCTTCGACATTCACCGTCATGAACCCTCACTGTGCAAACCAGTTGGCCCCTGGTGGGTCGGAGCACAGCAACCCGCTGCCAATCCCCAAGGCATGTGCCTTGAGGGGGCGCGACATTGAGGCGTTGACGGAGCCCTACGCCCACGGCCAGGTCTCCCGGGAAGGACAATCCGACCTTTTCGACAAGGTCCTGGGGCTGGACCCCAGCTATGCCCCCGGTCTGGTCGTGCTGGCGTGGGAGCTGAACGAGTTCCTGGCCCGGCTCGTATGCGTTGTGGACGCGGGTTCTCCAAACCCGTGGCTGCTCTGCATCGAGCTGGCGCCAGAATATATCTGGCTGGGACTGCGCTGGGCTGGACCCACGCCTGCCGGTAAGTTGCTTGTCTTCCGTCTGATATGGATGCATCTGCTAACGCTGAACAGTCCCATGGCAACTCTTCTTCGCCGGCATGTTCGACATCATCAACAACCGGCCCCTGGCTACCCAGATCATGGTCGCCCACTCGCTCAATCAGGAGTGGCCTCTGCTCATCGACAATCTGGGAAATCACTTTGGTGCAACGGTCGGTGCTGCTGTTTACTGGTGGCCACCTTGCACCATCCCATGGAGCATGACAATCGACATGATCGACCCAGGGCCCGAGATCGACATGCCGGATTTCGACGACGGCGCCACCGACGACGGCTGGGGTGATGGAGGCGGCTGGCCCCCTCCAGGCGCGTTCCCAGCGCCCGCCCCAGCTCCGGTGCATTCCATGACGATGGACATCGTCAGCGAGAGCGATGGAGACGATCTCCCGTCTCTTGGTGCATTGACAGTAACCGCACCTGCTCCCGCTGCGATGTCCGTTGTCAGCGACAGCGACGGAGACGACTTCCCGTCCCTTGGTGCGTTGACAATTACCGCACCCGCTCGCGCCTCAACGTCCGTCTCGAACTCGACCGCCCCTGCACCATTCCCTGCACCCTTCCCCGCGGCCCGTCAACACGAGGATCACACCTTTGCCGCGTGGGGATTGCCCGTGCGACCACCTCCCGTCATTCCCGATGCGCCCGACAATGAGCTCCACGCCGCCGAGGCCTTGATGTGCCTGATGGGCGGCGCTCGCAACAATACGTTGCCCATGGAGGCGCAAGATCGGAACGAGGAGAGTGAGGAGCAGGATGCGGACGATGAAGAAGAGGAGTCGGAGGATTATATAGATCCGGCCGAAGGGAAAGGGGAGGGGGATGTGGAGGAGGGGTATGAGGGGGATGATGAGGAAGGGCCCCAGGATGAGGAAGAGGAGGAGGAAACGGAGGAGGAAACAGAGGATGAGGAAGAGGAGGAGGAGGAGAGCTGGCCAGAGATCCCGCAGACGTGGGAGGAGATGAACGCGTACTTGCGGGATCTGGCTCGGCAGATGGGGGCGTATGATTGAGGGGCCCGGGGTATATATAGTCTTTGTATCAACACTGCCATGTACATTAGTCCGAGAGCGAGCTGGACTCGCGATGCATCGAATTGACTGGGTTCGAGGCGATTGAACACACATTGAAAACATAGTAGATGTAATTGCCAACTGCTTCATTTCGATTATCAAAGTTATACACATGTTCAACGCAGATCCATACCTCCCGAGATAGCATTACTTCCGCCGCGGACTCATGAGAACGTCAAAGTCCAACGGTTTGATACTGAAGGCGCCGTTGGAACGAAGGATATAGTTTGGGTCAGCCAACTCAAACGACACTTCCTTGATGATACTGGCCAAAGTAAGGAAAGACCATTGCCATGCCCAAGCCTTGCCAATACACTCGCGTTTACCATTACCAAACCCTTTCTTCGCAGCGGCGGGGAGCTTATCCCATTTGTCGCCGAGAACTTGCTCTGGCCGAAAATCCTCGGGATACTCAAAGACGGCCGGATCGCGATTCACTGCGTTGAGGATTGCGATGATAGCTTGGTCATGTGGAATCTGGTATTCACCACAGCCTAGAAGAACCGGGGTCTTATCATTGGACTTGGATGGGATTGGTTCAATGTTGAAGCCAGGGGCTGTGGCAGACAGACGGATTGACTCGCGAAGACATGCCTCAATATAAGGTAGCTCACCGAGATGACCGAGCTCAATTGGGCCATCTCCAACAACGGTATCAATCTCCCGTTGGGCTTTTTGGACAGCATCGGGATTGGTGGCTAGGAAATAAATTGCGTAGGAAACGAGGTTTGCAGCCGTGGCAGCACCGATGAGGATTGTCACCACCTCATCGATTACTTGCGAGTCCTTGAGTTTTTCTCCCGTTTCCGAGTCGGTTGCATTCAGCATCGCATCGAGCATATCGTTACGAGACTGGGTATCGGTGTTATCCATCCGAGTTTTGACAATCGCGCTCGCATACGCGCGCATGTACTTCGTCTGGGTCGAGAAACGATGGTGGTAAATCCACTTTAGAATCTTGGGGCGGCTTGGTCGCTTCATGGCCTCAGCCGTCGCACCCTCAAAGGCTCGAACCATATCACATGCATTCTTTCTCTCGTCATTCGGGTTCGACTTGTCGAGGACATGCAGGCGCTGGTTAAAAAAGCATTTCACACAAGATGCCAGGAGAATCACGTCAAGATCTTCCGTGGCTCGGACACGTTGCTTCGGGGACGAACTCCACTTCCCCGTCAAATCAGAGATAATGGCTGCCATGTCCTTGAATGCGGTGACCGAGTCGACCGCTTCTCTCGACACGTATGGATAAATGAGCCGATGGGCTATACCCCAGCTCTTTTCGTCGTCGTATGCGACAAATAGACTGTCATTGACCGAGTATCGCATCTCAACGACCGGGCCTGTCACACATTTTTGAAATCGCGTCTGGTCACAAACTTCTTCCAGGAGGGCAACGCTGCACACAAAGACAATTTGATGACCGAGTACATTGATCTTGAAAATGGGACCTGCAACACAATTTAGCCTAGCTGGAGATGATCTCACTCGGCCCTTGAGCACCGACCATACTGCTTCGCCAACTTATTGAGCGAATTCCATGTATCGTTGGGATCGATGTCAAAGATGTTTCCCAGAATAGGGACCCCGGGGGGTGAAGGGATTCCAGACATGACCAGCGAGTCAATATGAAGACGGAGAAGCAGACCACAATGCGGGGGTGCTCAGCTTAAAAGCTTCCAAAGCTCTCACCTCCAGGCCCATTTCAGTATCATGCATGAGAACCAGCCTAGCTTGCAAAGAACATGTGTGCTAAGTGGTGCATAGGAGCCGGCAAGCTGGTCATGATGACGATCCCAAGCTTTAGTTTTGTCGTGTAACGATGAGGTGCAGTCAGAGAGATTGTGATTGTCAGCTCTATAGCGGCAGACGGCCCACATGTTCGAGTGATTGTGGACGTCGTCGACCAATCACTTTCAAAGGCATTCAATTTTTCAGCTCCGTGGCCTTGTTTGTGGGATCTTCGAGTTCAGCGCCTGTCATTGGTATCCCGGCGGCATTTTTAGTGGATCAAAGTAAGCTAATCGACAGTCTCCGTACGGAGAACTGTAAACAACTCTAAAAGAGGAAGATCCGAACATCCGTTTTGGCGGAAAAAGGAAAATCTGATCTTCCGCGCAATGCTTAGTCAACTGGCGGTTATCGGAGGAGCGGGGAACTTCAACCCCAGACGCAACATGGCCCGAGGTCGAAGGGTTCAGCGAGCTCGGTGCTTTATATCTGCCTTCTCTGCCCTTTCATCATAATTTCTGCATTGTTTTTCTCAGCGCCCACTATGCTTCGTTCAATTCCCCGACGGATTGCTCGCCCTCGTCAACTATCGATCGCATCCAGACCATCTCGTGTCGCCGTGCGTTCCTTTACATGCGGTTATCCTCGGATGTCACCGCCCACTCAACCGCCAGCAGCCATGAATCTGCCAGCGGACTCATACCAACTCCTGTCGACAGAACAGAAAGCAGGCTCATCAGAAGATGTCTTGTTTGAGCAACAAGTGCGCGATGTTCAGGCGTGGTGGGATTCTCCACGATTCGAGGGCATCAAGCGGACTTACTCGGCCGAAGATGTGGTGAGCAAACGGGGCACACTGCAACAGACGTATCCCAGCTCTTTAATGGCCCGAAAATTATTCAATCTGCTCAATGAGCGCGCTGCTGCTGGTCAGCCCGTTCATACTAGTATGTCAATGTTCTGGCGATTGTTGTATATTCCAACTGACGTCCCGCGCAGTGGGTGCCATTGACCCGGTGCAGATGACGCAGCAGGCTCCCAATCAGGAAGTCCTGTATATTTCTGGCTGGGCTTGCTCGTCACTCCTAACCACGACCAATGAAGTCTCTCCAGACTTTGGCGACTACCCTTACAACACTGTTCCCAACCAGGTCCAGCGGCTCTTCAAGGCACAGCAGATGCACGACCGGAAGCACTGGGATGCCCGACGAAAACTGACTGCTGAGCAACGTAAGGAGACGCCTTATGTGGACTACATGCGACCAATCATCGCGGACGGTGATACTGGGTACGTTCTGTTCTAACAATCAAATGACCGGAGCTAATCTCATGCAGTCATGGCGGCTTGTCAGCAGTTTTGAAGCTGGCCAAGCTCTTTGCTGAGAATGGTGCCGCGGCTGTTCACTTCGAGGATCAGCTCCACGGAGGCAAAAAGTGTGGCCATCTGGCTGGCAAGGTCATCGTTCCTATGGGCGAGCATATTAATCGCCTGGTGGCTACGCGCTTCCAGTGGGATATGATGGGGTGTGAGAATCTGGTGATTGCTCGGACTGACTCGGAGAGCGGAAAGCTGATCAGTAGCGCAATCGATGTGCGTGACCATGAGTTCATCCTGGGTGTCACAGAAGACGTGGAACCTCTGGCTGAGACTCTACAAGCAATGGAGCGTGAAGGGGCATCACCGTCTGAGATTGACGCGTTCGAGCTCAACTGGGTCAAGACACACAAGCTCGTGACCTTTGACGATGGTGGGTTATTCATTTTACACTTGACTTGACGAGGCGATTCGCGATTACTCACACTGATTAGCCGTCGATGCCCATCTCGAGTCTGAAGGGGCATCCCAGTCAACCCGCGATGCTTATAAAGCCCAGGTTCAGAAGAACCCCGACCTGTCTATTTCCCGTCGCCGTGCCCTGGCTAATGATTATACCAAATCGCCTGTCGTCTGGTCGTGTGATAGCCCCCGCACTCGTGAGGGATTCTACCACTACCGCGCTGGATTCCCTGCAGCCACCAAGCGTGCCAGAGAATTTGCCCCCTATGCCGACCTTCTCTGGGTCGAAACCGGCGATCCAAACGTCGAGAAAGCAGGCAAGCTTGCCGATGAGGTACGCGCCGCACACCCGGGCAAGAAGCTCGTGTACAACCTGAGCCCATCGTTCAACTGGATGGGCCAGGGATTCGATGAGGCATCACTCAAGTCTTTCATTTGGGATCTTGCCAAGCAAGGGTAAGCTCTGCTTCTTACGCTTGTTTGACTTCGCACTAACCTTTTTTTAACTTAGATTCGTCTTGCAACTGATCTCGTTGGCTGGTCTGCACAGCAATGCCACCATCACCACCGAGCTATCTCGCGCATTCAAGGAGGAGGGCATGCTGGCCTATGTCCGACTAATCCAGTCGCGTGAGAAGGAGCTCGGTGTCGATGTTCTCACCCACCAGAAATGGAGCGGTGCGCCTTACATGGATGGTATCATGGGTGCTATTCAAAGTGGAAACAGCAGCAGCCGCAGTATGGGTGAGGGCAACACTGAAAAGGGTAAGCGCTTTGAATCGACCATGGAAGAAGCCTTCTAATTGAGAATATAGGATTCTAAAAATATCGCTTTGGACGTGTTGAAGTATTACAATAGAAATTAAAATCATATCTTCAAGTTCGAAATAAGCATTCGAAGGTAAAATGCCAGTGGGTATCGGTCATAGGAAATGAATCTATTCTGATCTGGATTGTGAAAAATCAACGTTTTTTGCCCTTCTCACTACGGCAAAATACCTCGTAGCAGGTGCCGCGGATCATCTAAGTATTAACCACAACAAATCCTCCATGTCTATCGGATAGTGCACTCCACGCGCGGTACCGAACCGACCCGCCCCGCAAGATGCGGAGTAAAGTGCATAAAACCGCTAGACAAACCGTAAAATCGAGACTGGATGCTCCCCATTGGCTCCTTCATGGTGGTCTAGAGGCACGTCAGGAGATCGAAAGTGCGGGGCAACCTAGTAAGACAAAGTATAAATCGGCGTTGATTCTTAGCAGAGTCGGCGATATTCTGCACGGAACACCTATCCCAGAAAATCACAACTCACTGCTCGAGCATCGTTCTTCCTCAAAATGTTAGGAAAAATCGCACTTGAAGAAGCTTTTGCTCTTCCTCGTTTCCAAGAGAAGACACGATGGTGGGCCGGCATGTTTGCCACCGATGCTGAGAAGCATGTTATGGAGATCACGGATGTTGATTCTATTCGGTTGAACTTCGCAGAGCAGTATGGTGTTGGGCTGCAGATTCTTTCGTACACAGCACCAGGTGTGCAGGATATCTGGGATCCCAAGGAAGCGCAGGCCCTCGCTGTGGAGATCAATGATTATATCGCCGAGAAAGTGAAGGCCCATCCTGATCGCTTTGCTGCTTTTGCGTGAGTTCAACATGCTGTTTTCTCTCTTGACTTTGATCTAATAACACCAGAACCCTTTCAATGCATGATCCCCAAGAAGCCGCGCAGGAACTTCGCCGGTGTGTCAAAGAGTACGGCTTTCTCGGAGCCTTGGTCAACGACACTCAGCGCGCTGGGCCTGACGGGGATGATATGATCTTCTACGACAATCCCAGCTGGGACGTTTTCTGGCAGACATGCACTGAGCTCGATGTGCCTCTATATCTGCACCCTCGCAATCCCACTGGCACTATCTACAACAAGCTCTGGGCAGACCGCAAATGGCTAATTGGTCCACCATTGTCATTCGCACAGGGCGTGAGTCTACATGCCTTGGGCATGGTGACGAACGGGGTCTTCGACCGCAACCCAAAGCTGCAAATTATCCTCGGTCACCTAGGCGAGCATATCCCATTCGACATGTGGAGAATCAACCACTGGTTTGAAGACCGCAAAAAGCTGCTCGGCTTGCAAGAGACGTGCAAAAAGACTATTCGCGAGTACTTTGCCCAGAACCTGTGGATCACAACCTCAGGTCATTTCTCGACGACTACGCTGAATTTTTGCATGGCTGAAGTTGGATCGGACCGAATTTTGTTCTCGATTGATTATCCGTTCGAGACGTTCTCTGATGCTTGTGAGTGGTTTGATTCTGCTGAGATGTCGGATACGGATCGGTTGAAGATTGGGAGGGAGAATGCGAAGGAGTTGTTCAAGTTGGGGCCGTATAAGGATAGTACAGCTTAGAAATAGCATTCCAACATGGTCAAAGGATGATGATAGGCTTCAGGACAATGATTTCAAGTCATTTTTATTTCTTGTTCCAAGTCATATTTTCTCAAAGGCCTCAACTTCAACCAATGGGAATTTACCAAACCTTCCAGGGTTAAATGCCCAGGTGAATGCACTGAGTTGAGATTTTGTCTCGTCATAATGCTTTGAATAATCTTGTTCAGGCGATAGCTCCAAGTTTTTGGAGTTTATTGCAAATGGACATCTATATCCAAAGCATTGAGGTCCCTAAATACGGGAAAATATATATATTCTGTTCGTGCAACATGTGCTGAAAATAGTGAAGATGCATCTAATACTCTGATGATAATGTCTGTGCGATTCCAGAAAACTTCAACTATCAAATATTGGATACCTATTCAAGTTCAAGCCGTTGAGGACAAACGTGAATGTTTAAGCAAGGCGGTCGATCAGGCTCTTTTCTGCCGTGAAGATCCATCTGTTGATTTGAGATCCACTCGATGGTTTTGCGATACTCACAGCCACCATGGGCCCCGAGACCTCTGGGACTCACGAAATGACTTTCAGCCTCTTGGGTGCTGCAGCTCCGATACTAGCACCGCGAACCGGGACTCTAGCACTCGCCGGTCGCAAAGCAATCTCGACGCCGCAGTATGTCCCGCTCACGTCGCGGGGCGCCGTACCGCATGTCGCGCCCGATCTGATGCGCAGCAAAACTGACATCAACAATCTATACATTGGACTCGAAGATTGTACGTGGACCTTCTGACTTGCGATGCGCGGACACCGACTAATCGTGGCTCGCCCTCACGGGCAGAAATTAGTCATTGAAAGAAATGACTCTTCCGTATTCAACACCCCCGTTGCAGAGCACCAATCGCCGCTGAGGCACTTCATCTCAGCTCCGAATGATATTCCGTTAATCCTCGCTCCACGCCGCTTCCCTGCCATCCCGTGTCCACCTGTCAACACCGAGACTTCAATCGCGGTCCAGACCTCGGTCGGTTTCACGCAATTACCAGCGCATTACTACGTGGATACCATTCGAAAGCTCAAACCGGATATTGCAATTGGGCTCGCAGATATTGTTCTCGGAAGCCCACCAGGTGTGAAACGACGAGGGAAAATGGTAGACCGGACACACGCGTTTACCCGCGATGCATTAGAGGGACTATACGGCGAATCCGTTGCCGGTGAAAAAAGATCAAAAGCGGCGTACTTTGCGCCTGTCTTGCCATTAGATAATGCTCAGCAGTCGCTCTACCTGGATGATCTGGAGACGGAGTTCCGCAATCATCTTTCTGGACTGGCGCTGTATGAACCAGACTCATTAGCCTTCATCCCCGAGTCCATAAGTGATCTGCCTCGTCTCCTCCTGAGTGAACCATCAGATCCTCATGAGGTCCTTCGAGCGATATCTCTCGGAGCCGATTTACTTACTGTCCCGTTCGTGGGCACAACTTCCGATGCGGGGATTGCTCTAGACTTTTCATTCCCTGTCTCACCACAGGAAACACAAGACGGGCAGCAACCTCTTGGTATCAACTTGTGGTTACCAGAACACGCGAAGAATGCATCGCCATTACGCGAGGGATGTGAATGCTATGCCTGTCGACACCATCATCGCGCTTATATCAACCATCTTTTGTCTGCAAAAGAGATGACAGCATGGGTGATTTTGCAGCTTCATAATCATCATGTCATGGACCGTTTCTTCGCCGGCGTACGAGAGAGTATTCAGCGTGGCTCATTCGACGAGGACGTAGAAGCGTTCACTCGAACCTATGTTTCAACATTACCAGAAAAAACGGGTCAAGGCCCTCGGTATGTAGAAACACCGGCTGCAACACTTGTTCATTCATTATGCTAATTACTGTATAGACTTCGTGGTCACCAGTTACCCGCTGCCGGGCCCAACCAACCCCGACGCATGCCGCGTATATACGGTCGTCTCGATGAAGCTAAACAGAAATATGCCGAATCACTATCTTCTGTGGCTACTCCTGACACCGATGCAGAAGGGTTAGAAAAACATGGGTTTGCCAAGAAGACATGAGACATTCACAGCCTCAGTGTGGCTGACAGGAAGAATACATTAAAGAAATACTCTTGAACCTGCATTCACGTGGCGTATGATTTGAATACCCTGCAAGCATGTGCATAGAATTAGACGATTACGTTCGAGTCAACTTGAATTTTGACCTAACAGAGTGGGCCATTTGGAAATCCTCGAGTCTTTGAGCAAAAATGCACTACAGCAACTCTGCGGTACAAGAGCCCGAATTTGCAGGCCCCTTTAGGAAGCGAAAGGACGACTGCCATGACCGCTAGCCCTGACAGGATAGTGCTGCATCGGAGTCAGACCAGAAATCAACTTTATGGCAATCTGGAAAATCCCATTGAAGACACTGCAGTATACAGTGAATGCGTCTGACATTTTTACCATGCTTCGTGACACGGAAATACACTTTCACAGTCTCCCCGCACCGACTCCAACCGTAGTAACTGTATAAAAAATGAGTAGTTCGTCCGACAGACTAAGTTACAAGCACAGGGCACGAATTCCGAGTTAGGATGCTTCTCTGTTTTGCTTCTACGGAGATGATACTGACACATTCATTGCTTTTCAGGATTCGTCAAATGTGATAATGATCATTTTGGGATACTCCACCGGTCAATGAAACAATACTAGCTGCGAGACTCGAAAACTTAGCCTGATGCTTGATAGACACGATGCCGGGGCAAATGGCAATCGTCTCTTCTAATACCTCTCTGAAATGAGGTAGCACAAATGGAGACACAGGCTTTCCGGTCGTGAGAGATGTTCGCGTAACCCATTATTGTATGGAGAAGCCAGGTGGGGCATTTCATGTTATATCGAGTAGATGGCTTTACCTACAAAGAATCAGTCGAAAACTATTATCCTTGGGTGGGTTTCCACTTGCCAATATCTTCTTCTCGTGGCCTATTTCTATATTCCCGCTTCTATCAACAGCATGGAAGATGTAATATCATCATCCGCCGTGGAGACATCCACGCGCAATATTCTATTCCTCACCAATAGCGAACTCGGCCAATGCAATGTTGCTTTTGCCGTGGCAGAAGAATTCTTACACCGCGACGATTACCGCGTGCACATCGCGTCGTTTCAACCATTAGCACCGATGGTCGATCAATTGAACCAACGCGCTGGCGGTTCCCATCCAGCCGAATACCACGAGATTCACGGCCCGTGTATGACGGATTTAGCGATTCGGAGCAATGTTGGTTTACTTCTTCATCGCGCGGGTATGAATGGTGCATTGGAAGGGTTCAAGAATGTTAGCCGAGCACTCACCAGCTGGACGCCCTTGGAGTATGGCCGCGCGTATAACAGCTGCGTGGCGGTTTTGGATAAATTGCGTCCTGAAGTTGTTGTTGTCGATCCTATCTTGCATGTTGGCTTGGATGCTTGTCGCGCGACTAAAGCTCGGGTTGTGGTTCTTTGGCCTGTTCCACTCAAGGATGTCGTGATTCTTGTTCAGCCGAATGCTGGGATCTTGTGGAAGTATCCAGTGTCAGTACATGTTGCACAGCCAGAATCACTATACTAATGAGTTTCTAGAACGGGCTCCGGATACCCATTCCCATTACCGTGGAGATTGATTCTCCAGAATATATACCTGGTTTTTCGAATCGCACTCATCCTCACGTTTGGAAAATCGGCCCCGGAGAAAGCGAGCAATGAAAAGCCTTCCGAAGAACGAAATCCATTCCCACTGGTCAACGCATATACCAAAGAGTATTTGCATCTAACACCTGCTTTGAAAGAGATGGATTTTCCCCTTCATGTCCCCGACAACGTCATTAGCTGCGGCCCTATTCTGCGCCAGTGCCAACCACTCAGCACATCCGATCCTGACCTCGCAACATGGCTTAGCAAGCCGACAATCTTGATCAGCCTCGGCTCACACGTGAAGCCCACCGAGACGGTTGCGGTGCAAATGGCAAAAGGGATTCAGATTGTGCTGACCGAACGCCCGTATCTCCAAGTTCTCTGGAAGCTGCGGTACGACTGGCAAAGTTCAATTCCGCTCCTTAAAATCCTTGGTCCACTCATTGCAACTGAATCGGTGAAAATACTACCCTGGATTGAGTCCGATATCATTGCTGTTCTTGAAACTGGTCAGATCATCACGTATGTTCATCACGGAGGGGCAAACTCGTTTTTCGAGGCGTGCAAGTACGTTTCACTTCCATATACTTTTTCTGTTTGATGAGACTAATTATAATAGGGTTGGTGTCCCTCAAGTTGTCCTGCCGCAATGGCTGGATACTTATGATTGTGCAACGCGAGTGGAATGGCTCGGGATTGGTCTTCACGGAAGCCGGACTGCAGCGCCGGGTGTTGATGCGGAAGAGTTCGCGGAGACTTTGCTTCGGGCATCCCGCGATGAAAATATCCACTCACAGTCGCTTGAGATAAAGGGTCTTTGTAAGAAGACCGTGGGTCGGTTGGTGGCTCATGATCAAATTGTGGACTTTGCGTCTAAGTAATGTATACATGGAGTGGGTACCCTAATGGATCACGTTCAGTTAACCAGCGGTCAAGTCGCAAGCCGATATAGGTTGAAGCGAAAGACAAGGACAAAGCTTGCACGATAAGAGAGCCTCTAAGAAGGGCGCAGGAGATAAGAAAGGTACGGCAGGAGCTGTCTTGAAATCCAAGTTGCTCGGGTGCAACGCAGCCTAAGCTCCTCCAAAACAATTTCTCGCGAAACTATTCATCCACACACCGTAAATAGTGGTCTAAAAAAATTGCATCAATGTGACTCGCACATTTGATTCCTTCCGGATGGATCAGCCAACTATTGTGGAGACATTGGTCCTGAAGGACCTAGCTATGGAATACTCCGTATCAGGCGTCTGTGATTCTAACCGAAATAATCCCAGACTATGGCTTGACTAGACAATCCCAATGAGAAGTTAGCTTTCTAGCGTGTATTTACTGGAACCTGACAGGAAGCGGATCACCGCTAGTCCCTACATAGTGCATTCTATCGCGCCCCGTAGGATTTGAGCTGGGCGGTTTCAGCCTCGTGCTATGATAGAACAAAAGCCTTGGTCCGAAAAGCAAAAAGAAATGTGTCTATTTCATTCCCTCGTTTGCCTCGACACGATTTAAAATCTACGAAACATTGGTTAAAATCGACTGTCATTTGCGACTATGACAATGGGACATGGCAACCTTTGGAATATCCTGTTGGTATTGGGGATAGTCCTTCATTCTTTCCACTCTTCGACCTTTGCAGCTCGCACTTCTACCTCTAACCTGAAAATATCTTCATTGGCCGCGGATTTGAACGATTTTCCAAACCGACAAAGTCAAAATGGCGAGACACCGACTGAGTCTCTCTTAGCGAAACGAATTGGTGATCAAGACCTGATAGATTTGGACAATCTGCAGAATCTCCATGATGGGCAAGGCGTGCGAAACTTGCAAGATATCATGACAGAAGCATGGTACGAGGGAGATGATTCATTCGAAGTTTTTCTGGGCTCGAAATCGACAGATACAATGAATGGGCGGATGTCTCTTTCGTGTGGACAATCGAAAAAACCGGGGGAAACAATTTTCCCGGTAACACTCTTCCTGTTCCCCGAACCCCTGCCGGTTTCGTCAAAGCACTGGCGTCTCAGAGGCGTGGCTTTCGAGAACGTTCTTGCAAAGCAACACGATCTTCATGATTTATCCGAAGAAGCGGACATCTTGAACACCCTCGAGCCATACGGTCGGACTCCTATTATCTACAAGGCCATCCATCATCCGGGAGAGCAGACAATCCACACCATCGTGAGGGAGAGACTCGTTCATCCCGATATGGGTGCCCAATTAAGGGAGTTAATGCGTACACGAGCAATAGGGCCGCTTTTTAGGACTTTCAATCGTCTCACAATGATACAACACTTGGTGGAGGGACTGACATATGCCCACGAGGCCGGCATTTCTCATGGAGACATTCATTACTCGAATCTGAAGAGCCTGTTTCCATTGTATCGAGATCAGTCTCAAGGTTTGAGACATGAGTGGAAATTGGATGGTTGGGGTTCAGGGACCACAGGCCTAGAACCATCATGTAAGATATTCAGTCCCGTTGTATGAAGGCCATGACGGACTCACTTTTACCGCGTTTTAGCACGCAACGAGATTGCTTTGGCAAATGACGTTCTCCACACGGGGGCATTGTTGCTTTTTGCTGGAGCTCCTCGACTGCTTATAAACTACGAGAGACAAAAGCGTGTGGAAGACATACTCATCGAAGGTGCAAGTGACCATTCGCAAGAGCAAGTTCTGCAGATACTTCACTCTCAGTTTGGCATGTCCATTTCATCCCATGGCGAGTTTTTCACACTTGTTGCCCAGGCCATGTGTGAGTCGTCCAGCCGTTTGACGATGTCAGAATTTTATGTGGCGCTCAGTCATGTGGAATCGGATCTCCCTTTGATCCTTTGAGATCATGCTAGCTGTCTTGATTCCCTCGTGTCACAGTTCCGAAGAATTGCTGTATCTTCTCAAAATCCTGGCAATATACAGGCGTTGAAACCGGTTAGATCAATATTTTCATCTGTCACCGGTCTATGGAGCTCGCGAGCCACTATATAGCCTCATGATGCCGCAATCAAGATATTTGAGAATTCAGCATATTGCGGTATGTGAAGGAGCGCGTCCCTAGCTTTCTGACCTCAAAAATCAATTCATTTATACTTCATCAAACCGCTAGCTTGAGAGTGCAGAGCATGATGAATGGCCCGAAACATTTGGTGTGGTCATCCTGACGTCAGTGGTCCTCGATACATGGACTCCATGAATTAGATGAAGAGCAACATATTACCATGTGAGTCATATGCATGAAAGAAGAGTATGTGAAAATGTCGAGTACTTTAAGGGCATAGCCTGTCTCGGGTGCTGGAAAGTCATTCAAAACTCTTTTGTTCATCGATATGATTCGACCAAAACCTTCACATGGAGCCCCACCGTTCTTTGATACCCCGGACCCACAACGTCGATCCTCAATGGTTTGGGTCTTCGATGCATCTATAAAGCTTTATTTGCATCGGGTAACAATACCATTATCGCCGTTCCACCCCGTTGACCTTTGAGCGAGGATCCATGGCTTTGATCCTCTAACTATGAGACCTACTCGATACAAACGGTCTTTATGATTTGAACAAAGCGCTAGTACCGGCATAATGACCTATGGCTTATTTCGAATAGTCTATTGTCGTCTTTGATCAGCCTTTCTTTTCTCTTCAAGTCAAAGCATACAATTTCATCGTTGTGACGACAATGCCTCCTCCGATTCCTATTTAGGAGCGGGGGGTCAAGGCCATTTAATGGTTCATCCCCCCAACGTCTCACCCTTTTCTCTTTCTTCCTCCTCCACCTCCCTCCATCTGATTTGTCTGTCATTCTACCCCTCCAGTTCATCCACAGAAAAGACCCACCCAGTCTGATCGAGTAGATCAAGCAAGAGTGCCAGAACTTCACGGTTGCCTTCAAGTGGTCGGACTTGTAGGGGGTCACCCAAGCCTTGAGGAAACCATTCTGCGTGCATTGCGAAACCAAAAAAACTTGCATTAAATTTTCTGCTTTTTGTCATTGGATCCAAAAAAAGACAGGTGAGAGCCTCTGAAGTGGAAATCCGGTCCTTGGAGAGTGGATCGGGAGTTCCGTCTTGTTTGATCATACTCGGGGAGCACTGGGAAAACATCTACATCCACTTCGCTTCCGTAAACAAGTCAAGATGAGTCGGGGACGAGGACCATTTGACGGCGGTCGCAAACATGGTCCTGCGTTAAGTCATCAAGCCTGGTCTTTTCGCCCAAATCCACATTCCACAAACGGTTCAGGACCATCGAACAACGGAGCCGGCAGGCGTTCCACCCCTTATCAAAACAAACATAATGGCCAAAACCATCAAACCCCACATGGTGGCCCGAGCAATCACAATGCTCAACGCATGGTAAGTACAATATCTAAAGTTGGCATGCTTTGGAGTTAACATGAGTCTAGAACAACAACCAGAGTTCCTATCAGAACAATGGGACTCAGAGGATCTACCCTCGCAGTCAACATCAGCAAAATTTGAGTCATGGCGGCCAACAAGCTCAGCATCAGAATCAGAGCAACGGCTATAGCCAGTATCGGGGCAATCGTCATCAGAACAATCATCACCCTTCTCAAAGTCACCGCACTGGTCGCAGCCAAAGACCTTGGATGCGAAGACCTCAATTTCGCAACAAGAATTTCGACAACAACTCTCATTCAAATACCGGCAACCAGTCTCGGCATCAAGTAAGTAAAGAGTGCCTTGTTCCTCCTGGGATCACCACTAACTTTCTGATCACAGTCACCAGAGTTTATACAAGAAGAAGTTGTCATGTACGACGCAGAGATGGATATTGAAATGGTCGATGCACCACCGCTAGAAGAAGAACCGTTTCAACTGCATCCAACATGGCAGGAGATGACTGCCAATGCCGCAAATCTCCGATTCATCCTCAACGATACTGCAGGCAAGATGCTAAATACAGTGAGTCATTCTGAAGAGAGTCCCTATGCAATTATGACGTACTGACAATGTACCAGTGGGCCGCACTATCAAATGTCAACATCGATCTCCAAAATCTGGAGACTCGCATCAATAACTACGACAATCATTTCATATCTTTTTGAAGTTTCGAGTTTGTTCGGGGAATTTGGTTTTATATTGAAATGTATTTGAAAAGCACAGAATTCATGTATCTACAACTGTCCTGGTCGGGGTTTTTACCTCGCACGCCAATCGTCCCGAGCGGCGAGGAAGTTTCCCCTGGCCTCGTGGCAACATCAAATCCAAGTCCACGGCCCGAATGGGGGGATGAACCACATACCACTAGGGCGTCTATTTTTTTTTTTTTTTTTTTTTTTTACTTTTTTTACTTTTTTTTCAGTCACATACGTTGTGACATTTTGATGATCTCTGGGCAAGTTTGGTTGTCATGTCAACTTCCTGTTTATATACCCTGTTTATATATCCTGTTGCAATCTGCAAAGGTGGCATATATCACACATGATCAAGAACAAGGCGTCTGCGCGGAGTCATGGCCGCAACGACTCACCTTACCTTGTGGTATACCGGTGCCACGACCTGAAAAATATCAGGGGATTGTTGATTTTGTGTGTTTTGGACTTCTCTTTCTCATCTTTATGTACTCAATATCAATTTCCTTGATGCCCATTTACATTACTTTGTAGATTTCACGTAGACTTTGGATGTAATCCGTCCTTCGGAAGAGTGCTACTAGATGATTTGCTAGGACATATATCTTTTGAGGTAAAATGCCACTCTGAATTCAACTGAGTAACCTCGCTTCCAAGATTTAAATTTGTCCAAAGGAAAGATCAAGCTGTTTAAACCCATGATACCTTTCTAGTACATTTAATCTAGTACCTACCTACCTAGGTAGTATCTACGGTAGGTACTAGGTAGCAGCATCGAAGATGTTCTATTTTTAGTAGCTTACGATGGCACTGGTCATGGCCAACACTAGTACTTAGACGACACATTTTTTACAGTTTCAAGTGTGATCATAACTTATTCATCGCTCGTTTATGCCACGAGCAAGCAATCAGACAAGACAGACCCCTAGAGTGCCGTTAGCCGGCTATAAGGTATGACAATAGGCAAGATGCGACCCTGTGGTGCTGCAAAGTCAGGAACCACAAACCAGTGTGACCGTGCTGACATCAAGAAAAAAACATCGCAGTTAGAATTCATGATCATCTCTAACTATTCCGTTCCTTCGTATTCGTGAAGCCCAACTGATCTCGACGGGTCCAGTCACGCCGGTACCGGTCGATCCGAATCCCGGCACCGGGAAACTGCTTAGCGCTCGACATTTCCACCATCGCTCAAATCACAGCCGGTTTCGCGAGTGTTTATCATCGGGTACACATCAAGGAACATGTCAACGTATGGCCCATTCCTCTGCCTTGTCAATGTCGCTAATATGGCTCGTCGCAGACCCTTGAAGAAAGGGAAGAAAGCGTGCACCGAGTGTCGTCAACAAAAGGTATCAGGCATATCAAGCACCCGTCTTCTCAGTGTTTAATTCCCTTCAACTTTTACCAGGCAAAATGTGACGTCTACCTAGATCCAGATCACCCGTGTACCCGCTGTCGCAGGGTCAAGGTGAGCTGTGTCATTTCAGACCCTTTCAAGAGAGAGCATAAACGCAAGTATGTGTCTTGTCGCTGTGGCACGATCAGAAAAGCTCATGCTGATTTCTATCAGACGGATTTCCGATCTTGAGCGCGAGTCTGAGGAGCTGCGACGCAAACTACGAGCCTCGCAACCGGCCGACCCATCGCCAATCGCACTTTTGACAGCTGCTGCAGAAATACAAGGGCGTGCAGAGAGTAGTTCACTTTCTGAACCTACACCACCAGACTCGTATCCTCCGCAACTTTTGGCGCCGGCCAGTTTGGGATCTGCGACGCCGGCACCGGTATTGGATGTCAGCTCTGACGCGACGAAGGCCCGAAGCTTGAACAACGTCGAAGTCACGGGCGAGGAAATTGATGATTTGTTTGGACTGTGAGTAGATATCTCTTTGACATGAGCTGTGGCTGATTAGCCAAGATTCTTTCGCCATTATGCGCAATTCCTTCCCATTCTCGATCCGGACACTCGACCCAACACATATTATGGACAATCGCCTTTCTTGTTTTGGTCGGTGATTGGTGTCTCTTGTCGAGCATATCCTCAAAATCCTACGCTACTGATGGCATTGGCCCGGAGTGTGATTGAGATGGCGTTTCTTTCAGCTTTGTCGACATCTCCTCCCTGGCATACCATCCAGGGTCTCATACTCCTGCTCACATGGCCCTTCCCCAAAGGCGATCATCCGGATGTGACGTTTCCAATGAGCGCAATGCTATTGCATATTGCTATGCAGAATGGTCTTCATATTCCCATGTCCAGTCATGAATTTTCCCAGGTCAAGATTCCTGCCCCTTCCGAAGCTGATCTCCTTCGTCGTTCCGAACTTTGGGCACACTCGGTGATTGTATATCAACGGTAAGCACTCAGCACACGGAAAAATCTCTAGCGATCAATCTAAATAAGAAAGGGTCTGCGTTACAAAGGGACAATTGCCCCGGTCACTTGTCAATCCCGCCCAAGATCCAGCACAGCGCCAGGTGCTCTTCGACAAGATCGCCCCGTGGATGGCACTCAAACTTCGATGTCAAGAGCTCATTGCTCGATGTAGTGAGGCAGTCATGGAGAACGGAATTCGTTCGATGTCGATAGACCAGGAACGGACCTTGGATATCCTTCTGCGCACGTACGAAGGCCAAGTGGATGACCTCGAGCTTCAGGCTGTTACCGGTAAGTCACTCAAAGAATTTGCGTTGACCCCATTATTAACGCAGATTAGATGACGAGAGGTTTGATACTTTCCTTTGTCGGATGGCTATTCAGAATTTTCATTTCTACAAGATCCAGACACTGGTGTCCAGTGGTTGCGTTCCACGGTTGCTCGTCACAGCGTGTTGCTTGATTGATCACATTCAGTCGCTAGTCGATCGTCTCGCTTGTCTTTCTATGACACCGGTGCAGATGTCATTCGGTCTTTTATTAGCCTCGACTTCGCTGCTTCGAATTCTCAAAAGCAGTACTGCCTCCGAAGGCTTAGAGATCGGTCGGGCACGGTCATCTCTTTTCACAGCTATAAATCTCGCCAAACAGATGTCTGTCGATAGCGCCGATTTATCCTCAAAAACTGTCATAGTGCTCAACGCGGTCTGGAACAGTAACAAGGCATTCCGCCGAGCTGATGGTTCCGAGTATCTCACCCTGCGCATCCGGAGCCGACTCGTCCTTAGTCCTATTCTTGACACAGTCTGGTGGTGGCGGGATGAATTCGATCCCCCGCGGGCCATCAGGCCAGTGGTGGAGCCGGCTGACGGTACGGTCTATTCCCGTTCACGTTCGCGTCACTTCGCCGCTGATGCAGGGGGCTTAGGTCCCGGGGTTGACACTGGCCGAGATCCGCCCGGGGCTGGGCTGACATCGTCTGGCTATGTTGGTGATGCTTTTCACCTAGACGAACAATTTCTAGCGGACTTTGAATGGGCATTGGGAGATGCTTCGTTGTTTTCACTGGACCCTTTGCCGATGACATGGTCCACTACCACCAATTTACTCTGATGCTGTGCTTCGAATTTGAAATTACTGACGAACTATTTTCTACGTCGAGATCGAGACCGATTCCGATCGTCAAACCGATGTTTCGCCGATTAGCGGGATATCCCTTCATCTCACCAGCATCGAGAAGGAATGCAGAAGCCACATAGCAGGCCCACGCTGTGATTGGTATGTCGAA
The DNA here is from genome assembly GCA_037042135.1 of Penicillium sp. PG113-03A. Taxonomy (NCBI): domain Eukaryota; kingdom Fungi; phylum Ascomycota; class Eurotiomycetes; order Eurotiales; family Aspergillaceae; genus Penicillium; species Penicillium sp. PG113-03A. Next base: position 214,639 of record JAXQJW010000158.1, read on the forward strand.
CCGACTTGCAGGGAACACAAATGCTTATGTTCGTCTATCGACGGAAGACCTCGGCAGAGCGAGTCCAATCAAGACCAATTTCCCCCGCATATAAGCTGTTGCCCCAGCGGATGCAACCACGATGATCGGCACACCCAAATGCGGAGAAGCGTGGGGGTTGGCAGGTCGGCTCAGGCGCGTTGATGCAACATTCCTCTTATCGAGGGCGCAAGGGGTGGCACGTTAAGACTCCGGTCCCGCCTTCTCGAAGCTTAGCTCCTGGACTGAAATTGCGGCTGGTCGCTGTTTTACATCCTCTTTGTCGTGACCGTCAAGATGGCCTCGACTCCCCCACGCCGACTATCTATGGAAGATACGAAGAAGACGGCGACGGTAGGATCCATTGATGAGCCGAACAAATTGCAGGGCTATGGATCCGCTCCGGGGGTAGTTGATGAAGTCACTCGCGTGGTCGACCACAAGGCCGAGCGACGCCTATGTCGACGATTCGATATTCGGCTCCTCCCGATTCTAGCCATTATGTGTAAGACATTCTCCCACGGCATCAGAGCTTTGATTGACCAGTGCAGATCTCTTCAATGCGCTCGACAAGGGGAACCTGGGAAATGCAAAAACCGATGGATTGGATAAAGGTACGTGAAATGCATTCGATCTATGTACAATGCTAACTGGAGGGATGTGAAGATCTTCACTTCAAGCCCAATGAATACAACCTCTTGTTGTCCATCTTCTTCATACCATTTGTGATTTTCGCGCCGCCATTTTCTATGCTCGGCAAGAAATACAGCCCTGCCCGTGTGTTGCCCATCTTGATGTTTTCCTTTGGCTCATTCACCCTGCTTTCGGCGGCGGCGCACAACTTCGGCGGTATTTTCGCGCTTCGCTGGTTTCTCGGCATGTCAGAAGCTGCATTCTTTCCTCTGGTGATTTACTATTTGACCACCTTCTATCGCCGCGGTGAGCTTGCACGGCGACTCGCCATCTTCTATGCTGCCTCCAACATTGCCAACGCCTTCTCCGGGCTCATCGCATTTGGAGTGTTCCAAATCGAAGGCTCTAGCATTCCTAACTGGCGGTACCTCTTTATTATCGAGGGTGGCGTGACTGTTTTATTTGCCATCTTCGCTTTCTTCTATCTCCCCCGGAGCGCCGGCGAGGCCAAATTTCTCTCGGAAGACGAGAAGGCATTGGCATTCCACAGAATCCAAGTCGACTCTAGCGCAGTCGTCAACGAAAAGTTCCGTTTCCGTGAAGCGATGGCGATCTTCAAGCACCCAACCACCTACGTCTTCTTGTGCATTGAAATCTGCCTCGGCGTGCCAATCCAAGGAGTCGCACTATTTATGCCCCAGATCGTCGGCGCACTAGGCTACCCAACCGTGAAAACGAATCTGTACACCGTTGCGCCAAATGTGACTGGTGCCGCGATGCTCCTCATCCTCGCATTCGCCTCCGACGCCACACGTCTACGCTCACCCTTTATCGTCCTGGGCTTCCTACTCACGTTCACCGGATTCATCATCTTCGCCTCTGTAAGCGACGTCCAGGCTCAGATCAAGCTTGCTTATTTCGCCACGTTCATGATGACCTGGGGAACATCCGCGCCTTCCGTGATGCTGAGTACATGGTACAATAATAACATCGCTCATGAAGGCCGCCGTGTACTACTAACTAGTATCGGCGTCCCGCTAGCCAATCTTATGGGTCTGGTCAGCAGCAATGTCTTCCGCGACAAGGATAAACCCAAGTACACGCCCGCGCTGATCACGGTTGCTGCCTTTGGTGCGACCGGCGCTTGTCTGGCTGGTTTGCTGGGGCTGTATATGTTTCTTGATAATAAGCGGCGAGATCGGCGGGATGGGGTTGTGGTCCTGGCTAGGGATATTCCCACTGAGCATTTACGTGATGGTCCTTCGGCGCCTCAGTTTCGCTGGTTTTTGTAATAGATGGTTTCATTCATGGTCTCTGGTAGACCTTGTTTCCAATGTGAATTTTTACTGCACGGCCATCCTAGTAGTTAACGGCCTGTCTGGTTTCACATCAAGAAATCTATACGTAGACCTTTGTCGAACCCAACGGTTGCCATCCACCCAAAGTAGGTACTCTCCTGGATGCTTTGTCGTCTGGGATAGTATGACATTTCGGTAGTTTCCAAGTATGAGTAGGACCTGGCTGGTCCCAATAAAACTGTGTCACTTTCTAATGCCGATCTCAGCTGCAGCACATGTCGATCAAGACACCCAAGTGACCTCAATCTACGCAGATAGTAGCCAATTATCAAGGTCATGTATTAGAGAACAGCAGGTCCGTAAACCCGTTCAACGCCATAGATATATACTCAAGCTTGAAGCACCAAGCACATCGAATCCTTTCAATAAACAAAGCGCCACATCTCATCCTCATCAGAGAAGGACATCCACAAATGGTATCATAAAATGCACATCACCCCTCAATTTTTCGACGCCTTCTTCGGCGGCGGCGGGAAATACATCGGCGACGCCGTCTGCAGATCAGGGCTCGGCTGCTGCGGCATCTGCGGCGTCGTCGTCGCGGAATTATCGCGCAGCGGGAGATCAGACGATTGGCTACCGAGTCGATTGAATGCGAGCGTGCGCGGGGTAAACGGGGAGATGGCACCGTTGTGAACTGGAGCTGCGTGCGCCATTGGTGGGAAGCCGGGGGTTCGAGGGATCATGCCGGATCCTTGGGGCATGAAGCCAGGTGTGAGTGGGATCATGCTGGGAGAGTTGAGGACTTCCTCTTCGAATTCTTTTTCGACGCGCTTTTCTTCGCGTTGTTCGAGGATTTCGTCGCGTTCTTCTTTTGTTATGAAGCAGGAGTGGATGCTGATGCAGAGTTCGACGAAGTAGAGGACGCTGTGTGGGTTAGTGGTGTTTTTGGCCGGATGGAGGGTGGCTTACATGACGATTATGGTGATTGCGAAGAGGGCTTTGGCTTGTTTGCAGTAGTTGATGTTTGTTGGGTGGGCGGCCACGCTGCATTTCTTCGTGATGTACCATGGTGGTCCTGGTTGGGGGTGTTTTGGATCTGACATGTCGCTTCCGGCTTGGTAGCTTGCTGACACGACGTACAGGATGAAACATGCTCCGTGGATGATGGCGGCGACGGGTGGGAAGAAGAGATGCATCATGTGGAGAGGGAACTTGACGATCAAGAAGAAAGTGCTGAGGACGCCGAGGACCAAGTTGTAGTCGGTGATGCTAAGGGATGGTTAGAATGCACTTTGCAATATCAGCATTCAGATCGGGACATACAAGTCAGACCAGACCATAGGAGGCGTGTATTCCCGATGGTTGGCCGCGGCATAGAGTTGCTCATTGGGAGCACTGTTGAAGCCATTGTCGGCACCATCTTGCCATAGAAATGTTCGAAACAGATCATGAGCAGCAATTCCCGTCAGCGTGAGAACGACGATGAAGAATGGCAACTCGACCGCCATCAAGTAGTACACCAGTTTAAAATGGCGGTACTTCCTGGGAAAGAAGAAATGCATGGCGGCAGTCGATGATCATCCGCAATCACCACGATCAATATACAATGCGAAATCAGCCAGACCAGCTAGCCGAGACAACCAGCGCGTCGCATGTAAAAAAGCCACGGAGAGAGAAGAAGAGAGTCTGGGCGTGGGCGTGAGATATGAGCTTGCACCCCCCGGGCGACCACCGAGGGGCACGAATCAGAGCTGCAGCGACGAGTTTCCAGCAGTTGCATCTGGCCAATGCTTGACGGCGGCAAAGCGCCAGCACGTCTGGACATAGCAGGGAGTCAGGCCAATCAGCGATGGATATTGGCTGAGGGGTGGTTGGTCGTCACACGCTAGTCGGTGTGATGGATGGATCTGCACCAGCGAGACGCCGGGAACTTTCAGTCGATGCAGTGTTTGGCTTTTATCACGTTGAGCTGCATTCATGTCGAATAATCACACTGGATCGTGTCAGGATCTGGTCAGGTGGTCAGTCACGTTTTGTTGATGCTGGAATTCGGCTCATGATCCGCGACCGATTCTGAAGTATATTCCAAGGTATAGAGTAGCAACAACAGACTTGTCTGACACTATTCCAGAGTATTCTGACTTTACTTTATTTTATAATTCTGTTCTAGATTGCTTCCATCGCAGTGATCGGAGAATCCAACTGCATTCTTCTATTCCATCTCCAATATATATCTCCGACTCCAGCAATCTATGGATGATCCGAAATAGTCTCCATCGATAAATTCTTCGTGATCAGTCGAAGGTCAAAAGTATTCGGAACTTGAAACCTGTACTAATCAGCCATATTCTTCTTCTCCTTCAACTAACTCACTGCACTTTGTTGTCGTATTCGCGCATGATATGACCTCCTGCCGATGAGACCAGCGACTTGAGTCTGTAAAATATCAATATAGGCCGAAGCGATCATTCAGCGAGTTGACAAACCGGTCCATGTCGGATTCGGTGACTCCGTCCTGGAGTACCACCTATGCCGTCAGTAGCTGTGGCAAGTATGTAAATTCGGACTTACTGTGTGCAAGGGCATGCTGATACTGAGATAGTAAATGTTTCGATATTCTTAAGATGTAGAGCATTGAATCTTGTAGTGAAGGGGAAATGAATGGTATTGCTCATTTGCCCCTGCTTCTGGTCATAATGAGATCATGGTATCGCCGCTCAACATCAATCCTCAACGTTCGCAGAGGAATATGCCAGAGAAGTTATGAATTGCCAGGAGTAAACTCAACTAGCGAAACTATATAAAAGTTGTAGGCCTATATGCCAGCTTTGTAGCCATGCGTATAGACACGCCAGACCAAATCGCCAATAATGCAATCAGATGCACACCATCATAACTCATGAGAATCCTCGCTTTTGGCCGGAATCACTCTGGAACACCATCCACACCAGGCACGATGAGTCCCATTCTCTTCGCGAACCAAGTATCGGCCTGTCTCGCGTTCATCCTCGTGCTCGACTACGCAAGCACCCACCATCACGCGTTTTTTGGCTTTATGTTTGACCACCCCGCCAAGTCCAATCACTTCTTGACGAAAATACCCCGGTTCTTCGTCATCATGGCTGTCCGTAGGATGACTGGCCGGGCTGTGACCCGTGCTACCGGTGTCGCTCGACCCTTCGTCCGCTTCGCAGTCGACTTCGAGTTCGATCTCCTGCGCCGCAAGACAGGACTCGCCGCGGCCACACTTCACTCCTTGACATCCCTCGCCAATGCCCGTGCCTAGTCCACCGCCGAGGTATGTGCTGTACCGTGTGCGCCACGCCCATACTCGTCGGTAGGTGGTGTCGTTGCTGCGGAGGGTTTGTCCGCACTGGGTGCATAGCCAAACCTCATCATCACATTTGCAAACCTTCTGCGCAAATCCAAAGGGGATCGTGTCTTGATTCTCGTCATGGTCGACATTCAAAGCGCCGAGATGGTCGGAGAGTGGCGCGGTACCACAAAGACGACAAAGACGGCGAAGACGGCCCTTGAGCGCGGTCTGAGAAGGCGGTTTGATCGTACAATTCTGAAAGACCCGTCAGTTTGCAATAAAGCGGCAATGGTTGATCCACATACCCTGCACACCACCTTGCTGCAGCGTCGACACTCACTGACCATATCGCGGGCGCACTTGCCCACTTTCCCGCGTGTCATGCGTCCGGATCCCCCGTTGCCCTGACTCAATAGACGAAGCACCGACTTTACACTGCTGGGAAGCACCGCCCCACTGCCCAGCATCTCGGCCACGGTCTCGATGTACTCATTCTCGCAGCGAAGGGTCTCCCGCACCAGCTGATGTCGAAAGGGCGATAAGTTCGCGTGGAATTGACGACAGGTTCGCGACAAGGCATGTAGGGTATTGAGATCGACAGCACGAGCAATTTCCTTGACGACACTAGTAAACGTGTTAGCCGGGGAAATCCACCAGTGAGCTCTAGACGCACGGGTAGCAACTCAACGCCGCAGAAAAGGGATTCCGGTTCGGAGTCGAACTGAACGACTGGCGTCGAGCATCTCGAAGATCGGAGTGATCACCATCCGAGGACGTAGGCGAAGGGAGGAAATCGGCAGACGTGGCAGTCGCCGACGCGATCGTCAACGGAGGCGGGATCTTCTCTAGCGTAAAGGTCGATCCGGGATGCTCGGGGGGATCTTGGTCAAAGTCGACAAACACCACCATCTTGCCATGGGACCGGATGAATCAGCCCATCAGATAAGATGCGATCGGGGGGTTTTATAGGCGTTGGATTGGCCGAGTCCCTCCTGACGGCTGCGCACTTCCGAGTGGGATGATGCGTGAGGGAGTTGCGTGCTCCGTCTTCGGCGCGGATCCCTGTGGGTAAGGTGGAGAGGGATTGGTCTCGAAGACCGTCGACATAGAGACGTTGATGCAGTTACAGAGAAGGAGAAGTTGGGAATCGCTGCGATGATGACATTTCCCTCGCGATAAGATACGAGTCAAAGGTACGAAGTAAACCCCGCTCGTGCGGCATTTACTGACTCAATAGTATGTTTTGATTGATAATGTTTTCAATTCGTCATTTATTCATTATCTCCACAGTAAATCTACTCTTCTAGCCGTTTGACCGACGTATCGACATATTTCCGTGTGCGAAACATTTGAATATTCAGATTCTCATCGGGAAATCGATATCTAGCAGCATCAGTCATGATCAAGAATATATCAGTCAACGAACATAGACCCATTTCGAAACCGACGACTCTTTACGAGTTCACCTCCATGTTGAGTGAGTTCGGCTGTGAAGCTGCAAGATTAGATGGAACAGTATGCAGGGTGAATAACGTACTCGTCGCGCTCTCCGCTGCTCACGAATGGCTGGAACTTGATCTGTTTGTGTCAGTCTTGGCTGAAGTATTGACTCGAGAAGACAAACTTTATATACTGGCATCTCGGCGGTGGTATAATATAGAGATGTCGACTTGAATAGCGATACCTTCAATATGTGCGCCATCTCTTGACAATTTACAGCTCATGATATCATAATGGACTCATTCATTGTTGGCCATCGAGAATAGGCTGGTAGGATTCTAGAATCTCTAGTGGCGATAGTTCAACATTTCTTGATGATGCTTTGCATCAACTAGTTCTGATGGATTGCTTGTCTGGAGATGTGAAACATTAAATGAGAAACCTTGGAAGTTTCCGATTCCGATTTCAGAAGCTAAAAAGCCCACTTCTGCGCTTTCCATAAGGATAAACCACCAGAGCGGCTATGAACAGACCAATGGTAATACCAATCGCCACTTGAATCATGCCAAATCCCAAACTAAACACCGAACTACCACTCGCAAGTCCAGCGCCAGGCTCACTACTGGCCTGTGCATGCGAGGAAACATTCTGTCGAATCTCATCGGCGGACTGCACACCCGATATCAACGACCCCGTCGCGGCGAGACCAGACGGCACCAGAACAAAGATACCCGGTAAAATGGCCGTCGCGGCGTGGCCATGCCAGAAACGACTGTACAGGTTTCCCATCACGCCAATCGTAAATGCACCGACCGTATTCGCGACTTGTGAGTTCGAGCCAAGCTTCTTCGTGCTGAAATAGTTGGCGATGTATCCTGAGATGGCGATGATGGTCATGGGTGGCAACTGCTTCCATTTCCCTTGGTTGATGATCAACAGCCAAACGGTCATGATCGAGACGAATGGAAAGCGGGCCACGTATGGATTGCTGAATGCCCCTTTTTTGGGGCATGTGATATCCGACACGGCAGCGTTATCGATGAGGCCGTAGATAGTAGTCCCAACCGTGATTCCATAACCGATGAATAACGAGAAAATGATGGCGTAGACCATTCGGATCGAGCCAGCAATAATCTGGTGGGATTGTAACTCGAGACTGCCGCATAGCACCAGAAATCCAGGCAGGATCAATGCAATGGATGCTTGCGCGATAGCTGAGAAACAGAATATATATTGTGGCTTCCCGTCGATGGTACCCTGAGATATACTTCCGAAGGCCCGAGCCAGAAACGATGTCACGACCGTCGATGTCACCTCAAAAACATTCGAATAGAGCGCCGAACGCGGTGATGCGATATGCTGCATTGCCGCAACCAGAATACCATTGAGAAAGATGATGGGCATATCGATCGGACGGGCATTAAATGCGAACGGTCCTACTGTCGCTGTCGCTAAACCGTAAACAAACACGACGATCGACTTGTGGAAGCGGGGTTTTCTCTTCATAATTTCCTCCAGCTCTTGCACCGCTTCTTCGATGCCGACGACATCGTGAATGACGTTCTTGTAGATAAGATGCGTGTCGGACAGTCGCGCAAGATCGATACCTTGAGCCACGCGAACAAGCTTCACTTCAGTTGTACGGGTAGAAGGGTCATCAAATGACATGATCATGCAGCCTGGGAGATACAAGAACTGACTGTCAACCTCCAGCACCTTGGCGGTCATTTGCATGTATTCTTCGAGTCGATGAGTCGGCGCACCAAACGTCATCAACGCTCGACATAACTGCATGATATACCTCTGTCGACAAATGATCTCGGCGATATGAATTGTAACTCGAATCTCGTCTTCCAGTCGAACTTTCCGATCCGATTGCTTGCCACGCCTTTTCTCGGCTGCTGTGAACATTTCGCTGGAAACGGGCGTACTTGCTCCACTCAAACTCCCCGATTGTCCGATTAACGTTGAGGTCGATGTGTTGGCTGGTCTTTTGTACCATTTCGTTTTGCTTTTTTGAGTCCTAGGAGTCGCGGCACCGGATGGTGTTGAAGGTCTAGAGGGTTGCGCCAAAGAGTCGACCGAAGACGAAGATTGACTGGATGACCGAGACTGGCTTCCTCCTTGTTGCCCTCCGTTCAACTTCATCAACTGCGACAGAATGCCCCCTCCACCAGAACGATATCGAAGACCCTCTTCATAGCTCGACTCATGTTCACCACCGACAAACTCAGTACCCGCATGTGGATATGGTCTTCCTCGAGTCTTGCGTCGCTTGCCCGAGTGATCCTGTGCCAAATCCCGTACGAGTCGATGTGCCTCAGAGCTGGTGCCTGCCTGGTGCTTTCTTTTATCTTCTTCAGTCTTGTGCTTGTCATCCGTCATATCCGACAGTGGTACATGATTTCCGGTTGCCCAGTCAGGATGATAAACGGCCGAATAAAGGTCGTCTCCTTCAGACGTAGGGCGACCAAGCCGCTCTGCAAACAAAGAAGCCCTGCGCTTGAAATTTTCCGTTGCAGCTTGGAATTTGTTAAGCTTGCTCTTCCAATTCGAAATCACGCCACCCTCTTTCCCCCCCTCCTTTTCCTGCATGTCCTCCTCTCCAGCTTTCTCTTCTTTACCCACACCATCAGCCTGTTCGGCCTGCGACCTGTCTTGTATCGGGGTATCGGTGATATCAGCCGACTCGTGTGCATACGGGAGGGTAGGTCGATGAGGCTGGTCTTCGCGCTGGCACTTTTCCCATTCAGCACGTAGATCGTCTTTTGGCTGTTGACGCGGTACATGTTGCAATGAGCTGGCACTGGATCTGAAATGCACGCGAAGCGCGGGGTGTGTTTCTTCCTCGGTCTTGTCATCCCGGTAGTGCTTTCCGTTCAGGTCTTCGCTCTTTTCCGATGGTTCTGTGGAGCTCCCAGCCTCACTGGGGGCTGATGGAGTGCCATGATTGTCTTCTTCAGACATGGAGATCAAAGTAATTGCTGAGAAGACTTGACTCGTTAAGAAGACATTGAGGGATGCTGGTGCTTGTACTAAGATGTCAATGCAGAGGTCACAAACACACAGGAACCCTGGCAAACTGATGAGTGACCAGAAACATCAATGGCCATCTTGTCCACTTCACACTGGACAATATCGAGAGTGGCCATGTTGTCACTTGGATGAGCTCATGGAGGCGGGATCGGGTTATACTCCAATGCGACATGCAAAAATCAAGCCAATCATGAAGATCCAGCTACAGCACTGCCCATCCAGAAATAGTTAAGGTTTTCTCCACCGCTCTGGTTCCGGGGTTCGATCGATTCATCCCGTCGGATTGCTTCTCCGCCAAGCGCATACAGTTGCGTAAGGGCGATGCATTTACCTTGCACCTGTGTGAATTTCGCAAAATCAGGAATGACATGGAAAAGCAGGAGAAGAGGCGAGGAAAGACATTCAAACATTTTCATTGAATCATAAGTTGGATGGGATCATTACACATCAAGGTACTCCGTGCAGCATTCAAAATTGCTTCACGACGCGCTGGAATCGCGGTGGCTGTCGGGTGAACTTCTCAGGCTCATCGCGCGCGCCTTGCTTCCAGTAGTCGAATTCCATCCATGCATTCTCGGGCATCTGTGCCTCGGTCGCTTCCAGGAATTCACCAAGATCAGGACAAAGCGGAATCACGCCTGTCTCAAGGACGTACTGGTCCCAGAGTTTGAGGAGCTGCTTGAGTTTTTCCGGCTCTGCCTCTGCGAGGTCGTGTATCTCACCTGGGTCTTTGTCGAGGTTATATAGTTGCCAGCGCTCGGGACCCTTGGGTTTTGGGATGAAGACGATTTTCCACTCGGCGCAGCGCAGTGCAGCCCGACCGCAGGTTTCCCAGCCCTGGATGAAATCAACGGGGTGAATGCGATAGGCGTTTCCGAGTACCCAGGGGTGGAAGCTCTGGCCGCGCATGGAGACCACTTCACGACCCTGGTATGTTGGAGCTGGATGCTTGATACCTGCCATGTCCAAGATGGAAGGTGCTAGGTCCATGACAGTGGCAAATTGATCGGTGATGCCGCCCTTGCCTGCAGTGGCATCACCGGGTTTCAAGTCCATGTTCTTTGGGAACCGGCAGGTGAAAGGCACTCGAACACCACCTTCGGTAGTGTAGGCTTTGTACAGTCGGGATGGGGCAGTCGCGGCCTGTGCCCAGCGGGGACCGTACCAGATAAAGGAATTGCCATTGCCGAGATTCTCGAGGCTATTGTCATAGTATTTTTGGAGATGGGGCATTACTCCGTTCTGCACCATCGGATAGGCTTCATATGCCGCACCTTCTGCTCCATTATCGGACATGAAGCAGACAAATGTGTTGTCGAGCTCATCGATAGATCGCAGGTACTCGACCACTTTACCAACATTGTAATCAATGCACTCGACCATACCCGCAAACACTTCCATGGCGGTTGCAGACTTCTTTTTCTCGTCTGGCGTGTACTCCTCCCACGGTTTGACTTCTTCGGCAACAACAGGGTGAGGCTCAACATCGCCCCGAACCATGCCCAGCTCCTTCAGTCGCTGCAGACGCTTCTCGCGAAGAACATCCGGACCCTCATCATAGATACCCCGATAATGGTCGATATACTCCCGGGGCGCCTGCAATGGCCAATGCGGCGCGGTGAAAGGGAGATAACCAAAGAACGGACGGTCCCCGTTACCATCCGGACCATCACTACCTCCACTTTCTTTCCATTCGCGCAGATAATCAATCAATTTATCTCCATATCCATCGGAAGAATACCAGTCTTCTGGAAGATGGCGCACATACTTCCCATCCTCCATATGCAACGCAATGTAACTCGCCTCGATGAAAGTGGGAATTTGATCCTGGTCACGAAGCTGTGGCTCGTAGGCATAATGATTGGAGCATGCAGGTAGATGCGCAAATGATCGATTAAATCCACGTTTATGAGGTGATCGTTCTGGGGTAAGGCCCAAATGCCATTTACCCGACATCACCGTGTGATAACCAGCATCGCGCAACAATTCCGGTAGCGCCACCACCCGCTCATTCAGATACCCTTCGTATCCTGGCATACCTCGCTGCGGAGCAGTACTGATCGCTGAGCCCTTGGGACCATTTTGGCCGGAGATATTGGTCCATTCGATCAGGTTACCGAGACCAGCGATATGGTGGTCAGTACCGGTCATGATCATGGCCCGCGTGGGACTAATCCAGAAATTTAGGTTAATTTTGACATTCCACTACAAAGGATGGAGGATTCAAGGCTTACGAGCATGCTGCTGCAGCATGAAAATCGGTGAAACGAAGTCCCTCATTCGCAATCCGGTCAATATTGGGAGTTCGAATCTCGCCGCCAAAACATCCCACGTCGGAGAAGCCAAGATCATCAGCGACAATCACCAGGAAATTCGGGCGTTTACCCATGGTCAATGCAAGTGATGGATATGATATGCAACAGGGGAACAAGAAATGGGAGTGAGGGGCAGCCAGGGACAGTCAGGGACGAAGGAGGGGTAGATGCACACGCACGCACTCTTATACATCGACCTCAGTCGATCCCTGCGCCTGTGCTAAGACCGACAAAGCATTCTGGCGTGCTCGGCATCGATCATTCGCCAATCGGTCATCGGTTGGAAGGAGGAAGAGTGAAGGGATTCGGGGCCGTGAAATAGGTGGTAATATTACATGCGGGGTAAGCTCCACACCGCTTGAGAACTGGTAATATTACGTATTTAACGGAACGGCAGAATCCGCTGATCGGAAAACCTCAACTTCCATCAACAAATGTCCGACCGACTCGATAACTTTCCAAATGCAACAATTCTGAGCGAGACCAGTTCCTGGACTTCACAGTTTCCACACCACATACCAATCTCATTCCACAGCGACATGACGTGATCTCTCCACCGAGTTGCGCCGTTGGCTCTCGGCAGTCCATGACATAATACGCGCAAATCCGGAGATCGATTCTCACCGGAACAGCAAGGAGACCCAGATGTTACACTTTGGCTCTGATTTGGGTTTTCGCATTCTGAGTATTCGACTCGGTCTGGCCTGGCGGATTCTTCCACACAATGCGTCGCCATGTAACCTCCCAATCTATATCAATCCCCGCTCGGCGCGCTCCCGCTTCTCCTGACTCGATGTCAGATTGGCGGGCTCGTCTGTCGAGCTGGTGGAATGATACTTTCCACTCGATTCCTTCTTATTCACGCATTCCCGAACACTCCGATCGTCTTTCCGCTCAATTGGAGGGCGAGAGCTCAGACTTGAGTATGGAGGTGTCACGGCTAACCGCAGCTCGATGGCGGACATACTGGCTGGCTCTGGTATTATGCTGCGGTGGAGCGTTATTTGGATATGACTCTGGCGTGATCGGTGTGCTTCTTAGCTCTTCTCATTGATTCACGGACTGCAGTTCTGATTCAGAATCAGGTGGTGTTCTCACCTTCGACTCGTTCCAGAATTCCTTTGGTTTCACCACGGACCAGAAAACTAATATCAGCGCTATTGCCGTTGGGATTCAGCAGGCTGGTGCATTTGCCGGGTGTTTCCTGATATGGCCCATCACCAATCGCTTCGGCCGGCGAGTGGCCATGATCGTTTGTTCGGTGGTGTTCTGCATTGGCGTGATCCTTGAGGTTATCGACACCCACTCCCTGCCGGCATTCTATGTCGGTCGAGTCATCTGCGGCCTGGGCGTAGGTGGTTCAGCTACTGTCATCCCGATCTACATGTCGGAGATGAGCCCCAAGGATATCCGCGGTCGGCTTGGTAGCTGCTACCAGCTCACCTACACCATTGGAATACTGGTTTCCTACTGGATTGACTATGGGGTCAAAAGCATGCCCAGTACTGCAAAGCAGTGGCAGCTCCCCATTGGTCTACAGCTTGTCCCTGGAGTACTTATGGGTCTGGGCATGCTCACCTTGGACGAGAGCGTGCGCTGGTTGCTGGCCCACGGTAAAACCGCCGAGGCCTGGCGCAGTCTGGTCTGGATCCGCGCAGGCGATGGATCCGCCGTGAGCGAGGAATTTGCCGAAATGCGCCGTGGGTTAGAAGAAGAACGACATGCGACCGCTGGATTCCAGTTGCGCGAGCTCTTCGAAGGCCCAAACCTGCACCGTCTACTCATCGGCGCCGGGCTCTTCCTCGCACAGCAATCGACCGGTTCAACAGCGCTAGCCTACTTCGGTCCGCAATTCTTCTCGCTCCTCGTCGGACCCGGCGACAGAAACCTCTTATTGACCGGCATCTTCGGCGCCATCAAGGTCGTCGCCTGTTTAATTTTCGTCTTGTTCATGTCCGATCGGTTCGGACGCCGCCCAGTCCTGGCCATTGGAGCCGCCTTCATGGCCGTATGCATGCTCGCCACAGCCGGAATGGTCAAGACCTACCCTCCACAAGACGGCGAAATCACATCAGCGGGCATCGGCACCGTCGCCTTGATCTACCTCGACATCATCGCATACAACTTCAGCTGGGGTCCACTCCCCTGGCCCTGCACAAGCGAGATCTTCCCCACACGCATCCGCGAGCCGGGCGTAGCCTTTGGCGTCGGATCACAGTGGTTATTCAATTTCGTCTGGAGTTTCTCCACGCCGTATATCATGGCCGCCATCGGATGGGGCACATTCCTACTTTTCGGACTACTAGATGTGCTCATCGTGGTCTTTACGAAGTTTTGTCTCAAGGAGACGGCTGGCAAGACTTTGGAAGAAATCAATGAGATGTTTGAGGGTATTGATCCCGATGCGGAACATGGCTGGAAAGGTTCTGTTTCTGGGAGTGATGCTAGTTCGGAAGGTGGACGTCAAGAAAGAGATTCTTACGTTGATGCTGCTGGTTCTGAGCGGACGGATGTCAAGTCTGATCGTGATAAACATGTTTCTACACATTTGGAGTCGATTGCTGGACGATCTTGACTTATGTAATTTCTCTTGTTCATTGGAATAACTAGGTGCTGTACAAATAGATGTTTACTGTCATTCATTCATGGATGTGGTCCTCGCTAGACCTCAATAAACCACTTTATTTATGCCTGCGAGGCTTTGATTAACTATCGGCTATTGTCTTGAGATTCTACGGCCCGCCACAAAACGAGGTCAAATGTAATGCAGACTATCGCCGCAAATTCATTTTATGTATCTCGCAAGTCTAACCGTACGAGAACGTGAATACATATCTCATTCATTCATATCCCAGCCGCTACGCATTTAAACAATGACCTTGTGCTCAGCAGCAATCTCGTCATCTTCGCCGAAGACGTTGATGTTCCAGCGAGGCTTGTCTAGAGGTTGTTAGGACTGAGTCGTGGATTGTGATGGTGATAAATACTCACTAGCAGTGTAGGGGGTGTTGTAACGTCTTCGGTCCTTGCCCAGGGCACTGATCTTCTTGACCTCCTCGTCGAGGAGCTCAACCTCCTTGAAGTTGTCGCGGATACGCGAGGGGGTGACGGACTTGGGGATGACACTGTGGCCGCCGACCTGCGACCAGGCGAGACTGTGATGGTATTAGCTTGTGGAATTGGCACGGTGACATAGACTGCGACGTACATGACGTGAGCACCGGTAACGTCAGTGCCGGTGCGCTTGGCGACAGCCTCGGCGACTTCCTTGACCTCGGGGCGGGTGATCAAGAGGGGGATGTTGAGCATGTTGTTGCCGAAGGCCTGGACATGTCAGTATAAGACTCGAGGTATAGGTGACTGTGCATACCGAGTAGGCAGTGATGTGAATGCCCTTCTTCTGGCAGTACTCAATCAGGTCGTTGCTCTGGAGAACGGGGTGGCGCTCGATCTGGTTGGCGGCGGGCACAACGCCAGTGCCGTTGATGATGGCCTCGAGCTATTCGCGGTCAGTATAGTCCCAGTAATTGGCGGATGGAGGACAAACGTGTTGAATGGTGTGGTTTGAAACACCGACGGCACGAGCCTTGCTCTTAGGAAGCTTGGTCATGGCTGATATGGTTTAGTTGATGCATTCACACGTTCCGAGTGCGCTGAACTCACCCCTCCAGGTGTCGACAATCGAGACATCGTTATCAATAATCACATCACCGCCCTCGACAGTGCTACCCTGAATCAAGGGGAACAAGGAATCACCCTTCTGGAAAGCCACGGGCCAGTGAACCAGGTAAAGGTCCAGGTATTCGAGCTCGAGCTCAGCAAGGCAAGCATCGAGAGCAGCCTCGACAACCTCTGGACGGTGCTGGGTGTTCCACAATTTGGAAGTGATGAACAGATCCTCACGCTTAAGACCCGGAACATCCTTGTACGCCCGCTTGATACCCTCAGCCACCTCACGCTGGTTCTGGTAGATAGTCGCCAAATCCAGGTGACGGTAACCGGCCTTCAGAGCCTCGTAAACCGCCTCGCCGACCTGACCAGGGGCAGATTGCCAGGTTCCGAATCCCAGCTGGCTGCGCGCGTGTCAGTCTATAGCTTCATTTCCAGTTCCTTGAAGATACATACGGGATCTGGGCGCCGGTGTTGAGAGTAACCTTCTTTCCGAGAGACATTGTGTATCGCAGTAGGGAGAATGCAGAGTTACAGGAGAGAACAGGGAAGCGCGTCTGTTAAAACCAGTCTGTCTAGCGGGGTTGCCATGGAAGAATGCGCCATCCCACGCAGCCCCTCCCGGAGCAGACCCCACCGGGGCAAGATCGGCGCTGGTGATGCTGTCATGCATTTAGTCTGTGACAGACAGGTTGCGAATGCAAGTAACTAAATGTCTGGATTCAGCGACCTTCGTGCATCTGTCTGTAATACTCTAGTCTATCATCTTCACAATCCGTGAATTGAAAACAAAAGCAAAGGTTAAATTCCCCGGAAAATTAACTCCGTGATGTCATCTTCATTAGCCGCTAATTATCCGGCGATTTAACCGCGCTGCGAGACATTGCATAGTTGGATTGGCGGGCACCTTATTTGGTCTAGTCAGATTCACCTGCTAGAAGAACTGAGCATCGGACAGATCTCGGCCTGCCGATCGAAGATGTTGAGGGCACGCAACCTTGGAAGAGAGAATGGACTTGGCATCAGACCAGAGCTTCTATATGCAGCCGTTGCTTGGAACCATTTGGTCACCCCTAGACATCGATTAGCCTCTATGTTAAGGCTTCATCAATCTATGCGACCAATAATCTAGATCCTTGGAAACTAGACGCGGATTCACCCTTTACAACATCACATATATCAGTCATCAATATGGCCGAACATGAAATCGACACAGATTCTGCGATGAACAGTACTTTTTTGGACCCGTAATAGGTATGTGCCGTGCACTAGATTGATTGTTTTCTCTTCTACGGTCTGACTAAAATTCCTCCATTGTCGACGCCTCCCTTTCTTATAATACGAGGACCGGCAGATGCTGCGATATTTCGGCCGAGTGGAAGACTCATCAATTGGAGACATCTCAATACTATTATTCCATACCAACCGTGCATGATCGCAGAGATGAATTCTGCAAAGGAAGAAACAATCGCTCATTGTATTTCCTGCCGCAACAATAAATTGTTTTCGACCGAGAGCATCTTTCCTATGATGGAAAAATCAAGCAATATACCATTTGAGACGATTATATGGGACAATGATACCACTAATGAAGTTTTACTTATAGTCCAGGATCATTCTAGCATGTTAAATCTACATCCTCAAAATATCTGCTAGCATCGCCGATGAATGCAAATCTTGGCTCATCTACAGCAAGTGGAGTCTGAACCTCCGAACCTCGGTCGATGCCTCGGCCCCTTCAAATGCCAATGCCCGATCTCCCCAGAAAACCAAATCTATTCCTAAAAAATTCCGAGAAGCTGGTCTTACTCGCCATAAATCCGCCCATCATGAGCGATCCTCAGAATCCCCCTGATACTGCCAAAGAAAAGGACATTCAGCATGCGGGGAGTCCCGCGGGGAATTCCGCTCCGCCGAAACAGTTGCTGTCGGCATTGACAGCGACAGACGTCGCCGTCCGACGCTTAGATCTGTACGACTCTTGGATAGTCTCTAGATATTACTAGATACTTTCAGATGATCGCATGGATCGAAAATAACTGACAACGTGCTATAGACTCCTGTCCACTGCCGCCGGGCAAGAGCGAGTCCTCGCGACAACACAATATGTCGCATCGATCCTCCGCCATCTGAGTGCATCTGCACCATGGATTGCCCTCCAAACCCGGCTCGGTCTTCTTGCCCGGCTGAAAGGCGCCGCGCCTTCGCAAATCGCCAAACCCTCTGCCATCCCCGCGCGATTCCAGGCCATCGCCTCGCTCGCGTCCGAAACCCGCTATAGCATCCGTCTATTCGGACTCCTCCCTCTCTGGATCTGGGGCTCCGAGACACTGAAATCCCCACCAACGGATCCCATTCTCCGTGCCTTGACCGTTCTCCAGATCATCTCAAACGTGATCTACCAGCTCCTCGAGAACGTGGCCTATCTTTCCTCGAAGGGCGTCGTATCGAAGCAATTCGTCGAAAAGTACGGCGGTATCAATAAATGGTATATCTGGAGTACACGCGGTTGGTTGGGACACATCTTCCTCCAATTCATTGTGCTCTGGCGCCAGCATGTACTGCGTCAGAAACGCACCGCGCAGATTGACTCGGTCGACACCGAATCGAAGGAGATCCAACGCCCAGACTCGGATTCGCTGCGGGCGGAAATCCGCGCTTGGCGCAAGAGTCTCGTCAACAATTCTTTCTGGGCGCCCTTGTGTTTGCACTGGTGTCTTGAACAGGGCATTGGGATTCCCGACAGCCTGCACGGTCTCATCAGCTTTGGTGCTGGCGCGTGGGCTCTGCATGATATGTGGGGTGCTACTGCTGGCGTGTAGATCCATCTCTATATATGGTTGAATGTCGCATCCTCTCACTTCAAAGAATCCTCCAATTCATCAACGCTTTTCATCGCATGGTCATTGTTCTCGCCTACGTCCAAGGCAACCAAGAACCGACTCACGCAATTGTAACCCGCTATAGCAGTCGTAAGCTCAACGATCTCCCGATCGTCGAAACCAACGTTGCGAAGTTCCGCAAACACTTCGTCGGAAACAGCAATAGAACGCGTCATCGCATCGGTATACCGTAGCACGGCCCGTTGTCGCGTAGTCAGTGGACTACGCTCGAATTCCGATAAATCACCCTCGGTCGTTGACGGCAATACCCGACAAGAGTGAAGCTCTTCCGACTTGACACCTCCTTCCAACGCGAGCGGTCCATGAGCATTCCATTCGTATACGGCATTGTTCAGCACAGCCACACGACAGACCGCTAACTCGAGCAAGCCCGAGTCGACAACCGTGCGTGAGCGGATCGCACCGAGGAAATGATTCCATCCGTCTGCGACGGGCGGGCTATGAAGGAGAGACAGGTCCAGTGGGATCAGGGGCCGGGGACTTCGGCGCGCTTCGATCCGCGCGTAGATATCTGCTGTGTCGGCGGAGGCGTTGGGGGGTGTGCGAGGGGCGTATGGGAGACGCATTGCGCGGATTTGTCGGTTGATGGTGCTTTTGAGGATGCTTGGAGGTAGTAATCTGCTTCGTAGGGCGTGCATCGTTACAAGATATGTATGGAATGGTTGTTGCAGATTCGTGCGGTTCGATACCTAGGTACTGAGTGCCCAGGGATGAGCGGGTAAGAAGTCTACCGTGTGGGCCTTGATGAACAACTATAATCTTGGTGACAATATGTAGCTCTGATTGTCGACATTGCGCGTTTTCTTTATTGACTACAAGGTTTGCGGCATTTCGATTCTTTTCCAGGATTGTTGATGGAAATATATCGTGAACTTGATGCATCATCCAACCTATAAATGGACTTCATCTTGTTACAATAATGACATCGTAGAATTCTGAAAATATCCACCTTCCAATGGCAAGCAGTGTGAATGACATGCCTCGTTGACGTCCTATAAAGCCCACCATTAACCTTTCGACGCAGCCTCAGATGCCTTAAGAGCACCAGTGATGGTAAAACACACAAATGGCGACAACGCATACATGATCTAGACTCCGTAAGCCACTTCACTCTGTACCTCTCAAAGCACCACCTACCGCAACAGTCTTCGCAATCGCCATTTTCTCCGACTCAGAAGCCTGCGCCAGCTCCGCAAGTCCCGAAATAACCAACGCCGGCGGACCAGCCGGCATCAGCATCATGCTGAACCAAAGCATAGGGTCCTTTCCTAGAACTCTAGTCCGTTTCGCCAGTCCATAAATAAACGCGATGCTGATAGCCGGCCAAAGAACCAGCCGCACAAGAAAGATCATCGTGATAGCTCTCAAAGGAATTCGGCCCGACTCCGTTTCAGCAACCATTCGTTCAAAGGTCACGCCCAATTTACATCCGACCATGAATATCTGCAGAGTTGGAAACAGTCGACCGATATTTCGAACGCTCGTCGTTAGCCATGCTTGGAAAATACCTCCTTCCTCGACGCGACAGAAAAACGCGCAGTGCAATGCTGGAACGAGTCCTAGCAAGGCACCGAGTAATGTGCAGCATATAGCTACATCGGCGAACGGTGATCCAAAAGGAGCCATAAAATCCTGTTTGACTCGGCGAGGGAATAATGAACCTACTCGTTGGCCCCAGCTTTGAATCCGGGTACCGAGTGCGCTTCGCGCTTTTTGGGCTCGTTGTGGGAGTAGGGATGTACTCTCAGTCAATTGTTCATCGTCGTCTGCTTGGACTTCTGAGACGCTGGATTCACTGCTTGTATCGTTTGCTTCGTGGAGCATTTTAGGACCGACGACGTAGGCGATCGTCTTGCTGACTACTGCACAGACGAGAAAGTAACTTTGTGCGCGCTCGATTCCATCTTCGATGTCTTCATCTTCGAGGATGAGCTTTAGAGATCCGACGCTGTCTAGGGATTGGAGTAGTAAGAGCGGCAGCGAGGTTGTGTTATTAAATGAACACGCCGGTGTGACCCATTGCGGTAGCGCAAGGAAACGCGAGGCGAGATGCGTGAGACCAATCGATGTGGAGGTGTAGATGATGGACCATGCTGGAATTCAGAACTTAGCATGTTGTTGCTGATAGACTGGTGGATTATACCTATTACAGGAACATAGTTCATGGCGTTGCCCATGTGCAGTTGCTGGCCCAGATGGACTACAATCAGAGCTGGTAGAAATAGTTTGACGACGAGGCCTGACATGTCGTTGATTGTGGCATCGCGGATGAGACGGAGTCGACGTGCCATTACTCCATAGCACATTGTCAGCAACACGCAAACACAGGCTTGCAATGCGCCCAGAAACGGCTGTAGAAAACCGTCATCTGCCATGGTGGTATTTAGAAGATTGTTCCTGTGCCAGAAATGAAGTTGACAATAACGAATGGCGTCATAGTGACCAAGCGTAATCAATTGAATGTCCTGGCAATCTTTGAGCTGTGGAAATAGAGAATGAAACATTTTTCATCTTCATGTCGAAATGTGAAACAATCCACCAGAAGGTAAGATCTTTACAGCAAAAGACAACCCCAATATAAGTGTCGTGGCGGCGATAAAAGCAACCAAAAGACCAAGACGAGCTAACGTCTCTACACCAGGACTTTCATACTTGGTCGTCCGTCGCTGTCCCAATCGCGTCGTGCGTGTGAGCGTTGGGACATACTTAAAATCAAAACGCGATTCGCCGCCCAACCCGATTCTCTCGTTCGTGATCATCTTATAATAATACTTGCGCCGAAGCTAATGCGATGTCAGCGCATATGGGAAGAACAGCGACAGCCAAAGCAACATACCTGGATGCTACTTCGATCCAAAAACTGGAACCTCGGAATAATGTACGAGATTCCCATGACCCAAATACAGTAACCCCAGATCAACAGGCGATAATAAAAATTGACGGGAGGGATTCCAAGCTCATCAGCTAGCTGGTCCCCATTCAACAACCGACTCATTCCCTCCATGAACTCCTTCGACGCGTATGCAGGCGCAGTGTTTTCCAGACCGAGGATGATATTCTGTGCTAGAACCTTGCCTATATCCTTCGGATCAATCTCGGAGATTAACAGCGACTCCATCATCGCGCGTGCCTTTTCCGTGTTCTCGAATGGCTCAGTTGGCGTGCCCATGTAGAACGCGACCAATCGCCAAAGCGTGATATAATCTTCTATCTCCTGCTGGCTGAGGTAGATGCCCTGTCGCGGTAAACCGAGCCAGACAACCGTGCTGCAAAACGTATTGATCGTGGCAATGCAGTCAAGGTTGTTCACTGGGACCCCGTACTTGTCGATATCGTAGTATTCGGGCTTTTGCGCTACCAGATTGAATATCTTCAGCCGGACAGATGAGTGGAGGAGTCGCACGCGAATCGTCGAGACGTTCCCTTCGCCTCCGGGCTTCATTCCGTCTGCGGAACTGTTGACCTGGAGTACATGCTGTAGTGTTTCTAGTAGACGGCGTCGCACTACCTTTGCATTGAATCCCCCGGTTCTGGCGAGTGTCTCTACGACACGGATTGCTCCCCTGATATAGTCAGTTCGTACATTCATTGGGTATTGGAAGCATTGCATACATTCCACCGAGAAGACTCTCAAAGCTAAGCTGGTTGTATTATTGTCAGACGTGAACCATGATATATAAATGCCTACTTACCACATTCAGAATCGGAAGACCATAGCGGAAAAACACATCTTGACCCCTTTGAATCTGCTCCCAGTTCACCCAGTCGGGCACTGTATTCACTTGCTTCCATAACTGTTGCAGTCTCACATCATCGTCTCTATGATCTTTGAGCAAAGTATACAGATCTCTCTTCGGAGTCTTCTCCGAATCACCGCCCGATGAAATCTCGTTGAGAATTCTCACACACTCATCGGCAAGAGTGTCGTAGGTGTGAATCATAGGATGCAGCTGATCTTCCGACCGGTGAAGATCAGTCCAGTGGAATGAATATCCCCAATAATGACATTCCGTGCTGTTCCCTTGCCTGGGACTTTTGAACGCCATTCTTCCAGCGGTGGACTGTTTGTTTGAGCATGTCGGACCGTTCAATCTGAAAAACGGATCTTTTGTATTGCGACATCATCTGATAATCAGATGCAAATTCTTGAGATTGTCTATGACCAACGTGGCCCTGTGAACCGTGGTCCGTGGTAAAGCGGGAGGGGGTGGCGCATGTGAATGTTTCCCCTCTGATCGACGATCAGTTATGATGGACTTCTATACAATTATTCAATGGTGATATTGACATAATGTGTGCATTGGATGAAGTACAACCTATGATGTAGCTCGAATGCAACGGTGTTTCAAATTGGCCTGACAATGATCGAGTATACTCCATTCTCCAAGACCACGGCGAGATTTTATGCTTGTAAATGCGACAAAACAACCATTAATGTACTGCTATTATTGAATCCTTTGATCGGCAAATCCTCATTTCGGCCTCAAAAACGTCAACGCACCGAGCGCCATCGCATCCACACCCGTCTGCAGAGTCGGTTGAATCGCAGGTGCAAACCGAGGAGAATGATTGCCAGGCAATTCATTCAGCTTCCCCTGTGCGACGGCTTCATCCCAGACTTCCTCGTCAATGCCACCAAAAAACCACATCACATATGGTGCATTGGCAGCCGTCGCCAGTACCGAAAAGTCTTCGCTCGCGGCCGGGCGGTCCATTTCGATCAGATTATCACCAAAATATGACCCAAAGGTTGTTTGGAGGGCACTTGTCGTGTTTTCATCATTGAAGGTGGCTGGTGTCGAGTGCGTAAGAGTAATCTTCGGTTTCTTCTCTGTGCCACCGGCGGCGCACTCGCCTTCGATGATACGGTGTATAGCGGCGCACACCTTTTTCCTAACTTCCGAATCATATGTTCGCACGGAGAGTTGTAGATCCAGATAATCCGGGATGATGTTGGAGGTATGGCCAGAATTAATGCTTCCGCAGGTAATCGTTGCCAGTTCCCCGGGGGTAACCTCACGGGAAACGATCGATTGGAGACGCATGATAATCGACGCGCCAATAACGATAGGGTCAATGGTGGCTTGAGGCGCTGAACCGTGGCCGCCGCGCCCGTATACTCGCACATCGAAAGCATCGGCAGCGGTCAGAAGACGTCCTGGGCGAATGTTGACGGTGCCAGCGCGCATACGGAGAACATGTTGTGCAAGGACGATGTCTGGCTTTGGGATTTTATCATATAGTCCATCATCGACCATGGACTGCGCTCCATCGAGATGTTCCTCTGAGGGCTGGAAGACACAGATCAGCGTACCGCTCCATTCATTTCGAGCTGCATGGAGAAGTTCCGACGCTGCCATCAAGCTAGTAACGTGAAAGTCATGTCCGCAGGCATGCATGACGGGTGAGCGATTCCCATGGTTATCCTCGACGTATCGCGTACTGGCATATGGTAGCCCGGTCTTTTCTTCCAGTGGAAGTGCATCCATATCTGCTCGCAACAATATCGTCGGACCTTGTCCGTTTGCAAGGATTCCCACGACGCCATGACCCCCGATCTTGGTGAATACTTCGTAACCCACGGTTCTGAGATGCTCGGCTGCCGTCTGGGCGGTTTGTTCTTCTTGACCCGATAATTCCGGTTGATGGTGTATATCTCGGTAGATCTTTTCGTAAGGTGTTAGGTTCGGTCTGTGCCGATCCAATAAAATGCGAAGCCTTTCCTTTCTATCTCGGGGAGAGTTTTCTGGATGGAATTAGATCGGCGATCGTTTCGGTATATGAAATTCATACCTTTCAATTGCATAATGGGCGAATCGATGCAAGTGATTAATTCTCATGGAAATCCCATCTTTTTGTGCTGGGAAATCCATAAGTGCAATCGTGTCAGACCCAGCAATCTCATCTCGGAAGCCCCGACGTATGTCCCGAAATCACTTCATAAGCAGCGAGGCGCGTTCATAACATCCTCGCCCCGCCCAGAAGGCCCCATGGAATAATGCGTGCACATTCAAGGATACCCATGTATAGCTTTCTATTCTCCGCGACAAATTACTTTAATATGTTCGAAGGCTGGTCAGTTGTGCGAGTCTTGGTCATAACTAGATCCGCATGCCTGAGGCGTGCAGCATTCACGGCCCCATTGAATCTAGATGATCTGGCTTCAAGCGAACCTTTGATCAGTTTATTCAACCTTGATTGCAGAGTAAAACCCAGTCTTGACCTCACAGGTTCTCTCCAACGAGGGCATGGAAGAGCACCAGATTCCAACACGTCGTCGAATTCAATCTGGGACCGCTGGATGGTCAACAGAATCCAACAGCTCGGCTACTACGCTATGGTCTCCCGACAAGGATAATATGCCAAGCAGTCTAGTAGATCGATTGGTTTCAATATGCCACGGAGTCATCATCCACTGTAATGAGGGATTTCTGTACACGACTGCCTAGCAGCAGATAAGCAGTGCAGCACTGGAGATAAAATGTCTCGTCAGTAGATATCATTGTCTGCCTTACGCTTTGGCCGCGGTCGCTCGCCACAGTAGAGTTCGCTGCCTAGATTTTGGCATTTGCTTTTTCTCATCGCGGCTCTAATACTGTCCTGATCGTCGCTTTCCTATTCGCCGTCGGAACCTGGTGGGTCCCGATAGCGGGACCATTGGCACCAATTCAGAGATTTCACTCTGGAAAAAAAAAGAATGGAGCCCCCAGATCCCTCTTAATTGTTTGGAAGAGCCGAACGCGGGGGTCGAACCCGCAGCCTTGAGATTAAGAGTCTCACGCTCTACCGATTGAGCTAGCCCGGCAGAGCTGTTATGGCGCGATGCCCTGGAATGCACCAGGTTTGTAGAGAGTCCAAGATCTGTTCTATCCAATGTTTCTCCATAGGAAAGCGGGCAGGCTGCAGGGGAATTGACCACCAATCATTGCAGCAGATAAAAACCCCGATGCAGTATTGGATTGCATGCAGTGGCCTGTGCGGTGCGGCTCAAGGGTAAACTGGCCCCGGGTACGGAGTACCCAATAGAGATTGGGAGGTGCCTGGAAGGCAATCAAGATTCAGTAAGCGTGTCAGAAATTGCGCGCGTCAAGTGATACTAGGAGTTTTGCGGTCATCGTCATCGAAACCACCCGGGTGACTGTCAGGGGTGGAACAGGAGGACGGGGGACGAGCGTCAGAAGCTAATTCAGAGAAACAGGGTCTGAAATACGAGAGGGGTGAGTGGCTGGTGTATCGATCACGACTGGTGGCTGAGGCGAAGCAACGCGAAGAGTGAGTAACTATCGTCGAGGGAATATTGGGGGAAATGACTGGAGGATCAGTGGCTTATTGGGGCTGAGGCTGAGGAGTTGGGTTGAGGCTGGTGATGATCGTGGGGTCCAAGTGATGGAGGGGAAGTCCACAAACCCAGCTATTCTTAGCTTTGAAACATCAATTGGTATCACTAAATATGGCAACGGTCAATGAGAGACGCGATCGCAAAGGCTTCACAGTGCAAGGTCGAGGTGTTGCAGATTTGTCTCGGTAGACGCTGACCCTGAGCAGCGGCAGCGGGGCCAACCGGCGTTGAGAACGCGCCCGATAGAGACCCTGATCAAACTGGACCGAGAGAAGGATTGGCCATGAATGAAAGTTGATCGAGGTCTATTTCGACCGCGGATATCTCATATCGAAGGGAAAGATGTCGAGAACACACGACCCCTCGCGGCGCAGGAACACGAGAGGCTCAAGCCACAAAGTCCCGATGATGACATTTGTGGATCCCCAGTAGGCAGCGACATGTGCAAGCAAAAAGGGTCCAACAGAATGGGGTGGGGGAGATGTCGAGGTCAGGATGGCGCTCACAGTTACTAGAATAGGAGTCCGCCATAAAGACATCATCGGCGATTGTCACGACATGGCATCATAGGGTTCAGTCAATCACCCGCATCAACATCCACTCTTAGCCAATCAAAGGATCGGCACGCGCCCTCGACTGAGCCACACTGTTAGTGTCGTTCGTACTTTTTTTAAGAATCGAGTGGATCGAGTGGGTCTGTCATTGTGTCTTCCTGGACTTGCAGGCTACAGCAGTGAGCCTTGCCAATCAGGACTATATAATATCATCGTTCCCCGTGCGGTTTCACCTTCATCCCATCGCGCTTAACATCAAACCAATTTCTATTTCAAGACCACACGCATCGCACGTTGGTCTATATATTCCCATCTTTCCCCGGGAACTTGCAACATCAGTCACCGTGTCGCCTCTACGCTCCACCTCGTACTATCTCGACCCTGCCACCCTCTCTACTATAGAACGCACCCCTCATTCCTCTCGACGGCGTCTTGAACACTGTCAATCCCCCACCATGCCTGCTCCCATTGAGATTGTTGAGCCCGTCCTCGTGGTGCGCGACCTCCACGCGGATGAACTCCTCGTCCTCGACGACTTTGAGCGTCACGCAAGTCACTGCCCACAATGCACTTCTGCTCTCTCGAAGAGTCCCCGCGGCCTTTGTGATGTCGGTCGTCTGCGTGCAGTCGATGTCACCAAATACATTTACACTGAGAGTGGAAAGCCCTTCTCATCCGTGGATAGAGAAGGCGGTCGCTCTATGCGAGTGAAGCTGCCACGGGAATCTTCTGCTGTCCATCGCCTGCTGGGCGTCGTGGAAGACGTTACTCGCACCCAGTCTCCTCGTCGCGGTCGTGCACCTCCTGTTCGCCCTCCTAGTGGCAACTACGACTCGCACCGGCCCATCATCCACCAGATTCAGCCCCGGCCTCGCACTCCGGAGACCGACTCAATCGTACACCAGATCGTCGAGCGCTCGCCGTCCACCAGCTCCAGCCGACCTCACTCCATCGTCTACCAATCCCCTCGCAGCTCCCCAAGTCGAAGCCCATCCAACCGCAGCAGCCGTGGCTCGCTATATGCCTACGACAACCGGGACCGGGTTGAGCGACGGTACGAATCATCCCGCATCTACCGTCTGTCCGACAGCTACCGTTGAGCCGATATATTGTCATTTCAAACTATCTATCGCACATCGGCACACGGACCATTTGATTGCTGCAACAAGCTTCACTTTCACCCATGCCACGGGCATTGACTGCCCAGGCGAGACCGCCAGACGGTCCTTCATGGTGGACACCCACTTGCACGAACAGATTTCAATCTGGACCCTCCACCAGAATGCACGGTGCGCGTCGAACGCGCCCTTTGACAACACCTGTTCGGCCAGATTGTCGGACTCCCAGATTGGCAACGATCGGGATTGCGTGGCCGTGACTCGGCAATTTCTCTTAAGCTCTATACTTCCACTTGGAGGCTTGGCTGCACCGTGATTGGTGCCGAGTCTTAGGCTGCTGCGGGGGAGGTCAGCAGCCAATAGGATTGGGCCCAGGTTGCCTTTCCTCATGCATGTCTTTCCATCCTGTTGCTTTTGACTGGTTATTTGCAGTGACTCACTCTTGTGGGGATCTTGCTGGAAATGAGGATATGAATTTCTTTTGTTTTATTCCTGATGTTATGATGGTTATGATATGGATGTCTTATTTTGCAACATATGTGATCATGATTCAAGAATGTGAGCATCAACCAGAAAACAATAAAAACGTTGTGAAAGGAATTTTTCTACATCTGTAGAACGAAGTCTCGAATTCTATTATGCATGACATGAGAAACCCCGCTGTTCCCAATGTGGATCGTGAGTCATGGTGGGGAGAAGGAGAGATGGAGGGTGTGGCTGATAACTGATGTTGTGGGGCAAGGCGTACTGGGATGAAAATGAAGCTTATCTATCACCAAAGCACGGAGCACAGACTGGACTAGGCAAACTTGATTTGACTTTACGATAGGCGTTCGATTATTGGTACAGATGTATAAGCAGAATGCATGACTTTCTTCTGCCACCTTCATCTATAGTATTCCTGAGTTCTCAACATAGACCAGAACAATATAAGCATTAAAATGTACTCCATCAATCGATAAGAATATTTCCAATCCATGGTTCACTGATCTCAAACTCCACAATCGCCACGGCAGAATCTCACCGCCAATCGAGATGACGACACAGCACTCGCCCTCCCCCTTTGATCACAAGCTATCTCAGAACCTGCTAGCAATACATTAACAACATGGCTAATGTCGCGCTGATTGGATCCACCGGCATGGTGGTAAGTCTAGCCATCCCTTCAGTGCAACCAATAAACCCCGCCACTAACAACATCCCGGTCGCAGGGATCCCACATTCTCTCCACCCTCCTCGCCAACAACGCAATCAGTCGCGTCGACACAATCTCCCGCCGAACGCCCCAGGCAGCAACCGCCGCCCAAGCAAAACTCACAACCTTTGTCTCGGCCGATACAGCCAACTGGGCCGGCCAGCTTCAAGCCCTGACACCAACACCAGATATCTTCATCTCCGCATTCGCGACAACGAAAGGTGCAGCGGGCGGTTTCGAAAATCAGTACAAAATTGAGCACGGATTAAATGTTGAACTTGCGCGCGCAGCGCACGAAGCCGGGACGAAAGTCTACGTGCTTATTTCTAGCGGCAGTGCGAATAAAGATTCGTCTATTGCGTATGTCCGGATGAAAGGACAGATTGAAGAGGATGTAAAGGCGCTCGGCTTTGAGCGGACCGTTCTCTTGCGTCCTGGTCTTATTGCTGGGACGAGGGAGGAGAGTCGGCCGATGGAGGCTACGATTCGCACGTTGGCCAGTTGGGCTGGGAAGGTTCACTCTGGGTTGAAGGATGGGTGGGCGCAGGAGGCGGATGTTATTGGGCAGGCGGCGGTTCGGGCTGGGTTGAGGGCGTTGGAGGGTGATGTTCCTGCTGGTAGTGAGAAGGTGTGGACGATTGAGGGTAAGGATATTATTGCGCTTGCCAAGGAGGAGGCGGCTGCGTCGTCTTGATGGGGGTTAGTTTTGGATTATAGATAAGTTGGTATTGGATGGCTGTATGAACTGGTGGCGTTTGGGCATTTATATAGTTTTTCGATAGTCTAGCGTATATCAAGAGGATAAATTCAAGTATAAAAACGAAGACAGCATCGCATGATTAGCAAGTCTAGCGACATGATCTATGCATCACTGGGCAGTCCGACCATTTCCATCGAGTCCTTCCACAGTCGAGCTTCTTCCTTCGGATCAAAGGTGTGGCTCGTATACTTCGTACTAGCCATTTGATCATCCTCATCATCGCGCTCTGCGATGGAGCAGTTCGTGAGATAGAAACCCCCTTTACCTTCCAGCTCCTTCGCGATGGCAGCCCATACACTGGTTGCCGCTCCTTGAGCAGGACTCTTGAGGATCCTCATCACATCCGGGCTTTGCATCCATCCTTCCACCATCTCTACTGGCAGCGATCTTCCCAGATCAGTGGCAACCATCCCAGGACAAAGACTGCTAGCATGAAGGCCCTGACTTCCATAGCGCCGCTCGATCTCATTGGCCATGTAGACATTTGCCAGTTTGGATTGAGTATAGGCATCCCCCGGGGTATAACCACCCTTTTGATAATGATAATTATCAAACTCATTCAACCCATGAGCCCGATGTCCCGACGAAGCAACAACAACAACCCGCGACTGAAAACCCGCCGAAGACCCAGCCAACAAAGCCGGCTTCAGAAGATTGAAAAACAAGAAATGGGACAGATGATTCGTCGCAAACTGCAACTCATGTCCTCGGTCCGTCAGCTGCAGGTTCGGCAGCGC
This sequence comes from Penicillium sp. PG113-03A, assembly GCA_037042135.1. NCBI lineage: Eukaryota > Fungi > Ascomycota > Eurotiomycetes > Eurotiales > Aspergillaceae > Penicillium > Penicillium sp. PG113-03A. The sequence goes on from JAXQJW010000158.1 coordinate 244,973, forward strand.
CATGACACCGGCATTATTAACGAGGATGTTAACTTTGTCGGTTTTCGCGAGGATGGCGTTGGCAGCGGTCCGCACGCTTTCGAGTGAGGCTTGGTCCATCTGGATAAGCTCCATTTGCTTCGGGTTGAATTTGTCGCCGAGAGCCTTTGTTGCTTTGTCCAGGTTTCTGGCGGTAAGGAAGAGGTGTATTCCTGTTGGTGCGAGGGCGTGCACGGTTTCGATGCCGATGCCTGAGGAGACGCCTGTTATGACGGCGACTTTGTCGGTCAGGTTGGTTTCTTGAGATTCATCTTGGATGATTTGGAGGGCTGTTGGTCGTTCGTCTCCCATGCCTTTGGGGTTGGCGTGTGCTGTTGCGTAGCGAGACATTGTATATATCGGAGAGAATGGGATTGGAATTTGGAATTGAAGTTGAATGATATTGTTCATGGGAGAACCTTGTACTCATTCTTATACCCTTTTCTCAAGTTGACAACCTGCAATACATGGACATGGACAATGGCTGACTGAATTACCTAGCAAGTAACTACGGAGTACCTAACAGGTAGTTAGTTAACTAACTATGAGATGACACTTTTTACCGATTCGGTCTAGACCCACCGTAGTCTGCGGGTCCGGAGAGATTAAAACCCCGATTGCTGACGACTTATACCATTTCGGGTATGTATAAATGGGGGCTAAAGTACTTGTACCATCCTAAATCCTTTTCTCCGTCCAAGACACACTTTGCACTCTTCGCCGGAGTTATCGGAATCAATAATTCCCAAAATGGGAAATTCTGTCACAGCATATACGGATCAGACTGCATTGATCCACAACGCCAAGGATGAGCAGCGCAAGCTAAGGAAGAAAGTCCAGAATCGGGTTAATCAGCGAGCACGCCGTTAGTACCGTCATTGGTTATCGATGATTGATGCTTATGGACGTATAGGAGAGAGACTTCATGTGCAAAAACAACGCGATAAGCCTGGATTTCCTGGATTCAGAGTTCATCGATGGAGGGTTGATTTGATTGGACGATCGACTTCTACCATACATGAGAAACCACAAACTGGAACTATGAGCCTAATCTCATCTGGGAGAAACTCAGAGAATTCTGGTGTGAATTACTGCCGAAATACTCCATCAGAGACAGACTCAACTGTTGCATTGAGAACAAAAACATCACCAACCACCGACCAACTCCTCCATCTCATACAATACAACGCCTTCCGCGGCCTTCTCACAAACAAACACACACTCGGCAGCAAAGCTTTATCCTGGTCTCCGGACAGAAACCCAGAGCCCTTTCATCTACGATTCCCGGCTTTCTCAGTCGTTCTCCCGGTCGCACCGGGTTTACCAGAGGGTCTGGAGCCGATTGAGTCACAAATAAATAAGCTGCACTCGGCGTGGATCAGCACACTTCCCTTCCCAGCAATGCGGGAAGCTCTCATCCGTAACGAGGCTTCGTTCAACCATGCAGAATTTAGTCATGATATCATTGGAGATTGGGTTGAGCCGCGTCTTCTTTCTTCACATTCTGGATTACCTTCTTGGGATACAAGGCCATCGAACTCACATTTTGCTTTATCGGGTGACGAGGACGAGGTGACTACAGCTCGGAATGGACTGATTGTATGGGGTGAACCGTATCTTCCTGAGAGCTGGGAAGCCACGCCTGGGTTTTTAAGGAAATGGGCTTGGGTGCTGGAAGGATGTGAAGAGCTGTTGGAATCGAGTAATCGGTGGAGGGGAATTCGAGGTGAGGCACCGCTTCGGTTATCGTGTGTTTATGGAATTGAGAAGGGGGATTGCCGTGAAATTTGAGGGTTCATGTGTCGATTTACTTGTGAAGCAGACTATGTACATTATGCGAATGGAGGGCATATGTATATGGATTTATCTCTAGGGCTGATAATGGCGGAACTTGGACTGGGGGATTTTAACTCGAGCAGATAGGTGATTAGAAGAAATCTTATTGGAAATGCTAATTGAAGAATTAAATTGAATATACGAGGATGGAGTGACATATAAGTCTCTTTTCAAGATAAACCCAGAGAAAAACGTTGCAGGCGACTGGTAGCAAACAGCATACAATCAGTAGGTTCAAATAATCGATATATTACCATTGACTAGCTAAAACTCTCGTTTCAATGGTACCATCATGAAGCACCTGCCTTCTTAATTAATGGATGAGGATCTCTAGGATTGATCTCGCACGCCAGAACTCTTATGCGCGGTGATCCCCCTATCTGCAACCTGCCATTTTGAAGTTTCTTGAGGATGCGCAAGAAGTCAAAAATCGAGCGATTGGCATACTTGCCTTTTGTTTCCCATAACCTATGCAGGTGACTTTTCCTGACCTCAGTGAAGACATAGCCCCATGAATAGAATCTCTGCACATTCTCCGACACGTCAGAGATGGCCAGGCCCTTGAAATCCTCTTCCACGGCTTGTGTGGTCTGAGCTTTGCCCTTCGTCTCTGAGTCTTGACACCGGTGCAATCGTTCATCTATGAACCACACTGTCCGGTTCGAACAGTCATGGAAAAAAGCAACTTTATCCAACAGCGAAGTGTCTAACCATTTGAACCATTCAGGCGCAAAATCAATTGCAATGTCCATAGCAAGAAAACTTGCACGGACTTTACCGCGGTAATTTTCATCCCCGGTAACTAGGTTGTCGACGAGCGGAACCTCATCACCGGCGAACTGACAGAGCCAGTTGGCAAAATCCCTCGGAAAGAAAACCACATCTCGATAAGGGGAGATGGTTATGTGATTGACCTTGCCTCGCCTATCGATGTAGGAGGCAGTATGCGAAGAACCAGCATCATGCAGATAATCGCCACGACCCGCGAGCTAGGGTGGACATTCGGACTCTGGCCCTGGAAGCTCCGACAACCACTCATTCTTGGGATAGCATCGCTCGAGAGCTCTTCATGACGCACGGCAAGCTGTCCATAGTCCACTGGTCGCGCGGTACGCGGATGTGTTGGGACCGCGCAAACACTCGTCCCAAGGAACCAGCAGGCCAAACGAACACTGCTTCAGAGAGCCTGCTGGTCCGAACCTGAGAAAGTCACCAAGGGCCATTTTGGCATCATTCTTCTGGTCGAAAGAATGATCAACCACATAGAACTCGTGTAGATACCGTTCGCCAGCAAATGGCCGGGCCGCAATTTCCCAGATATGATCCTGGATCTCTGTAGGGAGATTCGGAAATAATGGGAAGCCGACTGCTAGATTTCCCAACATGGATAAGTCAACGAATCGCAGCGTTGGAGCTATTTAAGCTCCAGTTTCAAACTGTGGAGCGCGGGAGATTTAAGAGTGTCGCGCACCGACTCGAGTCTTAGCTGGCAGGAATTGGGGGCGAAATTCACGGTTCCAGGTGCTGTGATTGTAAACGTGGCTATGACAAACAACGTGCTGATTGGCAGTGGCGTAGTTTGACATGGCTGTGAGAACCAGAACAGGCTGTGATCGTCTGGTGCATGGATTGTGCAGGGTTTGCCTTCTGCCTATTGCGGCTCTGGAGGGGAATTTCAGCTCAGCTCATGCTTTGTCTTCCTTGGCGCCGAGGGAGTCTTTGCACCTCCGGGTGATTCTCTCCATCTCACTGCCATGTCGTGAGGACGATGCAGCCCACTCTCTCCGAGTCCGATGGATGGACATCCACTTCTAATCGAGTCTCGAAAGCGTGGCGGTTTGTCACACGATTGTTCACGGTTGTTTTGCTGCTTGGGTGAGTGGATAAGAGAGGGAAGTGGACTAGAACTAATCCGATCTCAGTTATTTAATTCTTCCCGTGGTGTTTGGTCGACCTGATGAGCGAACGCGTATCGACACGACCGCATCTACCGTCTTCGCCCTCTTCTTCATCGGCGTCTCCTACGCAGCCTCAATCGTGATTGTATTTTTCCAACACCAGCGCAAACTGTTCCTCCTTCGCTCTCTATTCGTGTTGGTCCCACTCCCCAATGAATCATCCACTCGCTGATCATCTCCAGACCGTATGTGGTCATTAATCTAGTCGGACTATTCAATGTTCTCCTGAACATATTCACTCGAGATCTATTTCCCCTCACCGCGCTTCGCATAATCGGGTTCGGATTACCCGCCGGATTTTCCATCATCTATGCTCTGGCCGCATACCTAATTTATCGCGAATATGGATCGAGTCAAGGACATCGGGCAGAGGACGGCACTCCTCTCTTAAGTGAAGAAGAGATGCAGCGCCGACAGCTATTACGATTATTGCAGGAACGAGACTCGTCGGCGCCTCGTCCTGAACTTATTCAAAATACGTACCGGTTGGAGATCCCAAATTTGGAACCCGTTCGTAAGAGCTACGATCGGCGCAGTCATTCGCATTCGAGGAGTTGGAGCAATGCGAGTCAGCCTGCTGTTCATGTGCATTCAGTTGTTTGAGCATTTGATCGAGAGCTCGATTGGCTGTTCCATCGGCTATCTTTGAACTCGTCGTTATGAGATGCGCTGAAAGAATGAGATGGCATTCCCATGCCAATTCTTACGAGTAAATGATGGATGTCTTAATAATAATTACGAGAATGATCAATTGCAATATCGGCTCGCGTCAAAAGTCAAGAGTACAGAACTTTTGAAGTACATGTAACGACTGCAAGTGAAACATGAATAAAGTCAGATTGCCACCCGCCATTTCCCCAATGCAATGAAAGTCAACTCGCAATAGTGTACAAGTGCGACCAATCATCCAATCATCAATATCAAACCTCCACTTTTTCGAGGGACTTCGCCTCAGAGACGGCACGGCTGCGATAGTATTCCAACACTTTTGCGCCCCAGATATCCTTTCCTTTGTACTCGCCCACATACTCCGGCCAGCTTTCCATCTCTTTGGCCAGATTCTCCAGCTCTTGCATAGGGAGCTGGTTAATGGGTGTTAAGTAAGTTTTCACGCCGAACACAATGGCTCCTGTGCGGGGGAGTCGGCGGAAAGTCTGTCGCTCGCGACGGATGATGATTTCCTCGGGCGACGGGTTGCAGAGGTCTTTTTCACAGAGAGCACCTGGACGGTAGAGGATTTCGAATAGGTTCTCGTTTGGTCGTTTGACCTCGATGAAGTAGTTGGATCGCTCCATTGGTGTTGCTGGAGTGAGCCGAGCCAGAAATCTGATCTAGTTAGTAAGAATTACAGGGATAAGAAATGATAGTAGCTCACTTGCTCACGGAGTTGGCTACATGCTGGTGCCATAATGGGACTGGCTCATGGAGACGAGAGATCGTCCATCCGATACGCTCTTGGACGGTCCATCCGGTAGGGAATAAACTTGCGCTGGCTGCCCTGTAAAAGGATTAGAAAATGGGCTTGAGCATGAAGCAACCGAGTCCTTACAGATAGTACTCATCATCTTCATTCTTCATCAACACGCTCAAATCCTCCATCGTCAGACGAACGGCCGCTTCCAATGCGTCCGGGAGCTTCTTGTTCCGCGCAATATCAGAGATATTAAATTTCTCCCCCGTCATGCAATTTTCAGCAATCTCTTCACCATCACAAAGGACCTTTGCAAACATATTCGGAAAACGTTGACACAGAAACTCCAACACTTCCTCCAATGCCTCTTGACACGCCTCGGCCGACTCTGGTAGACATTGCAAGACCTGATCTCTCTTTTCGCGGAGTAGATCGTCTCGCACGCGATGCTCTTCCAGATAGTTTTTATCCAGAGTCAGCCAATTCTGCGAATCTAGCTTGCGAATATCCATCATAACCCGATATCGCTCTCGACCTTTGATCGGCTGTGCTGGGTAAGGCGCCATGCGCTTAAGCTCGGAGGGCCCATTTTTGTGATTTGCGAAAATGACCGTGGATATCCAGCTGTGAATGGATCTATAATGTTTCACCGCGAGCAGGACGAGGAGAAGAGGAATCGCCACCAATGAAAAGGTTGTCATAATTCTTCATGCGGCAGCTAAAATCGAAATGCCCTGTACGCACAATTATCGATTGCGTCAAGGAGACAATGCTGAAAGATTGACCAGAGAAAAGAGATAAATCACGACTAGTTACAAAAATGGGAAAACGAGCTATATTAATATGATTCACGACGAGTAGACGATCACCGGTCACGACCGGTCAAAAAATGGATACCATCAGAACCGAGCAGTTGCATTGCACATTTCTGATCCAGCATGACTACGGAACGGCCGTGATACGCTCAGGGATTCCCCGCAATTAACGCCTCAGCTTTGCCCCCGGAGAGTTCTGGACGGCACCTGATTGAGCTCAGCTCACGGGCCGAGTCCAGGCTGTGCTGAGATGGATCCACCGAGTGTCTCGGTATAGTGGAGCAGGAGAGCATGGATCGGGTTGGTCGTTTGAGCCGGACGCGGCGCTTGCACAAAAGGTCGTCTTGCGCATCATTCGTTAGTTCCGATCTAGGCACGAGATTTAGCTTTGCTGAATCGTCACGATTGCACCGTGCGCCGGAGTCGGTTTGAGGACGCCGAGAATATCGGGGAAAGAGTCAGTACGGGGGTCGCATAGTCTCGGGGCAAATCCAGTATGTGCACCGCGTCAAGCGAACGAGGTTTGATCAGAAAGTCACGCAAACTTAGGCATCGTCCTTGTCGAACCGGTTTGTTGTGACTGGCCAGACCCGATCTGAGTGCACATCACCCCCACGCATTTGACGTATCATGCGACAGTCCAAGTGGGGATGGAGTTGGAGTTCAGCGAGGACAGATGCTTCAGTTCGATAATCTGCCAATAACAGGGATTCCACGACATCCTTGAAGTGAATCCCAGTTCTCACAGCGAAGTGCCAAACTGCCATATCGACGCCGGAATTCAAACCTCGACATGAAGATATCAGCAGGTCCAGTTGAGTTCGGTTTCACGGTCCCACACGCAACTCCACACGGTTCCATCTGGGGTTTCCGCTGCAACCGCTTCCCCCTTTCCCGCAAAGCGCGCTTACCGCTGCTCACGGACATTGCCACGGGAATTGATCCAGTTGGATGCTTTGCTATAGTTTGAAGGATTTAGCGGTTCACCTGCGTCATCGTTCATTGTGGGATTGGCTCTGCCGAATTCGATGTCTCGACTGTCTGGAATGACCGGTAAATTGTCGCCGAGTAATTATATCCTCCGTTCGTTGATCACGTAAATTCTGTACAACAATTTCTGTTTCATCAGGTGGTCCTGATCCCGTTGGCCTTGAAATCCGGGTGTCAGCGTGGGGAAATGATCCGCAGACAAAATTACAATATTCAACAAACAATCAAGCAAATCATGACTAACAACACAGGACAGTCGAGTCATAACCTTGTACCGCATTGCAAATGACCTAGCTAGGCAACGATCAAGCAATAAAGATTGACTTTTCGATATCACTCGATTTCAACCCGCAGATGAAACATTTCTCGCAAAAGCTAATGTACCTGGCTTAAGAGCCTAGAACAATACCGAGCCAGAGCACAAAGCGCGGTGATCGGGAGATCCGGTTCGTGGAGAACTGCCGTTGATCGTATTTCCTTTGTCTGCCATTTGACTGGCCGGATATGCATTTACGTAAAATGTCGTCTCGAACGCTTGTTATGGAATAGAATGTGGTATTGATGTCTAAATGCAATAGTCTAGAGTGAGCCACACTACCTTGGTACTGATTCATTGAATTCATCCCATTTTGGATACACCTCGTCTTGTATAGAGGATTCAGTAGATTTCTCAGTAGACTCTTTTTTCTATTCTGCAATTTCTTTTTCTCGTTCCTCCTCGCGAGTGCAGTATTGAAGGTATGCCGATCAACTGGTGATGCCAGAAGCCTTTGATTGAGCTCATTCTATGCAAACGAGATTGGGTGATGCTATCATTCCTCGACGTTGCTTGTCATTGAAGTCAGATCGGAGAGTTTAGTGATCGCTGTGTTTTTGGATCAAGCTCAGTTGATTTAGAGCTTCACGGAATTATTTCAACTTAAGAATAAATGAGATGGAATATACAGATTTGTCACCACTCTCCCACCCCCCAAATAAAACGCTATTCCACGCGTGCATAGTGCCACCTGCTCGGTGAGCTCCTCAAGTGTTTGAAGGCGCAACTCGATGAGTATCGATCACTGTACTACATTAAGACGATCAGAGCGGATTCCATGTCGCAAACCCTTCCATACTATTCATCAAGTATTCACAGTCCTATCAAATGCTCGGTAACGTCTGGATACCCCAAAAATAAATTAAGCTTTGGGAGTGGGCCTTGATTCACAATTCAATCCTTGGCCAGGCTCAACGGCACGCATCAAAACAGCCAGATTGTCGCAATATTGAGCCATAGAAATGTCCTTGTGGGTGAGGCCTTTGGGTTGATGTGTTGTCCAGTGGACTTTTACGGTGCCAATAGTCTGTGGAGCCCTTGTTAGACAGCTTCATTCTCGAAGACGATGGAATATAAATACCAGGGTCATCGTGGAATGGTGCTTCTTAGCCGAGCTTTCAGAGGCAATTGAACTCAAAAAAGACTACAACTCTGTGAGCTCTGGTACATGACGCTTGTCAATCCAGCTTGAGCTTACCGTTGCCTTGAAATAGCTTTTGAAGTGGAATGTCTTGATGATGCCTATCCCCTCGGCATCTAGCATCCATCCTTGCTGTTGCAAAGATTTTAGGTCCAAGTTCAGTTGCTCGAGGTTTTCACCCTCGGCAAATCGAGGAGTGTCGGACGCCATGGGAGTTCTAATGAATTAGGTACCAGACCGTGCGGGGAAATGGGACTCTTTAAACATGAAATAACTACACCACCTGCGAGCGGAGAGAAGATTCTCCGAAATAAGGGAGAAAACTCCCTGATTGGTGGCCTCGCAATTATGATCCCTGCTCTTGAAGACAAACAACATAGAACATGCAAGTATCTTCCACTCACGAGCAAAAACGGATATAGCTGACGGTTGAAGACAGGAAATATATACTCGCTCAGTTAGTATTTAATGGCCAGGAAGTCACTTATGATTATATCAAGAAGCCGTGGGATAATTTCCCAGAGGACAGAATAGGGGCTAGCACAAGGCAAAACATACAAGCTGTGCTGATCTTACGCAAGACAGAAGTTTTTGTCAAAGCAACGATATCAGCAGACAACCTTGGATTAAAAAAAAATAATCTGGTACATAGTTTCCGATTTGCAGGCTGGTACCTATTTTGTTCCATTTCAAGCAAGACATTTACTTTTGTGATTGAATCTATCAAAATACATGGAATCTGGTTAGGCTATCTCTCTCCGCCCCCGGCGCGCCGCCGTCTTCGCTGCATCAACACTTTGTTCTCTCATCTCTCTCCGCCCCCGGCGCGCCGCCGTCTTCGCTATATCAACACTTTGTTCTCTTATCTCTCTCCGCCCCCGGCGCGCCGCCGTCTTCGCTATATCAACACTTTGTTCTCTTATCTCTCTCCGCCCCTGGCGCGCCGCCGTCTTCGCTATATCAACACTTTGTTCTCTTATCTCTCTCCGCCCCTAGCGCGCCGCTATCTTCGCTATATCAATACTTTATTCTCTTATCTCTCTCTACCCCTAGCGCGCCGCTATCTTCGCTATATTAATATTTTGTTCTAGAAGACGGGCGGCGCGCCCCTCTAGGAATATCTTTTGAGGGCCTAGCGCCTAATACATACTTAACGTAGGTCCTTTTCCCTTTCTCTCCCTAGGGGGTAGCTCTAACCTAGAATCCGGCCCTACTACCCTTTTCTAGGGGGCTAACTAGTATATAGGATTAAGATTATACTTTTAGCGTTGCTCTTCGACTAACTATAGTATAGGATTACGGTCCTTACAATCTAATTATCTTATAGGATTATAGTCCTCGTAACCAAAATATATATTACAGGACTACGCGTCCTTATATACTAACTATAATATAGGATTACTACTTCGCCCTATTTTAGACCTACTACTATAGGAGTCTCGCCTCCGAGGGTAAATAACGCGTTGCGCTAGGAGCGAGCTAATCACTAGGTGCTAAGGAAGTAATCTAGGTTTTTTATCGATATAGTTTAGAGATATATATTATAGGCGTCCCTCGGACTAAGCTAGTATAAGGTACACTCTAGCTAGTGTAGGAATTTCCTTACTAACCCTTTTTAATACTTTCTCTTACTAAATCTCTACTACTATTGTCACTCCCAATTATCCTAGCCCTAGTATAGGAGCTTATCGCTAGCCGATAACCTATAAACCCTTAGTAGGGCACCTAGAGTGGTTGGGTTATAGACCCTTTTAACTATCCTATAGGTAATTACCCCCTTAGTAATAAACTACTACTAACAATCCCTCTTTTAGACTAAGCCTATACTCTATAAGTTAGTTATAATATTTATAGTAGTGTGGCCCTCGGCTCTACTACTAGATATCCCTCTAGCTAAAGCAATCTTTCGCCTTCGTGAGTACTATTGTTAGATATCCCTCTTAGTAAAGGAAGGTCTAAATCGCCGAGCTAGTATACTATTTCTAAAGGAGTTGACTATAAGTATAGATTCGGTGTTAGCTCGGGTAATATATAAGGCCTTTATATCAAATTGTTATACTTTAGATACTATCTATAATTAGATCTAGGAGGCCTACTCTCGCTTAGCGAGTAGTACTTTGCCGGTCCCTATATTATACCCTATACCAACTATACTAGAGCCGGCGGGAAGAGCTTAGTCCCCGGACCTAGTAGACTCCCCTAAACTCCCTAAGTCGCAAGACTAGATAAATATATCCTTTAAGATTCGGTAGGAAGCTATTACCCTACCCTATAAGGGTTGGACCTCTATAGTAGTTTGCTAGGAAGTAGAGCGTACTATCTCTTAAGGGTATCTAGAGATATTTGCACTAGTAGAAGCTATATAGATATTTACAAGTAGGGATATCAAGATCTTTACTATACGCTCTAGCTATACTAAATAATTGATAGAGAGAGGTAACGATTAGATCTTATACCTCCCCTATAGGCGTTATACTAGAGTTCTCGGCAATCCCTTCTCGATCCTAGTATATAGTATCCTACGCGATTAGTTCTATCGTCGGCGCCTAGATAGTGGTAAGATATAGGAGGAGATAATCTAGTATAATAAGAGCTATATCCTAGACGCTAAGATTATATACTATTTATAGGCTAGTATATAGGGGTCTCTCTAGGGGTCTAAATCTAAGGGTTTACTACTAATTAGCTTCTACTATACTAAAGAAGTCAATATATCTCTCTATAGGCTATTTATGCTCTAGGGTGCCCTATTCTATACTAAGCTCTTCGACCCTTAGGGACGCGTGTCCTAGTATAATCGCTATTATAATTTCGGATATATCTAGTGCGGCTACTAGTCCTTAATCTACTACTTATTCTATATAGAATATTATAATAGGGCTAACTATCCTATTATAAGTAATCCCTCCCGCTAGCGTTGCTATAACTACTATCGATAATACCCTACTAATAATACTAACTATCCTACCTACTAAACCACTATTAAGCGAGCTAACTAACTCCGCGCTAAGAAGCTAAAGTTCTTTCCTAAACTAGATAACTACCGCCTTTATAGACTAGAGCCTTCGCCTTCCCTAGAACTAGTTACCCTACCTCTACAATCTAAGCTATAATCTAAGCCATAATCTATACTATCCTTAAAGTATAGACCCTAGGTCTCCTTTAATAATATCTCGGCCGCCCTAGCTAATCTCTAGTATCTATCCTTAGATACCTCTAGTAGCTAGCTAAAGCGGAGAGGTTATAAGCCACGCTAGCTATAAGTAAACTATCTCCCTATAACACTAATAGCTCCTATCTAAGGTATTTACTCTAGGCCTACTTCTCTCTATACCTCGGGGTATATTAAAGAAGTAAGATAATATAATAAGTAATTCTTAAGTGATTTAGTATATAGTACTAGCTTAGAAGATTCTACTTACTAGGTCTACTATAACTCCGAAACTAACCTTTCTAGGCCGGAAATCTCTCTTTCTAAGTCTAATTACACTCCACTATAGGAATCCCTAAAAGACCTATAGTAATCTCCCCTATAGAATCTATAAGAACCTCCTCTATAGGACCTATAGGAACCTCCTCTATAGGAATAATAGTTATAGGAATCCTTATAAGAGTCTTTATAGGAATCCTTATAGTCCTTATAGTCCTTATAGTCCTTATAGGAGTCCCCTATATAGGTCCCGCTAGTATCTCCCTCGCTCTAGATAGTCTATTCTAGTATAATACTTATTGATTCTCTAGTATACTTTAATCCCTTATAGTTAGATTTATCTTAATCTTAATCCTACGCCTCTAACTCTAATCAACCTATATAAATCTCCCCTTTTAGTATACCCTATAAGCGCTAGTTAATATATATTAGCGGTAGCGAAGGTAAGGGCTAATAGCTCTTTTATACACTACCTAAATAGTAGAAAGTGTCTTCTAGTCACTATATTATACCCTAGCTAACTAAGGAGCAATATCCTAAGCACTAGGTCGGCTAGTTACCTAGATACTAAGCTCGCTATCTAGTTCTAATAGTATAGTAATATTGGTATAATAACTAGCGAAAGATTGATCCTACTAAGGATCTAGAAGCTTACGCTATAGTAGTAAAACTTACTAAGGATACTATAAAGGAGGGAGCCGCCTATAAGGGGTTAGGGAAGGAAAACTTCCCTAGATAATAGTAGGTTGTCTTCTATAACTAGGTCGCTATTACTACCGCTAGTACTAATCACTAGGTAAGATACCCCTAAGAAGGCTCTTCCGCTCTATATCCTATAGTATAACGTAGAGAAATTAGCTAATAGTTATATAGTACCTATAATACAAGACAAAAGGATCTTAGATTTCGCTATTCTCGCTATCTAGGAACCCTAGGTCAACTAGATTGATATAAACGCTAGTACAACCTACTATCCGCTAGCCGTAAAGTAGTATTTCGACCTAATCTAGCTATCTATAAACCCTCCTAATATACCTAGAGTATATATCTTCGTCCGAAAAGATATTAATTAGTAGCTAGCCCACTAGGATCAATACGCACTATCGATATATATCTCCGAAGGAGGTCACTACTTTTTTATCTATAATATTTATAATCTACCTAGTATAATAGAAAATTATAGTGTAGTAGCACTTAGGCAAGCTATTTATAAGGTAGAGAGTATATTAGGGGAAAAGTATTATATTGTTATAGGTAATTTCAATATTTATAACCTATTATAGAGTAATAATAGATACTCCCGCCCCTTATATAATACCTCTTACGCCGATAATCTTAAAGACCTAATCGATATAGTCCCTCTTATATTGCTTACCCCCCAAGAAATAGTTACTTACCCCTTGTAAGGGACTAATAGTAGCGAGCTAGTGTATCTAAACGATCTATATATAGCTTATAGATACGCTATAGTCAAAGTAAGCGGGGGTCTTAGATCAATACTTAACCTCTATCTCTCTTTATAGGATATCTAAGATTAAATTAGATATATCTAGGAAGTTTACTCCCTATCTAGTATCTCTAATTATATCCCTATCGAGATCGAATTTAATATCTCCTTAGCGAAGTAGGTCCCTAAACTAAGGAGAAACTAGAAGGCCCTAGATACTACTAAGCTCTAAGAGAGTCTTTATAAACTCTATACTATCCTAAGGGCCGAACTAGTCCTATTGTACAGTGTATAGGAAGTCGAATCTACTATTTATAAAGGTAGGGTAGGGGTTGAACCCTCCCTTTTAGGGGTTGAACCTCTATAGTTTACCTAACGTTACCTAGTTCTTACCACTAAAACCGACCTAGATAATATATTCGCTAATCTCGCAAAAATCCTATAAACCGCTATCGATACCTCTACCCCCTAGTCCTATCCAACGGAGCTCTCCTACCCTAGTTTTAACAAAGAATACTAGGAGCTATAGAAGGATACAAAATAGGCCTAGCGAGAGATTCTTCGCTTCTAGGAAAGACACTAACAATATACCTCCCCTAATATATAGAAGGTATTCTACTAGAAGTCTCGCCTAGTATATAAATATATCAAATATTATTGCCGGTAGGCTTATTAGGACAAAATCACCGAAGTATCTAGGGATATTAGTACTATCTAGAAGCTCTCTAAGTAGGCGAGAGATCGAACGCTATTTTAATTATTTACTCCCTCAATCTAGGGTCTAGATAGGCCTTATTTCTAGCCTAAGTAGAAAGCGTAGGCCCTTTCTAACTTATTTTTCCCTCCCCTACCGTCTATAGACTTAAGTAATATTACTAATTTCGTCTACCCTACCCCCGAATTGGTCTCTCTAATTACTAATAGCGAGGTAAAATAGGCTATTCGACGCCTAGGAGCCGATAAAGCGCCTAGTCTAGATAAAATCCTAAACTAAGTCCTATAAACGGCTATAGATATCCTTGCCCTATATCTCTCTCGCTTATATAATACTTGCTTATAGTATAGGTACTACCCAATTTACTTCTATAAGGCCTATATAATCGCTTTTCGCAAGCCTAGTAAAGATAACTATACTAAGCCGAAATCCTACTATCTAATCGCCCTTCTAAACACCTTAGGTAAGGTCCTTAAAGGGGTGCTCGCTATACGTCTTAGTTTTCTAGCTAAGAAGTATAGCTTGCTTCTATAGAACCACTTTAGGGGCTAGAAAGGTTAGGGTTACAAAATAGCTCTTTATATAGTAGTAGAAATAGTTAAATCTATATAGAAGGAAGGGAAGATTACTACCGCGCTACTCCTAGATATCTCTAGCGTATTCGATAATATCTCTTATAACTAGCTACTATATAACCTCCGCAAATACTATATCCCTCTATCAATTATATTATAGATAGCTTCTTTTCTTACCGATCGATTTACTACCCTCGAACTACTAGAATTTTCTCGCCTAAGAGCCCTAGTTTATACTAGTATCCCCTAGGGCTCCCCTCTCTCCCCGATTCTTTACCTCTTCTATAACGCCAATATAATAGGAGATAACGCTAAAACTAGTAGCTTTAGGTATATCGATAATATAATAATTATTACTACTAGCAAATCGGAAGTAGAAAATTACTATATACTCGCTACCTACTTCCGCTATATATATAATAAGTAGTTATAAACTTATATATCTATTTTTGCTCTAGAGAAATTCGCTCTAGTTTACTTTCGTCCTAAGAAATAGGCCTAGTAGAAGCCTTTTTTAGGGATCCCCCTATTAGATCTTAGTAATAGCTATACTATTACCCTATCGGCTTATATAAAGCTCCTTAGAGTAATCCTAGATTAGTATCTCGAATTTAGTAAATATCTCTAATAAGTAGATAAGAAATATAGTAAGGGTATATAAGCTATCGCCTCCCTTGGCCGTTCTAAGTAGGGGTTATCCCTAGATAAGAAATAGCTAATCTATAACGCCTATATCGCGCCCTATGCTTTATATAGTTCTTTAGTCTAGCAACTCCCTTATATCTATAGTTCTTGCAAACAATATAATAAGCAACTATAGATTCTTTAGTCTATCTAACGATACGCTACTTATAGTATTTCCGGCGGCTTTAGGTTAGTTATAGGCGATACCTATAATACCGAATTATACCTACTACTAATAGAGTGTCGCTTATAAGACTCTCGCTTATAGAATATTACCTAGTTAGCTATAATTCCTATATTCAAAAATAGTATTATAAACTAGCGTAAGTTCTATTATAAGGTAGCACTTTATAGTCCCCTCGAGTATATAGAAGAAGAGTTGCTACTCTATACTAATATCGATATATAAGATATAGAGTACTAGTATCCCTTCGCTATCGCTCTATAGTAGGAACTACTACCTATCTTTATCGCCCTAAGTAAGCTAGAAGCTTTAGTAGTGTATAATATTAACTAAATTGGTAAGCTATATATCCCTAAGGTATATACTAATAGCTCTAGTCACTATAGCGAGATTGCGGCCTCTACTATATGCCTATCTCCTAAAACTAAGAAATCTATATATCTCGGCTTAGAAAGGTATTATAATATCTACGCCTCCGAACTAGCTAGTTTAGTTCTTGCCCTATAGCTAGCTAAGGACGACCCCTAGTTTTAGTAGGACCTAGAAATCTATACTAATAACTAATCGGCCCTATTTTTAGTCTATAACCCCCGCTAATTGTCTAGGTAGTATCTTATATAGGAGATTGCTAACTTGCTAGACTAGTATATATAGAACGGCTAGAATATAGAGCTCTATTAGATCCCTATTTATATTAGTATCGAAGGTAATAATAAAGCTAACGCTATAGCGAAACAAGCAACTAGTTAGTAGCTAGAAGAAAACAACTATAAGGGTCCCTATAGGCCTATTTTAGAAGGACTTCCCCCCTAGGCGATATAATCCGCTATAAATATCTAGGTTCGATATATAATAAAGGATAAATAGTAGGACAACTAGCAAATAGTAGCTTACAGAAATCACTTACAATAATATAAGCCTAAGATATCTTAGTATACGCTTATTTTATATTAGGACCTCTTAGTACTAGAGTAGTCTATATTGCTCTAAGTATATACTAGTAAAATTGGATTTAACGCCTTCCTATATAATATATACTACGCTAATACCCTACTTTGTCCGATTTATTAGGAGGACCCTAAGATAGTATAGTATATACTAATAGTCTATCCTAGATACTAAAATCTCTACTATAAGGTTTAGGGAGGCGCTTAGAACGTTCCTACTAGTCTATAGGAAGCGCTTATAGAACTAGCGATTGCTAGGAAGACTATAAGATTTCTACTAGCGACTAGCCGGCTTATATACCTACTCCTACCCCTATCTATTATAGACTCTAGATTAGAATCTAGAGTAGACTATAATCTCTCTAATACTAGAATCTTTAGAATAAACTAAGGTATAGGCGTACCTTAAGGGGTTGAGTAGGCCGACGCGCCTCAAAATTTTACCTCTCTCTACCCTACTTTAGATAGAAATACTTTTATATAAGTCCCTAACCGGCTAGTAGGATATCTCGCCCTTACTTTAAATACTAGTGGATACTATAGGTCGGCGGTTTATATATAGGAACTAAGTAGGTAGAGAATTTAGGCGGTTTACAAAGCTAATAGAACCCTATAGCGGCGAATTTAGATAGATTACTAGGGTCTATAAGGTTAGAAATATTAGAAAACTTATACAAAACTAGTTGATTTGGAAATAGATATAAGACTTAGGTACAAACTAGGTAGTCAAAAACTATATAATATATAGGAATAGAGGGGAACTAGGGGTTGGGGAGCTTCAATTCATGTACGATAAAGTAACCGCCGGCCTAGTGGCCGCTAGTGACCCGGAAAGAGCCCCTTAGTTGGGAGCTATAATCGGGTATAATACAACTCTCTCTCTCTCTCTCTCTCTATCAAAATACATGTGGTACTTTTGCGGACTGAATGGTACATTCATAAAGTGGTAGTGATGACTGCAAACTCTTGACAGTCCAGAAATGATCATCGCAGATTGCTTCCTGCGTCCATCTCAAGACCTCCGGAGTAGAGACCGAGTAGTTTATATTCTTTCAACCACTAGATCATTTACCAGGTGATATGCACTAGTCGTTCAAAACAACCACGGTTCCAAATAAACTCGATCCACCACATCAACCCCACCGTCCCAAAAACCAACAACCACAAATCAAACTCATCAAACTCTTCATCGCAACAATGGCCGAAAAACCCAGTATCCGCCTCGCGACAGCAGACGGTACCAAGAACACAACATCCCACAAGACCCAGACTAAACACCAGCACTAACAACTGCAGACGTCCCACTAATCCTGCAATTCATCCGCGAACTCGCCGACTACGAAAAAGCCCTGCACGAAGTCGAAGCAACCGAAGATTCCCTCCGCGCAACCCTCTCCTTCGCAGACACGCCGCCCAAACGCGGCGCCGTCTACACGGCCCTCATTACCCCGCCTCCAACACCGGAGACACCGGTCCCAGTCCCCGTCGGCATGGCCCTTTTCTTCTATAATTACTCGACGTGGCGCTCGGCTCCTGGGATCTATCTGGAGGATTTGTATGTTCAGCCGGTGGCGCGTGGTCGGGGGTATGGGTTTATGTTGTTGAAGTATCTTGCGAAGCAGGTGCTGGAGGTTTCGGGGCGGCGGTTGGAGTGGAGTGTGTTGAAGTGGAATGAACCGAGTATTCGGTTTTATGAGCGGGTTGGGGCGAAAGGGATGGAGGAGTGGATGAAGATGATGGTTGAGGGGGAGGCGTTGGGTCGGTTGGCGGAGGGGGTTTAAAGAGTGTCATTGCATCTGATTGCATGCGTGGTCTGGGTAAAGAGTTGGAGTTTTAAGATTATTGCATATTCAGCGTGCGATGGTTTGGACGAGGACGAGATCAAACAATATAGGAAAAGTTGAAGAAGTCATTCAATTCGTAAAGACATGATTGGATATTCTGGGGTAGCTTCAAATAAGCTATTAGAATGGTGCACCATCGAGCAGCTCTATAACAGTCATCATAGGAATAGCTATGCATCAGAAACGCTCCATCAAACGCTTGCGCACCGTCCACATGCGTGCTCGCTTGCCATAGATGTACATCGGGATTGTCATCAATAGACAAGCGATTTGAATGCCACCGATAGCGAGATAAACAGTTCGAGAGCCATCCGACTCGAGCCAGTCGACAATGAACAAGGAGAAGACAAGGCCATGAAGAATGTCTAGAATAAGTTAGATCAGATACAGGAAATAGGTAGGAACCCAACATACTCTTGCTAAAGTTCAGCGTGACAAGCGCCTCTCCGGCGTACTGGCGATAGCTGTCGACGCAGAAGGTAATAGCTGTTGTGCTGCCAAGACAGCATCCAAAGGAGATGATGCCAAAGAAGACGGTTGGGACAATCCAGGCATTCATCATTTCTGCACTCCACCCAAAGCCCATCAGGCCGATGGTGGAAGACAGAGCAATGGGAATGGCCATCACGAGCCGAAACTCGGGCTCATAGATGCCGCCATTGCGCTGCGTTAGAAATTTGACCACAACATCGGATACCTTTCCTGCCACTGCGGTTCCTAGAAGGCCACCGATGAAAGGGGAGATATAGATCAAACCCGCTTGAAGTGGCGTAAAGCCATAGTGCTCTTTGCTTTCGAAGATGAATGCAACCGATTCTGAGACTACAATCAACCAGCCGACGGAGAGAGAGTAGACGACCGTCGACCACAGGACCGACGGGTAAGCGAAGAGGATGAATGGGCGGATTGCGGTTTTGAGCCAGCTCTCACGGGTGATGCGCCCATTCCAGATTTTTAGCATTTGGAGGTATGGGACCTTCTCACGTTCGCGCAGTTGATTTGTGTAGAGGAAGGTAGATTGCAGGGAGCCAGCGGGTTCAAGAGACTCGCTTCGTGCGGGAGAGACAGCGCTTCGATTTGCCTCTAGATCGATTTGATTCGTTGGTGGGAAATACGCACTTGGCGGGTGCAAAAGACCATCATCCTTCTCCATCGCAGGAGTGATAGGAGCTGACCCAGTCTGGTTGTCCCCGGCACGCTCATGATTGGGAATTATTGCATCCCCGTCTTCCAGATTTTGCTTTTCGTTCTGTTCCATGGCAAACCCGACATGTGCGTCCTTGGGCCTTCGTCGGGGCGAGGTCACTGACCGATCGCGCTCTAGCTCGACAGGGTCATCCGGGAGCTGGGCATGCGAGCGTCGTCCGCGAAATCCATGCGTGACCAAGTCTGACACGGTGCGGTGAGCATGTGGTCTTCTCTTGCGTGGGCGAGGAGTGCGATCCCAGAAGGTCTCGGGCACAAAAAAGAAGAGCAAGACTGCAAATCCCCCAACAATAATCGCAACGATCCAAAATACCCAGCGCCAGCCAAGGCTTCCAATCACGGCGGCGCTAGCCAGTGGGACCAGGTTCTTTCCGCCGAGTAGCAGAAGAGTGTATATGCCAACACGATACGCTCTTTCATGCAGGAAATAGATTTCCGCGATGGTCGCCGAGGGAAGACATTCCACCGGGCTCACAGCGAAGCCCTGGAACACTCTGGCAACCACCAGACTGGGGTAGTTCGGTGACGCTGCACACCAAACGCCCGAGATCACAAAAAGAATTGCACCCAGAAGGTACACTGGACGCTTTCCAAAGAGAATTGCTGTTGGGGACATGACAACAGATCCCAGGCCCAGGCCCAACATGTAAAGACCAGTAGTTAATGCGACCTGTTGTATGGTGACATTGTAGGTTGTCGCCACACTGTTGAATCCGGCAGCCAATATCGTCGTCATACCTCCTCCTATGAGGCAATAAAGTCCCAGGGATATTAATGCAGCATCCCTTTGCCAGACAGGCCAATTTAAAGGATCGTTCAAGGAGTCATCAGGTTGAGGATTGAGTACGATACTCCCGTCAGCGGTTTTCTTCTGCTGCGGAGCTCTGGATCGGGAGGAAGAGCGAGAAGGCGGTCCGGGTGGGAGCGAGGAGCTTGACATCCGTTGCGGCTGGTTTCGCATCCCAAGTGGCTCATTGCGATCAGACGAGAGGAGAAGAATGGTTCCTAGTGTGACCACATATTAGCTTCAACATTCCGTCTGTTCGCGGTGAAAGTCTCCGGAAAGCTTCTTACCAGGTACTTCGTCCGTGTGCTTGTCGCTGAGAATTCCGAGAGTCGACTTGGATCGATAGGTGTTTTGGTCATTTTCATCGGCATTTTCAGCTGATTTCCCCCCAAAAAATCGTCGCCAACGCGGCATATTCTCCCCAGAGGAGGTACTCGTGTCCTTGGGCTCAGCCATTCTCACTGACAATATCCGAGTCTATAAGTTTGAAAATGTGCGATATGTGCAAAATGTAGCTATATGCAGGATGTGAAGCTTTGATGTACTGCGCAATGCGACGTTAGCTGGCCCTTGAGGTCCTGTAGCTGTCGACTACTCACATCTAGTTCCAATAGAAGCTGAGCAATGTTTAAGCCAACCAGTCAGTATCAGCAAGTGAAGGTCTGCCACCAGGTCAAGGTTTCTTCCCCTAGGATTCCAGGCTGAGGATGTTGAACCTTGGAGACTGCTACTCCTATCGCAAGAAGCGGGGCGATCAGCGCTTGCGATAGAATCCGAGCAGCGGCACCTTCGGAGCGGGATTCAAAGACATCGCTCTGGTTCACTTGGAGGAATGAGGTGAAGGACAGGGAGGTATAAATAGGGAGATCAAGGTCGAGCTTGTCACGAGTGAAATCACAACGCGATCGGCGCTTTTCTCCATGTGGTCAACGGTGGGGCGGTGAGAGAGTGGCTTGCATCGCGAATCCTTTTACTCGTCCATTTGTCCGCTTTCCCAACTGTTTCAATGCGTCTCAAGGTCCTCTAAGAGATCCGTGCAGCTATGATCATCGCAAGGTACTGCAGAGCATCCAGGGTCTTCCCTGTCAACTTGATTGCGGTATCGAGGATCTGATGTCTGGTGCGATATGCACGTTTTCGGCGGATGCAGCACAATGGCGTCGCTCCGTCCCGGATTGGCGCATTCCGATGCTTGGATCCACTTGATCGCCAATGGTCCACGCAAGATAAGAAACCCCTCTGGATATGCACGCGCAGCACGGCTCAAGCAATGTCCAGTGCAGGCCGTATTTCCTATCGCCAAGATCCCATCCACTTGGTAGAGAGTCATCTGTGGAGGCAACACTGGCGCTTTGAGCTGCCCTTTGTCTCTCTTGGAAGTCAGAATTCCCTCGCGGAGCTCAGCTGATATTCTCTATTCCTTCTCAGCTGACTCGACCCGTGTCGCCTGCCGTCATAATGCAGTTGGTGGTTGCGGGGAGCAAGCCTTCAGGATTCAAAGCAGCTGGTGTCAACTTTGTCTGGACTTGGCACTATCGGTCGGGTGTTTGTGTCGTCATGTTGCAGGAAGCCGATCCATGCATACATAACTCCGAATTCTAGCCGAGTCTGTCAAATGGAAAAATGCACCGCAATGCTTGAAATCACTGAGAGTTACACGACCCTTTCTATTCTAGGTGATCATGCAAAGGAATCATCGCGGTCAGTCCGAGTGAAAACCAACACAGCGCCGATGCTGCCGCTGTTGGAATTTAGTTGCCGGTTCCTGGTCCATCGCATACATCAATGGATTAAGTGGTACCCACATCTACGCCTTTACTCGCAAGCCTGATTTGATCATCATGGAGACGGATCTACCTCCCAACATTCATATTCTTGTTCTTATTCCTGGTTCACTGCGAAAGGTGTTTACCGACTTTTGCGGCCCGCTTCTACAGCATATATGCAGGGCTGTAGGTACATACTCTTGTCTTGGAAAAGGTGGAGCCAATGCATAGAAGTGGATATTATGCTGAAGCAGCATCGGAGCCACGGGGACTTTTGGTGATCCACCAACCTGGAACGTAGTATACTCGCCCATATAAGCAGATCAAACTCGTGGCGATATTCTACCCCTTGCTTCAGCACCATGCATCTTCTCTGATCACCTCTCTTACCATTGCTAAGATTTTCATAGAATGAACCATTCAGACAGTCGTCTCTCGCAGTCCTCCGGTCATCATCCGGTCGAGACTACTCCATTACTACCGATCCGCAGCCCACAGCCATATTCGATTTTCACCATTACGCAGAAGCGACTCATTATCTTGACCGCTGCTTTGGCATCTGCATTCTCTCCTTTGTCGGCCAACATCTACTACCCAGCACTCAACTCGATTGCGAAAGATCTCAAGGTCTCCGCCTCGCAGATCAATCTAACCATTACGACGTACATGGTGCGGTTCACTGTGCCGCTGGCAGATTCTTCGGCGCTAATCTCGCATTCGAAAGTAGATTTGCCAGGGCATTGCACCGACATTTACAGGGTCTCTTGCAGACCAGGCTGGTCGCCGACCGGCGTACATTTGCTGCTTCATCGTCTATATTGCCGGAAGTATCGCACTTGCTTTGCAGCACTGGTTCCCGGCATTATTGATACTTCGTGCAGTTCAAAGCTGTGGCAGTAGTGGGACCGTTGCTCTTGCCTCGGCAGTCGCAGCTGATATCATTACCTCTGCCGAGCGTGGGACGTACATGGGCATTGCATCACTCGGGAACATTCTCGCGCCATCCGTCGGTCCTATCGCTGGGGGTCTGCTAAGTCAGTACTGGGGCTGGCAGTCCGTGTTTTGGTTCTTGGCAATTCTCTCCGGGGTCTTTTTTGTACCTTTTCTTTTCTTTTTCCCTGAAACATGTCGTGCTATTGTTGGGAATGGGTCGATCCCGGCAACGGGCTGGAATCGGACTCTATTCACGCGAAAGCCAACCCATCAAGAGCAGGCCGTCACCACTACAAGGGAGGGATCAACAGAGCCACCGTCACGGAGTTGGACCATCCCAAATCCATGGTCAGCACTGAGACTACTCTTCCGTCGACCAGTCGGTTTGGTACTCATTGCGAATGGTGTGGTCTTCAGTAGCTACTATGCTGTCACCGCAGGCATCCCTGCTCAATTCGCTAAGCGATATGATCTCAATGATTTATGGATCGGACTATGTTTCATACCCGCTGGGCTGGCATCGCTCTTTAGTGCCACCGTCAACGGGGTATTAGTTGATTGGAACTACCGAAGGCTGAGAATCAGTGCAGGTCAACCGATGGATCATCAAAAGCATGATATACTAACGTTTCCAATCGAGCATGCTCGACTTCAAATCGCCTTACCTATGACTGTAAGTCAGCTTCATGTCGAGATATCAATTTGTGGATAATGCTAAATGATGTCTAGGTTCTAGCCGCGGCTTGTATAGCCATTTATGGCATGATTCTTGCCCAGGTGTATCCGCTTCCGGTTGCCCTTGTAATGATCTTCGCCATTTGCTTCTGTATCACAGCGGCATACAATGTTACGAACGTGTTGATTGTAGACTTTTACTACGACACGCCTGCGACTGCGATGGCTGCAAATAACCTCGTCCGATGTTTTCTTGGTGCTGGTGCTGCAGCTGCGGTCAATCCGGCTGTGCACAATTTTGGAGTCCAAGGAACGTATTTTGTGGTGTCGGGGCTAATAATTATGATCACTCCGCTTTTACTCCTGGTTTACTTCAAAGGTCTGGACTGGCGACGGGAGGAATTTGCATCTCGTGTATCACCTGAAAGTGAACGGTGAGTTTCATGGACACTGTTTATATCCCGTGTTTTCAAGTCTTGAAAAATAGAAAAGACCCGTTGCGCGTCACAATATATTGCTTGGTTTGAGCTTAGTATAAGCCTTGACGAAATGATGCTATACTTGCCTTCAGTACTTGCTCTAATTACTGTCACCAACGCGCTATCGTCAAACTACGTTCTTCTTCATGGCCAAAAACTGGAACTTCGCTACCCCGGGACTGACTGGCTACATCCTGGTGGAATAATCGATACAATAGGTAAAACACCAAACGAGCTGCATTCCAGACTAACAAATTCAGACACTCTCAAAACCCCCGAAATAAGCGGAGCCGGTCTAAACTGTGATCTCCGATACTTACTCTTCTTCATCGATCTCGACGCCGTCATTCCAGGCACCTCAATCTCAACCGTAGTATTACACTGGTACCAACCAGACCTCATCTTAAACTGCACCTCCAAAAAAGTACCTTATCTGAAACCCGACGTCGACTCGCGAAGCCCGTATACAGCAGCCTACATCCCGCCGCAGCCTCCTCCATGCACTCATCACCGATACGCCTACCTCCTCTTTGAGCAGTCGGAATCGTATGAATTTCCCAAATGCTTTGAGCACATTCCGCCGAAAACACTTGATGCGCGGGCTGGGTTCGATATGCGGGAGTTTATGTCTTCCGCGGCGCTGGGTCCGCCTATCGCGATGAATTATTTCTTTGCTCGGAATAATGCGAGTGATGATCAGAGGCCGTCGCCGGTTCCGGCGCCTACGACGACTTCGTTTCAGTCTTTGACTTGTAGTATTACGGCTACGAGTGTTTGATTGCGTTGACCTTGTACGAGAGTGGGCCATTTAATCATTGCATGAATGAAATAATCGAATCTGAGATGGGGCACTTCCATATTGAGCTTATTAGGATAATTAGAGGCTCAGCTATCAAGTATATAATGTGGGTAATAACAAGGCCAATGCTGCGCTAACTAGAATGCTCCTGGTCAAGTTATTGTCTTGCTCATGGAGATGAATAGCGATAGGTAGCTAAAGCCGTTCCATGGGCCTCTATCAACTGGTATATCATGTAGAGGCATTCAGCTAGTTACACCGAGAGAAGTGTTGGTCATGTCACCACTTCATTGCCACAATCAACGGCTTGTTTGCGGTGGTGGTACGGGTATAATCGATTAAAGGAACTGTCTCGATTCAGACTAGCGCATAGTACGTAGCCAATTGATGAGAACTTCCAGGTAATATTTCGCTAATTGTGAGCTTTGTTGGTGTTTGAAGCCATAATAGTAAACGTTGTGGATGGTAGCACCCGTGTCGAGTTGGACGCGACGCAGAATCACGGGTGTCAAAATTCATTGCAAGCTTGGAGCAACTCAAATTGGAAATCTCTTGTGAAAGGGTGAGATTTCGTATAGCGATTGACTACAATATCGAACTCGCTCGTTTCAGAGGGAGAAGGGTGATCTTGAAATGAACGGAAATTTTAAAATTGCGGGCCTGTAAGACCAAAGCAGAGTGGCACTGCTTGGGCACCATATGGTTTTCTAGATAATTAATGAAAATGCAAGATAAAATCTGGTGAGTGCCCAGGTGGAGGGGCATACATAGCGAATGTCTTGGTGTGAAGTCGGTATTCATGTTGAAAAGTATTACATACCTATGGGGAAAACATATACTGACAACAAAGTCATCGTTATTTGCTGCTTACCGAATTAGATGGACTTGGTCCCCGGGGCCCTCGTTTAAACCAGAGGGCCACCACCAGTATGTTCAAGTTTCATGAAACGTGAATGGCACTAGCAATGAATTTATCTCGTAGCTAACATAATTGTGGTAGAAGTGTGTAGACCAACGACTCGAGCCGAGAATGGAGTCGAGCGGTCGATATTCAGTGAAAGAACGGATAGCGGCTTTGGAAAAGAATGAAGGAAACACATATGAAAAGGAAGTCGTCCACTTATCCTATTTTGCATCTCATTTATAGCTTTATGATATGAATAACGGAAAAATTCATAAGAAAATATAATCGACGATGAAATAGAAATGCTCAAGCACAAAACATGTCGGGGGCAATCGAAAGACCTAATTGATCAACCTAACAAGAATCTTGATATTAATCATCGACGCCTAAAAAGTTTACTGGTGAAAGGTCAACGGTCATGGAAGTTTTATGAATCTTTGTGGTTCGGGGTTCTCAGCTTGGGAACATTGGACTAGAGATATTTGCTTATACTATATTTTAGAATGGACATACAAAATTTATATATTGCGGGCCATTATTATTGCCAATTTGGAAGTCGTCTATTGTGGATCAGCCGTTTCCTATGCTACAAATCTCGCTACAATAAAGATGTCGGCCTTTGCAAAGCTTCGAAGAGGTAATTATCAAATGACGACTTGCAACCAGATCATAGCCTTTTGAACTGGAATATACTTTCCTCTCTCACGTATTTTCATTTGCCACCTTTATATGAGCGATTTTTAGCGCGTTACTAATCAGCATAAATTGCACAACAAGGATGTCAGTGTTACTATGGAGGAATTTTCGCGGCCCTACGGTTTTAACCTCAATCTTGCATTTGCAAACTGTTCAACCACCAACCATCCCGTCTACCAGGGAAGTGACCACAAGCCGATCACCTGTTAATATATCATCACTACATCTGTCCCCGACAGGATGTTATCCTTTCTGAACTGTTGGACAATCCAAAGAAGGAATAGATGGAAAGAAATTAAAGATGGTAAGCTTTCACACTCTCGACTACCAATCAACCCCTAACGGTGCTCAACAGACATAGTCAATGGCCCGGAGAAAGACCGGGACAGACCGAAAAGATATAACAGTCTTATGCTGCAAGGATTTGAATGGCATGTGCCTGCAGATCAGCGACATTGGCACCGTCTTCATCAATCTTTGCCGAGTCTCAGAGATATCGGCGTGGATAATATCTGGATTCCGCCGGGTTGCAAAGGAATGGACTCATCTGGGACAGGATATGATCTGTACGATCTCTACGACCTAGGGGAATTTGATCAGAAAGGTTCTAGAGCTACACGATGGGGACCAAAGGAGGATCTTCAGCAGCTCGCGCGAGCTGCCAAGGACATCGGTATAGGGATTATTTGGGATACGGTGTTGAATCATAAAGCTGGAGCCGATTTTACTGAAAGCTTTCAAGCGGTCAAAGTTGATCCGGAAGGTGTGTGTTATTCTTTTTCTTTTACCATTGACTGTATCATTCTACTGATACCGTCTAGACCGAAACACTGAGATCTCTCATCCAGAGAATATCACTGGCTGGGTTGGCTTCGACTTTACCGGTCGGAAAGGCAGATACAGCTCGATGAAGTATCACCACTATCATTTCAATGGGGTCGATTGGGATGATAAACGCAAGCAGCACGGCGTCTTCAAGATTTCTAAACCGCGGAAAGAATGGGCCATGGATGTCAGCGATGAGCACGGAAATTACGACTATCTGATGTTCGCCAATCTCGACCATACTCACCCGGAAGTGCGCAACGACATTTTCAACTGGTCCGAGTGGCTTCAGACCCAGATTCCGATTAGTGGCATGCGCATCGATGCTGCGAAGCACTATTCCGCTGCCTTTCAGAAGGATTTCGTCCGTCATTTGCGGAAGACTGTCGGCGCTGATTATTTGTTAGTGGGCGAGTATTGGAGAGGCGAGCTCGGTCTTCTTCTACGGTACCTCAAGTTCATGGAATACGAGGTGTCTTTATTCGACGTTCCATTGCTGGGAAGGTTCTCCGTCGTGTCAAAGACACAGGATGCCGATCTGCGAAAGATATTCAAGGGAACGCTCGTAGAGAGGTGTCCACATCACGCTGTTGTAAGGCATTTCGAGTGAAGTTGATGATATAGAACTGACTTGCCTTCGAACAGACATTTGTCGGGAACCATGATACAGTATGTACCCATTATCTTTGAGTATAGCAGTACTGAAACATCCAAGCAACCAGGACAGTCATTAGAGGTAATACTCCCGAAATCTCTCCCACTTCCTATTAACACGTCTCAGACAAACATCGCCCCATTCTTCAAACCAATCGCATACTCGCTCATACTCCTGCGGAGCCAAGGCCACCCATGTGTCTTCTACGGAGATCTCTACGGACTCAGCGGCAACACATCCGGGCCATTCCCATCATGCGATGGCAAACTACCTATCCTGATGCGCGCTCGCAAGTTATATGCCTACGGAGACCAGCGCGACTATTTTGATAAGCGGAATTGCATCGGTTGGTCCTATCTCACTCGAACATATATGAGGCCTGACACAGATAGGATTCGTACGATATGGCGACGCCCGCAATCCATCCGGTTTAGCTTGTCTGATCAGTAATAGTGCTGCGGCGTATAAGCGCATGTACGTGGGCCGTCGACATAGAGGGCAAAAATGGACAGATATCTTGGGCTCGTGTGCGGAGACCGTCGTCATTGATACTCGGGGATATGGGTGTTTTGCTGTGGCAGCGAAGAGTGTTAGTGTCTGGGTTAATGTTGAGGCTCAAGGACGAGACTGTCTGGCCAGAGAATTGTGAGTGAGTTGATACGTTTTCGCAATTGGCGCTGATTAAACTTTCTCAGTGATGCGGATATTTATAGGTTCTGAGTTAGAGGACGAGGGCGGGACAATGGTAGTAATATGGATACTTTGGTCTATAAGTCTTTTCATGCGATGCTCAAAGAAATACGCGCCGAGTTGACGCTTATCGCTGCTTCGCCATCGTTGGATTCTAGGAAATGATGGATGTGACTATCCTTGCAGTGGATACGGTTGGAACTACTGAAAACAAGTCATCGGTGGTAATCATACAATCGATAGTAATCGAACTTCGGCAGCTAGCCGAGAGAAATAATACAGTATAAACGCTGACAGGTATGTAAAAGAACTTCAAACCTTCAAACCCCAACTCCTGCCCACTCCGACAATAGTGTTTCCCCAAAAGCTAGCACATTGTCCAACAGCGGTGCACTTGAGAGCAAGAGCATCTCGGTCCTCGAACCGCCTCTCGACAAACGCAGCCGTCTCTGCAAGATCGGGTGTTGGGTCGCGGGTCATGACAACCTCGGCGCTGGCGTAGATGGCAGACACTGCAAGTCGACGAGAGTACCAGCTCGCATCGACAGAGGTATCACCAGCGAGTGACAGGATATCGTTGGATAGGGCATGGAGTTCAGTCAGGGAGATGGGAATGTTCGATAATAAGGACATTTGCGCGAGGGCCTGAATAACAAACACGTGAGCTAACAGAATCTCCGGATCATAACATGTGATACTCACATCTTGCCATTGTCCCCTAATGTCCTCGTTCATGCGTAACCGTTCCAAAACCAAGATCTTCGTCTTCTCATCGAGGGTCAATTCGTGAGCTTCGCGACCTCGCTCGGCAGCCACCCGTTGAAGAAGAGCCCCTTCTTCGACCTTCGCCCGCAGCAGTCCTCTCCGACTGGCGAGCCAGAAGAGGATCAGGTCGAGCTCTCCATGTGGAAGGAGTTGTACTGAGACATCGAGGAAGCCAGCATCGCGGGCGCCTAGCGTAAGCGATGCGGCGGTAAACCCGTGCGTGGGAATGTGGGAAAGAGCTGCAGCCAGAATGGCTGTTTGGCTGTTGGTATATTCGTGGTCAGGCAGGCGAGGGTGCAGGTCGGAATGGTAATTGCGGATGGGCGCGGTTGTCAAAGGGCTTGCGAGGCGCGAGCGGCACAGGTGTGCACGAGGCATAAATTGACAGATTGGGATTGATTTCGGTCGTACGGATGAGAGGGAAGAGATTGCCCTCCTGGAGACAGGCGACAGTCGAGCGAGAGAAGCCATGGCGATATGATGCAGGGAGGAGGTGTTAGAAAAGTAAAGTTGCGAATCTTGTGGTTCCGGAGTTTCGGGGATGGATCTGCACGTGCTCGCGATCTATAAATCTTTCTACTCGATTGGTTCAAGAAGGTTATTTTCAGGGTAAAAATTAAAAACTGCGTATATTCTTTGTTATCAATTGTCGTACAGTCTGCTGGCAGGTAGTCGGTTTGGTCAGATATATTCCAAGACAATCATCGATGATCTTGAAGCACCTGCAATATATAACTAGGCTATCTAGAGCAACGCTCACTCGGCGGCCTCCATCCAATTCCAAGCCGCTCCATGACAAGCTTCTCTCTTTCCTCCCAGGTATTGCCACCATGTTCAAGATCTACCACATGGCCACCGGCAGTCCGTTCACGCACACCACTCGAATCAAATTTCCACGCGTGCGCCTTCTTTGCATATCGCCGAACATCACGCTGAAAGGTCGTGTCACCGGACCAGCCGAGAACAGCGCATCCAACAGTACGCCAAGGCGAAATAATTATGTCAACGCGGCGATGAATGTTTGGGTTTCTTTTTCGCTGTTCACCAGTGCCATCGTCAGAGCCGGACTCTTCGAACTGGGGATCCTGCCACACAACTAAAGCTTTGTCAAGAGTATCGAAATGTTTCCCGGTTTCATCTCCACGAAATGGTAAGGTTTGTTGCTCGCGAAGGGTGGAAGTCAGATGCAGAGAAAGAGTATGAGTGATATATTTTCCAGTCTCAAGGCTGGCGACAATGTCCACCACCAAGTTGCTGGTGACCGCATCGTCCCGATGGGTGAGGATGATGTCCACGTCCCCGCTGACTTCTTTGCCACGGCGATAGCCACCGACGAGAATGCAATCGATGTCTTCCACCTCTGGCCGCACTTGATTTGCATGATACTTGACAATATCAGCTATGGCTTCCGACTCCGCCCGGGGCACGCCAGCTTGGAACTCGTCATAAAACTTGACTCCGATTTGCTGCACACGAGACAGCGAGTTCCAACCATGCTCAACGATATCGTCCAGGTCTCGCCAACCACGCTGGTAATAGAAATCCCGGGCTGTCTTCGCTCCAACGCCCCATATTTGGTAGAATGTATTTAGCACCCGGAACACAGGGTCCGTGTCCAGAGCATCCGCGGCAGCAACGTTGCCATCGTCGTCAGTATGCTTACAGCCGCCGTCGCGCTGGAACTCGGCAAAGAGATTTGCAATCTTCGCTTCGCATCCAGGCAGGGACAGAATTTCACTTGGTCGTTGAATGATGTGGGGGTAGGCCGCCAAAGCTGCAATGGAAGTGCTGTACGCTCGAACACCGATCTGATCAAGAGTCAGTTCGCGGATTTGGCGAATTTTGACAAGCTGCGAAATGAAGTCTTCGTTCGGGGGATGAAGCGGTGCCGAGCGCATGCACGCGTACAGAACTTGGTCCCGAACCCAGTCTGGCTGGGGTGGAGGAGTCACAGTCTCTTCATGTTCGGATGTTGTTTGTCTATAAAGATTTGGTGGCTGACGGTGGGTCGACACGCCATCCGGCGATTCTTTCGATCGTCGCGCATGGAATGTACTAACCGGTGCAGGCGATGGTTTCGACAACGCGTCTTCCTTTGCACGTTGGAGAATCTGACTGGGTAATTTCTCTTTCGGTAGTCTGGCCGATGGGTTTTCTTGAATGACCGTGGCTTTTCTTCCTCGATAGACCAGAAATGGGCGATGGGGGAGAGCTTTCCCAGCGGTGATTGAACGGTCCAACCAATCCAGCTTCAGAACAAAGATTTCGTTCGAATCTGCGCTCAGATCTGGCACCAAATGTCGGGATGAATCGTGGCGACTCTTCACACCATCCTCTTCATCTTCCGACTCCGTGTCAAGATCAATGACTGTAACCTGAGTATTAACAGCAGGAACGCCGTTTTCAGTCTTTCTCCTTTTCACCGAGGGCCCATTAGAATCGCTATACACTGCAGGAGCTGAAATGTCTTCTGTCCAGATCCCTCGTGAACGTAGCTCTAATGCTGCGCGTTTCTTCTGGCCAATTTTCCCCAATACCAATCTAGCCTCAGCGAGGTCATATGTCAGTCTGCCGCCATGACTTGCATAGTTCTCTTCAGTTTTGTGAAGTGCATCCAATGTCAAATGGGTCGGCAGAATAAATGTTGGCAGTTGTGTGGAGAATAATGATTCCAAGCCACCCACGCCGTGTGATCCAGCGGGCAAGGGACCAGAGAGTGGGGGGTCAGCCCCCATATCAAGAGCGATGTGGTATCTCAATTATGATTTCACGTCCAACTGGGCGTGTGAAGTTCGCTCAATGTGCAATGACCCTTGGGCATGATGAGTGGCTTGTTTCTTGTTAGCGCCGCCATGGAGAACAACTAGAATGAACATAATTGGCAGCCATGATGCTGTGTATCAGGAAGTAGATAGATTGATCAAGACCCAGTGAAGGTGGGCTATGTATTGTGCAAAATGCTAATTGAAAGTTGCCGAGTCGTTGGTGATTTTGCCTGACGTCACAGATATGGTGCCTTAGGCATAATGCGCAAGGACCATAGTGAAATGTCAAGGTTCTCGAGTATAAATAGGGTTTCGCCCAAACTGAACAGAAATTACATCTGCAAATATCATTGTAAAGATGATGAGTACCTTCATTTATTGAGTTTAGACTCCAAATTCGACCAATATCTTCCTACACTTCAATATGGAGATCATGACTGGGCGATCCTCGATGTGCATAAGCATGCATAAGTAGGGGGTGTCCTTGATGATGTATACCCCATATCATGGCATCAAAGAAAAGAGAACAAAAATGACAAGGAACCAAAGACTTTAGGCGAGATAATCATACCCATTTCCATGGTCATTGCATATTTGGATATGCCATACCGTCTATCACTTTCAGCCTCACCGATCACAACTATACGCAATCGGTTTGCCCTTGCGACATGTCAGGCGGAAGGGGGATTTGTGTTACCATAATGGCATGAGAAATGAAGATATGCAATACTGTTTCAATCATGTCGATAGTGCGTCTTTCAGCTAAGCCACTATGGTTGCTTTTCTGAATACGACACTTCGAAGGGAATAGACGGGATGGATTTTGAATTGTATAGAAGAGAGATAGAAGAAGAGAGGTGTCGATCATTCCTATAGAAAACGGTGGAATAGAAACCAGAACTTTAAAACAATCAAATTCAAATGCGGGATTTTCTTGGCCACGGATGACCACAAGGTCCCCTGCAGTTCTAAGCGCAAGGGTAAGTCCATAATAACGATCACCTTGATTTTGATTGGCGTAGAGATTAAGATTCTTGCTTCTCCCTATAACACTGAACAATATCACAAATTCCATTTTGTTTTTATGGATATACTGTAATACCATTTTAGTGATCGTGTGCTACACCCGCTACGTGATCTACACCCGCCAAAGCTTTATTTGCTCCTGCAATGACACGAGACCCACTATCGGGGGGATGTGATTGATTAGACCCTGGCAAATCATATTCCATTTTAAGTGCATGCCCTGCAGATGATTGAGATGTATGGCTTACCTTCCACAGAAGCAGACATGAGATTGCATCCTTCTTCCCTCTGCACCATGACAGACCTGGGGAAGTCATGCAGAATCAACGAATGAGACTAAGTAACATTGCATTGCCAACACTCTAACCGAACAAAACAGAGCCGTGCATCCCGTGACAGGATGGCGCGCTTTGATATAAATCATGCTGTTTGTCAATACACCCCTCTGATTGAGCAATTCATTCCCATCGATACCTTGGGCCTGCGACTTTGCTCCTATTATGATGTTCAAGTCTTTGTGGTGTGTTCTGGCTATTGCCTCTTTGACTGTCGCGTCGCCGACCGTCTATTTCATCCGTCATGGTGAAAAGCCAAGGCATGGAGGCACTGGCCTGAGTGCCGATGGTCTCGAACGCGCTGAGTGTGTTCGTGATGTATTCGGTCCACACTCTGATTACGATATTGGATACATCCTCGCCCAACGGCCAAAAAGCAGTATGTCTACCAAGCACATGTTCGAATTCCAAAAGAGTATACTGACAAGTTCTTGGACTAGATGGCAAAAGAGCACGACCCTTTGACACTGTCAAGCGACTTGCGACCGATCTAGGCCTCGATGTTGACATCCATTGCGGTCGCGACGATGCATGGTGTGTTAGGAAGTCGATCGAGCGATATCAGGGCCATGGTAACATTCTGATTTGCTGGGAACATCACCGAATGACACATCTCGTGGAAGAGCTGGGTAACGATGATGCCCCGGTATATCCAGATGATCGGCAAGTCCTTCGTGCTACAATATTTGGTTTTGTCTAACATTGATTGGCAGTTTCGATCTGATCTGGACCAACCCGAGTCCGTATACCGAGATCACCGAGATCACCAGCGAGAAGTGTCCTGGACTAGATCATTTTTTTGTCGAGCAGGCACATGATACGAGCCGCATGGAGATTTGACAAGAACAAAAGCAAAAATTGGGAAGAAGTAGGATTGTCAGCGAGTGTGGGTTGTCTCCAACACAAAGCTTGGAGGCAATTGTGCCTGACAAAGCGTGAAAACCATATTTTGTTCTATGATCATTTGGATCCATGTGTTCTATTATTATTTGGGTCCATATTAGCAAGGCGTTTGGCTGGGTGAGCTTACTAGGTTTCTACGAGAAAATGTCGTCGACAGACTGTTTATTTGCAATGTATTGTCCTTAAAAAATGGTTGTTTTGTTTCCACTCTCAGGGTGTATTATTGATGGGTCGTATATCGCCGAAGTTATGCTTCTATGCGCCATTTTCAGCATGATATTCTAGCCGATCCAAATAATGTGTTCCAGTAAACAAAGTGCTCATATCTTGCAGGCAACAACCACAGTCTGTTGACTCACGACATCTGCCTGCGTCATCATAACATCTGACTCTAACACTTGCCAAATCCATCAAATGCCAGCCCCACACAAGCTTCGACCAAACGGTGGCCAAGAATTCTATTTTGGGGCCGAGCAAGACGAAACAAGAGTCGCAGATGATCCCAGCGCTTAAGCGTGACCGGGCGGCAAGATTAGCCTCACGCGCTCACTGCCCCCCTTTTGGCACAAGAATCTATAACTCTGATATTTATTCCACTTCATACTCTCCGACTCAGACTGTGCTGATACCCTCTTAGTATCGGTCGCTCTCCTTTGGTGATACCTCGATCCGAGGCCCGTGCATCATGTCGGACGCGCTGTATTCACGCGACCTGGTCAGCCCGCAGCAGTATTATGCTCACCTTGCGACTGGCCAGGGCTCGCTAGCAGAGAAGTTCAAGGATATCGATGACAAGACTCATTTTGAGACTTCGATGCACTTGTTAGAGGAACCTCATACCAGGAACTTTGTTTTGGATTTTGGCAACGAGGATGCATTTTGTGCGACAGATCTGAGTACGGGTGAACTTAAAGCTCTGATGAGTAGCCAGGTAGGGATTCTTCGCTATGATTTGGGTCCTTTTTGAAATATGATTGACTGACGTTGACAGCGGGCAACATGTTTTGGGACCCGATGGATGTAAGGGATCTCGCTGCCGGATCTATTCCAGACTTGCTAATCCCACGGCTAGTAATATATGGGCTCCGGAGGATCAAAAGGATAGCATCAAGGTACATTCTTGCTTTTTAGAATTAAAATGCCCATTCTAATTCATTCAGGCTGTCACTGGACAATATGGGGTCTCGGAACGACTCCAGAACATGATGTGCACGGAACCCGTTCTTCGGCGCCCGAAGCCAGCAGCGTTGCCCAGGAAGCGACTATCTCAACAACGAAACTTCAATGCTTCTCACTTGTCTGAACCAGATGACTTGGAAAACGCATACAGTCTCAAGGATGTATCGGACGATATGATTCCTGACTCTAGTTCCTTCAAGCATTTGACTTTTTCCCAAGTCACTGATCAGATCTGGCATTTTTCTTCCGTGGACCATGGGCCACGATGTAAGTTGACCTACAATTTGTCAAATTTCCAAGCTAAGACGGTTTCAGATACGTGTATTGGCTATAATACGTTATTTGTTACTCCGGGCTTATCTCAAGAAGTCAATGAAAATGCCAAAGATCTCCCTGAGGGCAAACGGCTTTGGTCCTGGTTAATTTTAACAGACGACGGTAGGTCTATCCCAGTACCAGCTCTACCACTTGCTAAACGTGCACAGGCACTGTCATCTCCATCCAGGAAAACCCCTTCCCCAATTCACAAGGCTCCACAAGTCCCGAGCAGCTTAAAGTGCATGACATTGTCCGCAGAAACGTGCGATTTATTTTCTCGGGGGTATCACGACAGCATTTTACGACTTCTGAAAGCGATTCGCTGGTAACGATTCGCGTCCGACATTTCAACGATGTCGGCCCCGACCAGGCAAGTATAAAACAGGAAGATGGCCCGAGTCTATTATTCTACTACATATTCGACGACTGGGTCTCGAGCTACGGTCTCATCGCAAAACGCGAACACCAGTACGGTGTGGCTTTGGAGCAGCTGGTGAGTCAAGAAATCTTGGTTTCGTTCCAAGCTAATGAGTCCAGCGGACTTCAATGCTCAACAAACCCGTCGTGGAACTTGTGAATCAACTGCACTGGCTCGGTCGACGGCTCGCCGTCTTAAAACGCTTGTACCAGAGCTACGAGCTCATCATGCGCCGCCTTCTCCAGCGTCAACGACTGCTCCGCGACGAAGCGCGATCGCAGCCGCCGATTTCTTACGGGGCTACATTCAGCGATATGGAATTCGCCGATCTGCGACAGTCCAGCTTGGTTAGCAACGGGACTCTCCCCGGGACCAACGACAAACCGGTCGGAATACTTCTGAGCTCATCTGCCGTGGCCCGATTCGAGAGACTCGTAGACCGGATAAATCTATACTGTCTGAGTGAAATTGAGACGTGTCTTCTAGAGAAGGAGTCTCTGACTTTCTTGGTAAGTGTCCTGCACTGAGTGGAGTGGTCTGAGGGGTATACTGACTTACGCAGAATTTCAATTTAATCGCATTGAAAGATTCGCAAGCTGTTGAGAAACTTACACGAATTACCATTCTTCTTGCAAAGGCGACTATTTTGTTTCTGCCTGTTAGTCTGATGACGGGGTACTTCTCGACGGAACTCATCGGCGTGAAGAACGGGTATACGACTGTGGAATACTGGGCTAGCTTTGGGGTTATTATGTTTGTGTCGATTCTTGTGTTGATTGTCTTTGGATACGCGAGTGATACGGTCGAGGGAAAGACGATTTATCGGTCTTTGGTGCGAACGGTTTTCCGGTCCTCGCGAGAGAGGATTACGCGACAGGGACGTGAGGGCCATTGATCCATTGATGGTGGATGAGATTGTTGTAGGGGTATTTGCATTTATAGCGACTTGAGTATATAGCATGGGAGAACACCTGGAAATACTTGACAATCATTCCATAGGAAGTGAAATTTTACACTTGCAGACAATAGCTGCCTTGTCTATATATCTATGGTCCTACATTTGGATCGTGGTCTCAGAGCGTTCCATAGGTAACGAGTGCCAAGTCAAGTGTAAAAAACCAATATCCTTATCGACAACTGTGATCTGCCTTTTATCCAACTACATTGCATTCTCAAAATCGCGGGAGAGATAAATTCCAGATAATTGGCATTTCCAAGGTTCTCCTCGACTTGACATCGCGGGCCGTTCCGAGAGACCCAAACTCTAATGGCAGACATTTGTACGTCATTTCATAACATTTGTCTTGCCCATAATACCTCGAGGCATCTAATGCAAGTAATGAACAGCATTTAGAAATTGATTAGCGGTGCTTATTTGCAGTGGCGTCTCCGCCACCCGCGAAACCCCTCAATATCGCACTGATAAACACATGGAGAGTCTCCTAAGGGAAGGGCTAGCATCTCTTGAAGAGCGAATTCTATAGCAAAGAGGATATTCGTGGT
Organism: Penicillium sp. PG113-03A; assembly: GCA_037042135.1. Taxonomy (NCBI): domain Eukaryota; kingdom Fungi; phylum Ascomycota; class Eurotiomycetes; order Eurotiales; family Aspergillaceae; genus Penicillium; species Penicillium sp. PG113-03A. The sequence goes on from JAXQJW010000158.1 coordinate 282,911, forward strand.
ATACAATATTAGCATATAGCTTGTGGAGTCAAGCTTCGTGGCAATCGTGGGTCTACTGGTTTATACTGCAGCTGACTCCAAGGCGAATAAGTATTCTCCTGTGAAGTGCTCGAAAAGCCAATTCAATCAGTGAGTAGTGAGTCTAAATAACTAACACCATGTTCAAATCGATGTCCCCGTCCTAGCCTTTGTCTATGTTTCTCAATCCCTCTTCAAGAAGGTCCCAATCCCAAACAAATAACTAACACCATGTTCAAATCAATGTCCCCGTCCTAGCCTTTGTCTATGTTTCTCAATCCCTCTTCTAGAAGGCCCCAATCCCAAACAAACGAGTGCGACAGTGAATGTTCAGCACTGGTATTCCAACACATACTCATGCGAGCCATAGCTCTGACAATATTTCAAGGTCAGCCACGGATTTTGATCGATAAAAAAGGTCAATACGTACTTAGCAAAACTCAGGAGGACCGCGTGCGCCATTATAGACCGCATTCAACGTAGATGGTAGGGGGTAAGGCGGCATCTCTGTGCCTTCTTGGAGGATATCTGGGGATCGTTGGAAGCTCAACTTTCTGAGATAGGCTTTGGTCCTCTTGGCAGATGGGCGAATGCCGTCATCCTCGTAAATTTCGTTGATATCACTGTAAACCCCCACTCGGTCTTCCGGCTTGATACCCAGCCACACAGCAATCATGCCAGCCTAGAAAACTCGTCAGTTCAGATGCACCACGAGAGAAAAGAAGAATATTATTGTACAGTCATAGCGGCAGAATCACTCGTGCCCGCTGTGTCTTTGCGCCTTCGGAAAACAATGCCTTCCCGGCTCATAAGGGTCGTTTCTTCGGCCAGGTTGTATGCCGTAATAGATCCTGAGTTTCCCTCTGGAGTCGTTTCTGGCAAAAGGGTTCCATCGTATTTTAGGCCTCCGATCGTGATTATGTTGTTATCCGACGTGCCGAGACATTGCGGGATAAAATCCTCTGTTGTGTTTCCTTTCAGGCCATTATTCCCGCTCGATACCACAAGCGTCACACCGTGGAGCTCCAAGTCGGCAATAAACCAATTAACCAGAGCCTTCCAATTGGAAGGTGAATCCCGCTTGTCGATTGAAATATCTGTGTGGAATTCCATTCTCAGTCAGCCCCTTGAAGACTTATTCAACCGAGGTGGGGTTTTCTCACCCATAGACATGCTAACAACTGCTGCCTTTCTACCTCGATTGTATTCGTAACGGATACTTTTCAATATGAGGCGAAAGGCATCGTGAAAGGATCTTAGTGAGTATCCGAACACAACTTCGCGATTACGTCCTTTGAGATCTATGTTGGGCTTAAATAGATGAAGCGTCGATTTTGGTGCGATTCCCAGGGTCTTGCCTGCAGCCATGACCGCCATCCTAGTTCCATGATTATGGCGATCTTCAAGACTAGCTTCATATGCGTCAAGACCATCCTCCCACTGCACGTCATCGTTGGAAACAAAATGATCCGAGGGTCTCATACCCGGTCGACCGGAAAGTTCCTATATAGAGAATTGACTTGTGAGCGATTGATTCTTCCCTGTTTTCTGATGAGATATCACCAAGAACGCTTAATCAAAGAGGGAGATAATGATACTTCAAGATTCTTGTTGAATCCAGTGTCTATGATATATATGTCAACACCCTCACCACCGTTGTCGTCCGTCACATATGCAGCATCATGGGGCGGGGGGCCCTGTCTATTCCACGACATAAATCCCTTCTGTTCATTCTCAGTGAAGATTTGATCCATGGAGCGCTGTTGGAGAGGCAATTCGCGACTCGATTCGACGTGAGGATCGAAATCCCCATCATCATCGTGAAATTGAGAAGATGGAATCATAATCGGCTCGCCCTGTTCGAGCACAAACTCGATGAATTCCGTCTGTTTGACTTCTTCCGCTTGGGTCGGGGTCAGGTCGGTCACGTAGCCCTGGCTGTCCATCACGTCATCCACCAACTGTCTTCCCGAGCCATTGTCCAACTTTTGGATCCAGGACCGAAAGGTTTCCAAGGGGGTTTCATTCTTTGTTCGGATCACATGGGAATTTTTGGTGGCGGCTTCCGTGATGGCAAGGAGAAAGCAGATAGCAAGAACAAGTAGAGAGGTTTGATGCATGGTGGCTTAAACAGAACGCCTTGGATCCGGTACAACAAGTGTCAAAGAGGGGATAAATTAGTTTCTTATAAGCGGGTGAGAATATATCTTCAGTCAGCCTTGTTGGTATCCTTCGCCTGTCCGCAGGATTCGTACGGAGTATATGGAGTACTGTTCCTGCATCCTGCCAGCGGGCCAAAAAGTGGCGTACGGAGTAGACTCCGCTGTCTTGAGAAGCGACCCTCGCCGTTGCCGTTGTTTCAAAACAATCTGCATGGAACGATGAAGATGAGTGGTATGTCATCAGTTCGGCTGCTGAAGGGCCATTGAAAACATTGCTCTTTGCAAGGTCTACCACTGGTCCGACGGCAGGCCTTTCGAGAATGAAATCATGCAATTTGTTAGGGAAAACGCGCCTCACGTTCCAATGCCTGGCTTGGGCAAGATTGCATTTCTTAATCCTCAGACGTATTCGAGGCCTGATATTAAGGGGTTTTGGAAGGAATGATCAGCCGAGCAGCAAGGCTCTCATGGATGAAGCTGCCATGAAGTACGGAGTAGTACTTTCTGCTTTGATTTAGTTTCGCTTACTACAGTGGGTTCTATCCTAGAGCCTTATTTGGCCCATTTTGGCCAAGACCTACAAGGGCCTTTGAGTATCTCTAACGACTTACACGGCATCAAGGCTAAATCACATTTCACATAATGACATGCTTTTGCAAGAGGTGCTTTGTACAAGTAGTGATAAAACTACGTGCATGGTCATGTTCAGCTAAGCCAGCATATCAAAGCAGCGCCGTAGCCTCCGAGATCCGCTCCTGGATAATTTTGCGCCATTTCTAAAATCACCAGTCAGCAAATTTCATAAGATGTCAGGATTGAATCAACATACCTTGGCGTTCTCCGCATCCCCGGCCTCGAGGCTTTCGACCAGGCCGGGGTAGGTCGCTCCCGAATAACCAGTCCAGATTCCCGGAGCAAAGACAACGTGCTTGAACCAGTCACGTCCATCAAGACCTGGCTGGTACAGGAATGCGCGTTCGATGTTCTTGTACTTGTCATTAACGACGCGGATCTGGTATAGTAGCCTGACCTTCTTCCACCAGTGGTACCAGGGAATGTCTTCATTCAATTGGTCCGCCAAATCAGCCGCGTGTGCATCGAACTCGACGGCGGCCGAATGGAACTCGAGAATGGCAACCTCCAGGGGACTAAAATCAAAGCCACCATGTCCGGGCATGTTGTCTGCTGCGGAGCGGATTCGATCAAGATAGGTGCTCAGACCTCGTGCATAGTCTGCAGCGCTGAAAGCAATTACCGGCGACTCGACGAGCCGCGCAGCTGTGAGAGCCCAAAGTTTGGTGCACGCAATATGATACGCCCAGTCGGAATCGCCAAATTTATCCATCCACGCAAAACTGTCATAGTTGGAATGGTAGTGGTAGACGGGATCCTTTGGACCGCGCTCGAATCCAAAATCCAGGCTGGCAATACCACCGAAATCTTGGAACGCGGTAAAGTCGCTACCACTTCCCATGGTCGCGATCCTGCCATCCCAAACATCGCGGACCGTCTGACCGGGGACGGTCTGGTTGGGAGATTGCACAAGTCCCGTCACCTCGTAGATCACCTTGTTCAACAACGGTGCAGCCCGAGGACCGAATTTAGTTCCAGCCACAGCAACATCAACGTTGAGGTAGGCGACGTTGGCCTTGGAGAGCCAAGGAATGTTTTCCTCTACCCACTCGGTCGAACCAAGAAGTCCATACTCTTCGCCATCCCAGCTGGCGAAGACAATCGTACGAAGTGGCTTCCATCCGGCTTTCAAAGCTTCACCGAAGCTGCGTATCACCTCATTCAAGGCAGCAGATCCACTGTTGGGGTCGACTGCGCCGCCAGCTACCCAAGCATCGCGGTGATTACCAAGGACGATGACCTCATCCGGGATGTGCCCTTTTACCACACCGATGACGTTCCATAGCGGCGTTGTCACGTATTCTTGCACGTTGTCCAGATTAAGGACCACGCCCTCGGGGGATGGGCCAATATTGTAGTCCACGCCCTTGTAACCAAGGCCACCACCCTGCCAGAATTCATTGAACTCCGATGCCTTGGGACCATGACCGTTCAGAGCCTTGAGGATCGGCAGGACTTCTTTGTAAGAGATGGGTAGGGATGGGATCGAAGGAATCGATTTGTAGGGGTCCTGTCGCTCACAGCCAGGCTTAGACGGGTATCCTGGAGTCGTTGGGTCGCCAGGGAGGAAACCTAACAAGCGTGAGTATATACGACCTATCTCAGTTAAACGTATACTTACTCAAGAACTGTGTGCTGCCTCTCTGGACAGCGCTAGGGTTGCGTGCAGGCCCATTCGGGAATGCTTCATAACCATTCTCCTCGGTGATCTCGCCATCTTCTTGGGGATCACTGTAGATGAGCACACCGACCATTCCCAGCTCCTGTGCGCGCTTGACCTTCAGACCACGGAAATTGCGACCATACTTGACAATCGCAATCTTTCCCTCGAGGGCAACATTGGCCTCCACCAAGTCTTCAAAGTCCCTGTAGGTGCCAAAATTGACATACACAAACTGGGCTGTCACATTGCCGCTGGCCGAGTATCCGTGAAAGACAGGAACCCGGTCTGGCAGGCCCGACGTAGGGTCCTCCTCCAACACATCCTCCTCCAGTGTAGCCTCGAAGGTGATCTCGGTTTTCTCGCCGGACTTCTTCAGCAGAGCAAGGCGATGATCGACGGGGTAATTGAGGTAGATGTCGTAGGCAGCGAGAGAAACGTCGTCGACCCCAAACTCCTTCCACCTTTCCATTGTCCAGACAGCTTGACTAAGGTTCTTTCCGGCCAAGTGGGGCCCGGCGGTATAATATTCGCTCCACTCGCGGGCCTTTTCCGCGGATGGGGTTTCGAGAAGGAGCTCCTGCAATTGATCGTAAGGCAAGCCGAATCCTTGCGGCCATGATTCATGCGGGAACGGGTCAGCCCATGGCATATACGACCAGATTGAACCGTGCTCTCGGGGCAGGATAGCAGTTGGTGTGAGGAAAAGGATCACGGCGATGAACAGCACGGCACCCAGCAGAAAGGTGCAGCAGCGACGCAACGCATGATGGGGATACCGTTGTCGTACTGGAGCGACAGGAACCTCCAACAGAGGCGTTGTCTCTGAATAAGGCATTGATTTCTCCCTCATTTTCAAAGGTGATGCGAAGAATCGAGGAACAAGCGGGCACCAATTGTTGCTCTCCGCACCTTGTTATCGGATGACTAAGTTGTGTACCCACCTTCGGACTGATTGCGTCAACCTCGGTTGAAGAATGCAAACAATGCGCCGTACGATTAACCAGCATCCCAAAAGACAGACATGCAATATTTGCGACTCGGTTTCGGTAATACAAGCGGGCTTTCATGAATACATCGATTTCACAGTCTATTTCATTATCAATAGCTCACCACAGCCCTGGTCTCCTCATCGACAGACACAAAACAAAAAACACCAACCTTGCCATCATGCGCTGGACCTCAGATTCGGATTCAACTGACGAGAACTCGGAATATGCGAGCTCAGAGGATAAAGATCGAGACGCGTTTGAGGCGGATCGAAGGAGGTCTATCGTGGGTGAGAAGGTAGTGTCAAATTGTGTTTTTAGTGCCCGAGTTTGGCACACAAAAACAGAATGGCTCTTCTTAAAGGACATATGTATCTTGTCTCTTAAACTCCGAAGCAGGCCTTGTTCGCTGACCGGACGGCCTCCTTTTCGCCTTCACTCATCGATTCCGTGATCTCCCAAGGCTTATCTCCCAAACCCATAGCACGCTGACCATCTGGAGTGAGTGAGGACCAATTCAAGGCACCCTTGAATCCCTTCTCACCCGGACCCCCTGCACCGGGAAAATCCCATGGCGGGGAATAAGCCAGAGCGGCCTCGCGCTGCCTCAAAAGGTAATCCACATTCATATCACAGAGCGGAGTGGCCGGTATATACATGACACTGGAGTCGCCTTTTCCGCGGTGTTCCTTATCGACTGAATGAAGAGAGTCGCAATGCCAAGCGACAAAATCGCCCGGTCCAACCTCCGGCACCGACACCATCGTCGACTCCAAGTCAAGATGGGGGTGGGTCACCGGGTTGTACTCCTGACAGGCACCCGGGACAGAGCCAGGGAATGTTGCGTCCAGATTGGGACCATCATTTGACAGATCGAAGAAAGGTCGAAGGATGGTATAGGCGGTGCTGTGCAAGATCATAGGACACACATGCAACGATCCCTCACCGGGAGCAGTGTCGGACATAGAAAGCCATCCCTGGAAGAACCGAAGCATGCTGCACGCGCCCGCACCATTGTAGAGATCCATCTTCGCGGCCAGTCGATGTTTGGCATCCCATGGCTCATGCTGCTCCCACTTGCCCTCGAGGATTTTCGCATAAACACTTGCATATTCCGGGTCCTCCCAACGTTCTAGGGAGCCACCGTCAATGTGCGGACCAAGAGTGAACTTGGAGTCACCCGGGTTCCGGATACGCAGCCGGTCGGAGTAAGTGAGAGGATTTGATGTGGAAATCTTGCTCTTAGGATCTGACGAGTGCCACAATCGTTGGAGAAAACGCTGGGCATCGAGCACTCGAGGATGGGCGCGTGCCTCGGCCTGTGATGGGGTCCAGTAGAGCTCGTACACAGCCGGAGAATCAGCCGGAAACGCTTTGACATGCTCCCGGTTGGCTGCGACATAATCCCGGATGCGTTGCTTGTAGTCCAGGGCAGTCTCACGAGGCAGCACATTGCGGATAACCACGGACCCGCGATAGCGGATGGCTTCTAACGCCGCTTGGGATACTTTGCCAGAAACGACATCTGAGTATTCTACAGACGGGATGATCTAGGCATCGTCAATTGCGTTCTCCCAGGATGAGGTGCTCACATACATCACTCCCTTGGGACTTGATGTTTTCGACTTCTTCTTGCAAGCTTGGCAATAGCCTCTTCCAGCTTTCTTTCAATGCCGTCTCGTTCCTCTCGAACAAATGCGACTTGAGATCTTTGAATCGTGGTGGGAGAGGTTCGGGTTGATAATCAGGTCGCAGACTAGGGAAAACAGATGAAATATCACCGGCCGCCTTGGTCGTTTGGCCCGTAGCTGATGTGGAGGCTGCCCGGAATGCGGGTTTCGAGAGAAGTCTTGATGCCATCGTGCACTTTCTCAGTCGATCTTGAGACTCATCTTTTCACGGAATTGAAGGACTCTTATATCTTGTGGACCATCGCGGCAAGTAGTGCTACATGGTCGGATCTGTTCAATTTGGGAAATATCCCGCCATAGCAATGCGGTACGCTTTCCTAAAGCAGTTAGCTTACCGCCGACAAATATCCAAGGCGAACATCACGTGCGTTGTGGTCATGAGTGACGTCATTCTATTTGGATTGCCTGAATATTATGGTTGTTTCGGAAATGGAAAGAAAAAAAATTCAGATTTGCGAGAAATCCCCATCTGTCAAATATAGACTGACCCGACCATTCATGGTGAACAACATGATTAGGACTTCGGCTCATCCCGGATCCGCCAAACAGTTTCCCACAATCTGGTCCGAGCCCCACGTTTCATCTCTTTCACCCAAACAAACAGAACTCTACCTAATCACCTCGGTAGGTATGGTATAGTCGAGCATAAACACGGAGCACAGAAGTCATCAAAAGCCATGGCAATAACCTCACTGGGTAGAAAAACCAGTATTATATCTGAATCATATTCGTCACGCCATTATTAATGAAATCAACCAAACACCGAACACAAAGCTCAAGAATCATATACGGAGTAGTGGCACAACAAAAGTCGGACAACATGGCGTCCATTCCTCCGGGGTCCAATCACCAGCCCAGCTAGTCCAGCTTGTGGAGGGGTCAGAGAAGAGTTGGTGCCGAAGCACAGACCTTGTGCGGTCATCAATAATTTTAGCATCACTTGGCCAACTGACAAGCGGGATGTAAATCATGATTGGCAGGTACCGCTTGTTGCTGACTATGGAGTACATATGTATACTCCGATGATCGCTGCCCTGCAGAATCTGTAAACGACAAAGCATCTCGTTTAAGCTCATTGCTAACAGACACATGCATTTTCGCCATGCCAGTGAAAAGTAGAACCCAGTCTAGCCAGCATTGCTAGGCCCACTTGTGCTATGGCAATTCACAATTCAAGTGGAGTATCCCCTCTTTGAATCCCTAGCGAAAGCTAGTTTCCTTGTCTTTTTGCACTGGGATTTGACAGACCCGCCCCGACGCTCCGGGTTTATCAAATGTCCTTCCCCATGCAGATGCGGGATCTTTTTCATAACGGCTCTATCGCAGCAGCATAAACAATGCCATTAAAAAGGTCCCCACTTTGACAGAACCTTCGACTTGACGGATCAAAGCCGGTGGGGGTGTTGACAGACGTTGAACCGCCCGTTGGACTTTTGACATGTTTTGTCGTCTGCGTGGGTCTTCACTAGAAGTGCCATGTCCCCCGGTCAAAATAAAAGAGGGCCATTGCCCATTTTTGACGAGATAGATTCATGTTTACAACATGATCGCTCTGGACATCGAAAGTATAGAGCATGAACGGAAAGAGCCGTCGGGGGAAGCTGCTATTTCGTCTCCAGACGTAAGAACCTCAGAGTCTCCCACCGTGTCTCAGAATTGCCAAGCTTACTAGGATTCTTCATATGATGACCCAGCAGTCTCCGCCAGCTTTGAGATCTCTCGTTTTCCACCTCAAAACTTTATGGCTCATCTCCCACAGTGATGTGGCACCGGTCCTGATCCCACATAGTATTGCCGGTTTGGCCAATTCTTGGTCGACATGGGTTCTAGAGTCGAAATATCCTCCAGAGAATCACCTGCAGCTCTTTATACGTATCTTTTCTGTGATCGTCTGGATCTGGTTGAATCTGCTCTGTCTCGACCTTGCCAACCAGCGTCTGGATGAGTCCGTACAGGAAGATGCCGTGAATAAACCGTGGCGACCAATTCCAGCCGGTCGCTTGAGCCAAAAAGAAGCACGCCATCTTCAGATCCTCGTCATCGCAAGTACCGTGGGCTTCAGCTACTTTGCTGGCGGGTTGCATGAGTCTCTTGTGATGATCGCCCTGAATTACGTTTATAACGACCTCGGTGCCGCCAATGAGAATTTCTGGCTCCGAAATCTGATGAACGCATTTGGGTTCATGGATTTTATTGCTGGTGCGAGTGTAGTTGCTGGTGGCTCTGGAACGGTTCTTTCATTCCATGGTTGTCTGTGGGTCGCAATGATGGGCGGCTGTATATTCACCACCATCTCCCTGCAGGACCTTTATGACCAGGAAGGCGACGCGCTTCGTGAGCGAAAGACTGCGCCACTTGTATTGGGGGATTTCAACTGTCGAGTCATTAGTGCCGCAAGTGTCTTTTTCTGGTCTGTCGCAGTTCTTTTGTATCTGGGTGTGTTGTTGCCCGGTTGGTTTTGTGTGTTGATTCCGGCTTCGGTCATTGTTCAGAGAACCATCACCTTTCGATCCGCCAAAGACGATCGAGTCACGTTTAAAATTTGGTGTCTGTGGATTGTACTGCTGTATGCTTTACCAGCCATGGCAGGTGGGAAACATTTGATGTCAGGAGAGTTTGATGTGGCCAGGGTGTTGACGCTGCGTTTTGATTTCACATGATATACATTCACGAATATATGAATTACGCAATGAGTGGCTCGATGATGGCATAGCGAAACATGACGATGGATTTGACTGGACGTATCACAATTGCCTCGCAATATGGATAAGTTATGGTGAAACCATTATTTATTATACTAATTTTATCGAAGCTTCAAGATTGGGCAATACTGTTCTCTAGTATGACTGGGCTTCAAACTATATCTTTGTCTTCATTTTGTTCTTCTCTTTTTCACCCTTTGAATTCCCGCTTTCTGCACTCTCATTTTTAATTTCTTCTAGGCCCGACTCCTGTGATGAGAAACCAATTTCCTTCACGTCTTTGAGAGCAAGATCTCCCGATCTTCTTGGTTTGTAAAAAGGGGGTATGTAAGCAAGTGGGCTGGAAATAAGGATGATCGATTTTACCGACGCAAACACTCACGCACGCCAGCGACCCAACATCCCTTGACGGAAACTTCCACCCTTTCAACGCTTATGCCTTGAATGTAATTCTCAATCATGAGTCACAGCGATCATGATCTACTCCGCCCTCAAAGGTTGTCTTCACTGCGAGTCTCGATATTCTCCACGTCAACATGGCGCGCGTTAATCTCGTCGGCCCGGTCCGTGACCCACTTGCCATACTGTTGCTGCGACATTAAATCGCTTCTCAACCAGACGCCGTCAATTCCGGAGTCTGCTGGAGCGAGACGATTGGAGATTGGTCACTGTCTGTTCAGGGTCATTCGACCGGGATATCTCGCCAACGAACGAGAAAAATCCCAATTGCGATTTACCTCCTACCAAACAGACATTCTCACGGGAGGCCTATATTGGCCAGTCGTGCCCAGGAACTTGCGATCTGTCTAATGAATACTTCTCTCATTGGCCGGGGCTCCAACCCTTAAACAGTGCATAAGTCAAGAAAATAAGAACGCTCAGAATAGGGGACAAAAGAAAGGCACCTTGTTTCTTTGCTTCCAAATTATTCATTGTAAGATCCCGAGATGGCCCTATGTATGCTTAGAGATTAGATGTAACTTATCATGAACTCGCCAATTAAACCAAGAACAAAAAAACAAACAAAACTTTAACTTTTGTCGGCAAAGAAAGTCGGAAACGGTCATAGCGGTGGGCACCACTTTTCGTAAAATTATATCGGTTGCCCAAGTATCAGCAGAATCGACAGTCCGAGTGATGATTCAATGATTCATTCAGCATATGATGGATGACTTATGACTGCGCGCTGTCTCAACCCTAACGATCTGAGACATTTGAGTCGGCACCGGCACCAGATTATTCGATTGGTCATTAAGACGTTCTTCCCTTTCGAGTTCAAGTTTCTCCGTCTCTTTGATTCGTTTGAGTTCCTGGCAGAACTTGCTTTTGGCGCGAATCCGGTCGCCATACCGAATGAAAGCAAATGGAATGACAGAGACACCCAGACTTAAGAATGCAATAAGACTGCATGCCCAGTGCACGCCTAGTCGATCGAACATGGGCTTGGCTGCGAGGGGAATCACCGCGCCTAGGATGCTTCGTGTGCAGCTGGCGGCGGACTGGGCGCTTGCAGAAAGAGTCTCGTATGCGTCGGTGAGGTAGTTGAGCATCGCCATGAAGATCAATAGGTAGCCCATTCCGAATGGAATGCCGGATAGCAAAGGCACGACCCAGTGGACTTCTGTCGAGGAGCTCCATCCGACCCAGAAAAGAGAGATCACGTAAAGCGGGCCACCGAGGCAGGCGAGTGGTAGTCGTCGATATTCTTCGATATAGGCCCAGTTGGCGTTGCGGGATTTGGCTCGGGCGAGATAGCCATCGTACCAAATGAATAAGAAGCAGGCAAAGATAGCTCCAACACCAACTTGGGATATGGATTAGTTATTTCTCTCAAAGATGAGTTCGAGCAGAAACATACTTGGTAGAAACATCAGACCAGAGACGCCAGCGCTCATGTCATAGATCCCTGGTCCAACTTAGCACGCGACGCACGGCTAGCTAAATATATCGAGTGGGTAGTCGACAAACCTTGAAAGATGATTGGATATGCCTCGAAATATAAATAGAAAATGGCATATGCAAGCGAAAGATAAAGAGACGACAAAGAGACAATCGGCTCGTGCAATATCATGCGGAAGGGTCGAGAGATCGTTATCAAAGCCATCTGCTTCAGATCGCGACTATCCAATTCGAGCGGCGACACGATGCTAGAATTGCCCGTGTCTTTGCGGAGTTGCTCAGCCCGTCGTTTGAGGATCACCGGTGCATAGGTTTCCGGCATAAAGATTGCCAGAGGGAATGTGGCGCCGCTGCAGATCAGTCCGATCCAGAAACACCATCGCCAGCTTACTTTGGCGACGAAGCCTGATACCCATGGACCCATGATCGGGCCAAAGGTGGTACACTGGGGAGGTCAGCCACGTCTGAGAGATTATTGGGGCATAGACATACGGCCATGTAATAGGCCATCAGTCGACCTCGCTTGGTCGGGTCATCGTGAACGTCCGCAAATAGTCCACCAACTGTTGCGATGGGAGCTGATGCCATCATGCCATTGAACAGACGAAAAACCAGTAAAGATGCATAGGAGTCTGCCACTGCACAAGCGAGCGTGAAGATCATGAAGCCGCAGTATGCGATCAGTAAAGGGCGACGGCGACCGAAGTACTCGGAGCTAGGACCCCAGAGTAGAGGGCCCAAGATATAACCGATTAAGAAAACCGATATAGGCAGAACAAGAGCTTGTTGATTAGTGATGTTGAATTCTGCGGCAATCTCAGGGATGGCGTTGCTGCAGATTGACGAGCCGATTGTGCTGTTCATGACTTGCATCACACCGGCAGCCATGACTAGAAATTTCCTTGGCTGATGGAGACGTTAATACTTGTATCTATTTCGGTGCTGAGTGGTTCTCCTGCTCACAACTGTGAAAGATGAGTTCATACCGATTTCCAGTTGACGGGGTTTTCTGGATCATTAGGCCCAAAAGAAACAATTGTTTTGGACGCCACACGTCGAAAACGAAAATGAGATGGATTGTCATATCGTTCTTGAATGGGTTCGTGCTCGACTTCAGAGTCTTGTTCCTCCGAGTCTCGCGGTGACTCATGAGGTACGCCTACTTTTTCTGTGTCGAGGATTAAGAATCTTACACAATAAATGCAAGTACTGAACTCACCTGTGGCCGACATGACTTTTTGCATGTTCTCCTCGATAGGAAAATGGTCCGACATGTTGAAAATCCGGGGAGACCCATACACTTGGCAAAAGACGGTGCCAATCCACGACGCTTGAAGGGGGAAGAGACATCATTAAAGGCATTAAACGGCTTAATTTAAGAGCGCCGGACTGACTCCACTCTCACAGGGTTCTGATTTCAGACTAAACTTAGACAAATCAAACTCAAGGCTTTCGTTGGCAAGAGATCCACATCTGTATGCCAGACTTTGATTCTGCGCCCTGCGCTTGACGAATGAGTCTGTGGGCAAGACGGTTCTGGAAGAGCCGACGCAAAAAATCTACCTGGTCCACCTTCAATGCGGTTAGCTACGGTGTAGATCATCTCTACTATACCTCCTACCTCGGTTAAGGCTTGTTGACAAACTTTGGAGAGCGGAGATCCCGCGGATTTCTCAGTGGCGACATCCATATGCTACAATTATCGGGATCCGGTCAAATGTGAAATCACACCTCGCACAAAAGACCGATAAGCCACAGGCCTCGTAAGGCTAGGTCGTGGAAGACAATTGCAACAATTCATGTTGGAAGTTGTGGTCCAAATCTCGGCCGCATGCATCCTGGAATTTGGGCTATCATTCCACATCACAGGGAATAGAAGCATCATGCAGATCAATTCTGACTTGGTATTGTCAGGCTGCCTTGTTCGTATCCTCGTTCATTGTCCCGATCTGTCTATCGGATGCACTCCTTGTCAGTAACATCTGCGCCGTCTTAGACCAAGAGCGCCGAGCAAATCTTCGCATGAACGCTATTTATCAATCGCAAAGAAACGACCGGTCGGAACTCAACACTTCATTACATACCATGACCGTTTGAATCCTGCTGGATCTGGGATGTGGAGGTTCGCGTCAGTCATCGGGCAAAGAGGAACAAAATACGCCAAGAAAAGAAATCGGTTTTCTGTCCGATCGGCTTCGACCGACCACGCGGAACTTTACCGCTTTGGGCTTCCGGAGCCGGTGTCGTGAGTTACTACAACTAGTTAACTAGTTAGTTCTCAACATTGAATTTAGTCATAATTTGCTATTATTGGAAGTACTTATTGACAATCAAAGGGAATGGTGATCTTAAGAGTCATAGCGTTGAGCTTGCTTCATGAAGGCTTTTGTTCCTCGTGTATAGGTCTTTCCAATCCTTTCACCACGAGATAAATACTCCATCTGAAAGGTCTACGTCAAGAGACAAAGGACTATTGTTGGCAATCATCAATGCTAGCTATATTTCAAAGGTTGTATTCGACAAAGCTGCTCTAAGTTCTGTTTAATCAGCCTCAAATCCCTCTTACGGAGGATGCTCTATAAAATGGCCATCTCCTTTTGGGTTCATCATTAATATTACTCGAAGTATATGTTGCCCAGAAAAAGCAAAACAAAAACCGCTATATATTACTACTTGAATAAGTCATCTCCGCACTTGAGCTTTGACGTTTTAGCGTTGCTTTAGACTTCAGTTGAGCTTTATTTCCAAAAAGCTCTCTAGATCTTGATATACGATCAAAATGCCTCGCACTCACCATAATCATGGAAATGCCCACCACACCCACCACCACCACCACCATCATCCCCATGCCCATCCTCTCGCCCATCCTCACGCCCATCCCCATGCCCATCCCCATGCTCATGCCCATGCTCATGCCCATCCCCACCATCACCATTCCCACCAGACTCACCACCATTCCCACCAAACCCACCAGCATTTGCAGGACATCCACCATTCACAGCACACCCACCATTCTCATCGCAGTCATCGATCCCACCGAGCTCATGCAAGTACCACAACCCTTGACCTGTACCTGGCAATTTGCAAGCCAGAAGATCCTAGTCACCCCATCCACTGGATGGTTATGTTAGTTCGTCCAGGTCAATCCCGCTGTACCTGGTACCACTGCACCGGAACCACATATAACATGACACGCATGATCGAACCTAACAAGCGGTTTGATAGTTATGGCATCACCGAGAAGTATTTTCTTGGTGAAATCCCCATTGATCAAGGTGAGACCGTTGACCAGGAAGCTAGAGCGATTCCAAGCCAAAGTTGTCAGTGCTATGTAATGTGGTTGCTTTACCGACTTGAGAAGAAGAACTTGCTTCCGGAGGGTACCCATGCCACCTGGAAGGCTCATCATATTCGAACTCGTCGCAGCGATATTATTCGCCAGGACAAGGGTCCTGGTCGATTCGTTGACCCGATGGAGGCGCTTGGTCTTCCATACAGGTAGCCTTTATGGTTTTGGATTATAGCTAACTTTTCTTTTTGCTTATGATTCTGCTTTATTGTGTTCTTAGTGGATGGAGTTTATTTGGACTAGTTCTCACATATTCGTTTTGAAAGAAGCCTCGTCTAATATTTCCGAGTAAAAGCGTCTGTAGCATAGTATAACCCGCGCTATTTAGATAAACTTTACGAAGTAGAGCTTCAATTCCCGATATTGTCAGCCTCATGTTTGGCGCTGCGTTCCTCTAGGGTTCACAAATATGCCGATGTATATTGATCCCCATCTGGCTTAATGTCTAGAATGCCTATCGAATCATCGGTAGAAGGCAATTTTTTAATTTAACTTTGGTTCGATGTACTGCCTCTTTCGAAAGAAGATCTCAACTGCTGGATTGCCTATGCTGTCAAATGCTTTGAGATAAAGTTGAAGTCCACTATTGAAAAAGGACATCCTGTTTATTAAGACTTTGCTCTTTCCTAGATTTCTTATTGTGGTCATTGTTACTACATTCTCCATCACGCAGACGATTCCATTGGAAGCCACTACTTAGGTAGAAGCATACCTACTTTTACAGCACCTGTCTGTGAAAGTAAAATCTTTCCAGCTAGTTCGGACAGCCGGCTAGTCTCACTATAATTGTATACTTTTGCTTCTTTGCACAGCATCTACATGCTTTGAGTCTGATACTACAGAGAGTCTTTACGTGGATATACCAAGCACTTTTGTGGCTCTTGCTAATTACGTTGTTCAAAGAGAAACCTTGAACCTCATTCAACGCCGCCATTTTATCAAAGAACCTTCCATGCCTCTGCAGGATGTCTCAGACATATAATGTTTGTTTTATAATGGCTTCGATCTTTGTCCAATCCCTCAACAAAGGTCAATCTACTGAATGGAGACTACAATAATGAGATTATCTTACTAAGCTGATCTCTGAAATATTTAAAAAGCACCTGGGCAGGGCATATATCTCTCGTGATAGTTCAGGCACACCAGCAACGTGATAAGATTGCCACAACCTTGGAACCCAATTTCTTCAAGAGACTGGAGAAGGTTTGCAGGCCAGACTACCTAATTCGTTTAAACAGATTTCTAGAGGATAGGAGATCTGTCCCAGACCTGTCATTCTGAAACGGTAGGTGAATCTATTTCAAACCTACTTTTTAGATTTTGATATTACTTATCTTCGTAATGGATAAAAACGACCCAGTCGTCGCTTATATGATTAGACGGGCGAATTGGGCGAACAAGCTTTTTGGTGCCTTCCAAAGCCACTATGGCTATGTCAATGGCCATGCAATAATCGTTGACATCTTAAAGGAGCTTTCAGAAGAGTTGGAAATTCTTCGACAAGACGGGGAGCATCTAATAACGCTTCCCAAACACGATGTCCCCCGGTGTTTCTGGATCCGCTGGTCACGCCTCAAGACTGAATTTGATAAGCAGCGTAGAGCGCTTGAGTCTGGGACGTTTGTACCACGGAATGCACCATTTCTTTTCGACTTGATTGGCCTCCAGGTGGGGCGGCTGACTGTTTCTGGTAGCGATAGAAAGGGAGATATCGACTCCTATGCACTGCGAAGAGAAGAAATGATCGAAGAGAAGATCATACCTCTACAGGAAGCTCACCGACGGATGGACGCGAGGCTTCAAGTTAAACTGACCATACTCCTCGATCTTTGGGAACGTCATAATGGCCCAGTCGAGGACTGCAAATGCTATCAGTGTAAGGATCGCAGATCGCGAAAGAAGTAGGTGAGGTCTATCTTCTCTTCTTGAATTATTCTATAATTGTCTTGTTGGTTTCGAAGTTTCCAGCTCGATACACATCATCGACCAATCTAGTTCACTATACAAGCTTCATATAATAAACCTTCAAATTCCTCTGGTAATCTCATATTCAATCATAAAAGAAGAGCACAAATTTACAATGAAAGTATTCCAGCCTTTCATAGCCCCAACTGAGCTCGAACTTCACCGCAGATAATTATCTTTCCAGTAATCAGTAATTCTCGGTAAGTATTACATACTTCTGGTCAAAATCAATCAAAGTCAGATATCAGACTAACGGCATAATATCCAAGTGAGTTTGAGATGATCCGCTTCTTCATCCCTTGAGTGAGCGACCTAGTTAACTCGGTAGTTAGCTAGTAAAAAAGTGTTCTGTGTATATCAACATCCATTCACACAAGATCTGGTGACGTAACGGAAATGATGCCTGAATTTTGTGATTGTCAGATATAGAGATTAGTCAGCAGATGTCCTACCCAACCCATGTTCTACTGAAACCCGGCTCTCATTCTCGCCTGCGAGGAACTGGCCTGCGTCCAGTGTGCAATCATGACTCCTCCTTCTCGTGGACGGGGCACGAGTCAACGCAGTCCCACTGTTCTGGTGAGTCCCAAACTCTAGTGCCAAAAAAGCAATTATTGCCAATGTTCGGAGCATTACTGAGACAGCTGCATGCGCTATAGGTTACAGACTCTCGGGACCAACAGCCGGCTTCCACACCTCGACGAAGACGATCACCTTCGACTCGCTTCATTACTGTTGACAACGTCCTCCAGTATGCCTCCGATGTTCCCTCAATGCAACAGCGGCATCCCCCGCCGAGCTCGCGATCGCGTCGCTTGGTCTCTGCAGCGGGCGGTTTGATCGGCAGCACAGTGGGTGGCCATCCTTCTTCGGCTGTATCGGCGGGCACCATAGGACGACTTGCTGCACAGCCTCGTCTCCCCCCGCGTACGACCAAAGTCAGCGAGAAGCTGGTGCTGCTGCCGGATACGGGGGGCGTCGGAGAACCCGATACCGCCGAGGACGAGGATGACGAGGACCAGGCAGACTTCGACGTGGTGGATGAGGAGCTCGTGCAACGGGTTGCAAGAGAAAGGCACATCGACCCGGAAGTTGTGAGACAACAGCTTCTTGCACAGAAGCGACTAGGCGGTGACTTTGGTGTCGATAATGACATGGCACCTCTATTGGCGGAAGAAGAACTGTTAAAAAAGCGTCGCGTGGGCCCAGAGCGAGCCAAGAGCTATGCCGAACGATTGCCCAAAGCTCGACGAACGGAGAAGCTTGCACGGGTGACGGCGTATTGCACAGCGCAGGCATACAAGATGGGGTCTGTGGCTTCATTTGTCAAGGAATGGCACGGTGCTCGGACGAAGCTCTATGATGACTGCCTTTACACCGCTTATCACCTCCCGTTGATACAGGGCCATGAAGGTTATCGTCTTCGTAGTAGCCCTGTCTTGAAGGTCCCTGGTGGAAAGTCACTGTTGGATGAAGAGATCGAACGCAACGAGCTTCGCGATTATCACGATGAGTGGATCGTCGAGGCAGAAGAACACTCTGTTGGGGGCCATCGTCCGGAAGATGGTCATCACGAGGAAGCATCACCTCGGGATCCTGATGTGCCCAACGTTCGGCATGAACACAGCGAAGATTTCTCCAATGCGATCTCTGAAGAAGAGGGTCGTTTCAGCAGAGAGCCCCAGGGAAGTGGTGAAAATGCCAGTATTTCTAGCGTGACTCATCCTGGTCCGGGCGATGATCAAGCCCAAGATCCTGCACCTCGACGTCGTCGGCATAGCTATGACGATGGCCATTCATTATTGAGAGATCGACCCTCCCCGCCCCTCCCGTCCTCATCAAGCGAGCAAGTGCCCGCTCGAACTCTTTACAATGTTGCAGAAATGTTTGTTTTCAGTTACGGGGTGGTGGTCTTTTGGAATTTCACAGAGCGACAGGAAAAGGACCTGCTGGCAGATCTAGCATTTGCCACCTCGTCTGCTACTGGTACCCCTATCCCGCTTGCCACGATGCCACTACAGGAAGAGGACTTTGAAACCGAGGAATTCCATTTCGAGTATTCGACTGAAATTTCCCGCCCTCGCGTGTACAATGACATGATCACACTCCGCAGCGGTGATCACATGATCAAATTGGCCATCAGCCACGGTATCTCCCAGAGCACGAAACTCTGTTTCTTCGAAGAGGTGATGGCTCGTCAAATGGCGGATGCCAAGGATGTACCGCGGCGGTTGGCTATGACGGGAAAGCTGGGCATGAAGCGCGAGGAAGTCTTTCGCATCCTTGGAAGGCTCTTTAGGAGTCGTGTCGAGGTCAACCTTTGTAAGTGCTTTAGAACCGGGTTTGACTGGACATTTATCTGACTATTGACTCGCAGCCTCCAACATGCTCGATGTTCCAAACTTCTTCTGGGAAAGCGAGCCCACCCTGTATCCACTGTACACTGCCGTGCGCGAGTACCTCGAGATTAAACCTCGAATTCAGGTACTTAATGAGCGCTGTCGTGTGTTCCTCGATCTTGCAGAGATTCTGTCTGATTCAATAGCAGACACTCGGACTTCGCGTATGTCTGCTGCCCCCGAAATTCCAACAGATAAGGCTAACGTCACGATAGATCAAACTTGGATTATCATTGTCCTCATCCTCATTTCTATCATAGTCACGATATCTGAGGTCTTTCTTCGTTTTGGTCTTCTCCATGCACGTGAAGGGGCTTCGTCTAGTCCTGCCAGCATCTTTGCTCGCGCTATGGGGCGAACCGCACCGTCGCCGTCATCAGCGTGGCCCTCTTTCACCCCCGTGAATGTCCCTGCCGGCTGTATATGTCCTTCTATTCCACAAGGCGCTGGGACCCCCGACATGGGTCTCAGTGGTATGTGAACTCAACTTGAACTCGCACTTTAACTATTCTTGTACATGATACACAGGGACTGGCAGGTTGGTTTGGTGTTTGGCGCACTGGAACAAATATGATTCTTGCATATTGTTGGTCGGATTGCCGGGGCTTTTCACTTTTGAATGGACCTGGAGTGGGTGAGTTCGAAAGAAACACCATTGAACTAAGGTACCTTCAAAGAAAGGTGTTATCCGACAAATAAATTCATCAGCCAACTTATCTCTAATCTCTGATCTCTTTTTAAACCATGTTACCTATAGCGAATAGTAGTAACTAAACTGATCCCCTACAATAGATCCCTACCTAGGTAGTCCGCCAGTTCAACCAGTTCAGGCAAGCTCACCCCAACACGAAACTCGATTTGGCGTCTGGGATCTCACCATCTTACCGAGTCGATTTATAAATTTGCTCTTTCCGTCTAGACCTAGTGCTTAGACTGGGCCTTGCATTGTATGATATAGTGCGCCATCAAGCACTCCTTCCAAGTTTCTGGATGCTGCATCTGAACAAAGCGTCTTGGTCAGCATACATATTTGTCTAGGTTCATTAGGAAAGTACGAGCACTTTCTGATGAGAACACATAGCAAGTCGAAGTGACTTCCAAGGTTGGACTCTATCTGAGATAAGTCTGAAGCTACGTAGCCGTGATGTTTGTGAGGGTTTTATGAGATCTCTGAAGCGTAGAACTTGGATAGAAAGCTGACCTCCCATTTTTTCAAACAAATGTATGGTATATGTACAAAATGAAGGTCATAAATTGTTTTTAAAGTACAGAGTGAAAGCCGTATGTGACCATCTTCGGTCCCAGCCTGCTATATCATCGGCGTCGTTATATCATCATCGTTATCATAAGGGCAGGTGCTGCAGCAACTCCTTCAGTTGCTTGAGTGGAGTTGGTTTCGTCAAAAATTGATTCACGCCACTATTGACGGCGTCTTGTTGCATGTCTGCTGAAAGAACAGCCGTCAAGATGATGATCGGCGTAGGCCTTGAGTTATTCACTCGCTCGAGCTGCCGCATTTTACGGGCTGCTTCAAGACCGTCCATCACTGGCATTGAGATATCTGATCTTTATTAGTTGCTGGATTGATAAGAAGGAGGCTGTTTACGTACCCATGACGATGGCGTCGAATCGGTCACTTTTGAATGCTTCGACAGCCTCGAGTCCGTTCATCGCGGTGGTATAGCGATAACCCTCGTTTCTCACGCAAGTCTCGATGATCTGGATGACTGCGGTCAATCCTGTTTTAAGAGAGGTTTTAGTGGTGGGTGCTTACCTTCAGGTTGATCGGATTGTCTTCCACGAGAAGCACATTCCTGACAGAGGGTTGATCTTGCAGATTTGCTTCTGAATTTTGATCTTGGGATTTCAGGCTTTGGGCCGAGTTCTTCTGACACGACTCATCTGAGGTTCTGCGGCTTTCTTGAGGGGAAGACCTTCGAGATCTTGAATGATTCAAACAGGTTTCAAAAATTGTAGCGAGGGTTTTCGGGCACACTCTGTGGCGATAAGTCAGTTTCCATCAAATTCGATCTTCGAGTTGCAGAGCTTACGGCTGAGACAAAAAGATGGCTTGGTCCTCTTTGCTCTCTTTGATAACCTTCCAGCTGCTAGCCTGGGCGCTGAGCACAATCAAAGGATGTGGAGTGCCGGACTCAATCGACTTGCGTATATCGGAATCTTCTGGCTCGTGAACAAGAGTTCGATATTCGTGCTCAGTGACGACGAGGAACTCTGCAGGTTGTTGTTGACATTCTTCGTGTGTCAAAACACGCAGTCCAAACCAGTCAGTTACCATGCGTCTCATACTCTGGAGCATGTTTTCGAAAGCCTCTGGGTTGATTCCCAGGTCCCCTCGCTCCAAGCTTTCCGTGAAAAAAGAGACAGTTCTTCCTTGCAGCTGCTCTCGAAGCGGTTGATAAGGGAGTGATGATGAAGTGGGACTTGTCTCCGGTTTTGATGCCGGAAGAAGCACATCAACATCTGTGCCACGGTCCAACTCGCTTCGGAAATTGATCTGTCCATCGAGTGATTTGACGATTTGATGGACTAGGTGAAGACCAACGCCAAGACCGGGAGATTGAGTGTCTTCTTGTAGGAAGGGAATGTACAGATGGTGAAGAAGAAAATCTTGCGACATTCCACGGCCCGAGTCACTGATAATGATCCGGACAGCGGGGATTGTCTGATTCTCTCCTTTCACGATGACGTCTCTCTTCATGAGCAGGCGAATGTACCCTGATTTCGTATACTTCAGGGCATTTCCGAAGAGATTCATCACCACACGTCGCCAAGCTCCAGCGTAGACATTGCAATGCCAGTCATCCTGCCATTCAATGTCCACAATGTTCATCATGTGAAAACTGCGTGTACTGCTCTTGGAGGAGCCAGACCACCTGTGACTTGTGTGGTTCGACAATTCCGGAGCAGTGTCATATTCCCGATTATAGAACTCAGCACCAGCGAGCAGTCCTTCCACGACCTCTTGCACCAGGTCACTGACATTCTCATCTTGCACCAGCCCTGGAACAGCAAGCTTCGGTTTATTTGCGACTTCCTGTCTTCCATGTCCTGGCGCTGTACGAGGTGCAGTCAGAGTATTGATCTTGGCGTAATCAAGCAAATGATTCAGCGTGTCCAGCAATGTACGACCACAGCTGTACACAGTCTCAATCAATCCACGTTGCGAGTATGATACAGCCGTTTCCTGAAGTAATTCCACAGTCCCAAGGACACCATGTAGAGGAGAGCGAAGTTCATGGGAGATTGAAGAGATGAAATCGCCCTTGGCCCGATCCGCAGCCTCCAAATCAATGCGCGAGATTTCCGCCATAACACTGTTGCTGAATGCCGCCAGATACGTCAGATCCTTGGGCTCTGACAAGACTCGGCCAGGATCGTTGGTCCATGCCACGCTCACTGTGAACCATCGACTGCGATGGAAGTCCCACACTGGGTAGATGGCGATACAGCGAGCATCAGGAAGAACCTCACGGAAATGCTTGATATCTCGGGTTTCTTGACGCAGGTCTTTCTCTTTTGGCGATGCGTCTTCGACCTTCTTTTCTCCTGAGATATAAGCCTGACTCACGTCGGCTGCGAGACCCTCATAACTCAGTGCGATAGAGCCGTCTGCGTCGATGTGAAAGATCTTCCCGCGCGGATACCGATCAATAAGATGGGAGATGAACGTCCCCGGGAGCGATACATAATGACTATCTCGTTGGTCATCGTCTCTGCTAGATGCTGACGATGTCGAGTATCCCAGCACCAAGGTCTTTGACTCATTGTTGTCTTCAAACTCCGGGGTGTCGAAATAGCTGTCTTCGTCATAGTGTTCTTCAGCATCTGCTCCGACGGTAAACTCATTCTTATGGTCTTGTCCGCCGTCATTGGATCCAATCATTCGACGTCGCGAGTACACGCTACTGTCAATGAACATGGCTCCCTCCACATCTAGTGCTTGTTCCATCAAACAAGATGCTCGATTGAGGACTGATTGCACGCTGGACGGGGCGATAGATTTTTGGATCTGACTGGTGGTCGGTGACATTGATGGTCGCAACTGATTCTCTTCCTTCTCGATTTCAGTCTGTGCGTCATCGTTGTCGGCTGTCTTGAACTTTCGGACCGGAGATCGACTTCCTCTCTCTCGTGAACTCTGCTGGTCGGGACTGATTGGTGTGTCCTTCTGAGCTTGTGGTGATCTTGACTTGCTTCCTCTTCCTTCGCTGGGCATCTGAAGTTGTTCTAACCTCTCGTTGACATTCTGCAGCTGCTCATTGCTTTTATCTCCAGGCGAATCGCCAATGCGACTATACATGCCCTCATTGAGATCGGACTTGCCGCGAACGAAGAGCCCCAAGGCACGAACCATCTTCTCTTCGCGGTACTCCTCCCGCATTGCCCGCTGGGAGAGTAGATGGTCCATGACAGTGTCGCTGAGCTCATGGAGAGCTGTCAACTCGTCATCATCAAGACCGTTCTCACGAGGCTTGTCGTCCATCACGGCGATGCTGCCAATAATGTACCCGTCCGGAGATCTAACAGGCACTGAGACATAAGATCGGTGATGAGGAGGATCTGTGACTGAAGAATGTGACTTGAATCGCTCATCTTGAGTAAGATCCGGCACCAAGAAGATATCTTTGCCCTCTTGGGTGAACAAGCTCATTGCCTGGTTGCACATAGGAATATGCTCGCGCGGCAATTGCTGTACACCAAGCCACAGAGTATCTGATCTTTTGGATATCCCATTCGCATCTGCGCGAAGGCCAACATGTGGGGTTCCTTCGGCGACAACATGCTGTGTCGTGCGATCAAATAAGGAAATGAACGATCGACAAGCTTTCAATCGAAGACTTGCCAGCTGCGCGAACACAGTCAGGACGTTGTCACGCGAAACATTGGGCGCCTGGCTATAAGACTGCTGCGCGAACTTTTCCGTCACAGAAAACCCCCAGTACGGAAGATATCTAATTTGAGTTGATTTGTTAGCATATATCTCGAGATCGCGACGGCACTATACCAAGCCAGCAGAGGACAATCATACAGATGCATCTCCCGCTCCCGGGCGGCTTCGATATTGTAGGCATATTTGCGCGGGCCTGGCTGTCGGCCTCGTTCTAGTTCACCAGCTGGCATTGGCACATAGAATCAATTGCAATTGGTGAATCCGGTTGCGAAAGGCACACATTGAACCATTGAACGGTGGTGAGATCATATACAATCGTACCCGCATCCTTCTAAACTCCATGCCACAATGGACTCGGCGTGAGTTTATCATAGTTCTGACAGCCATGTCGTCATAAGTTGACTGCCATCGGCTAAGGCCCCACTAGATCAGGTCGGTCCAGTTGATCGACGAGAGACTGCAGGAAATACCCGTTCAACCGGTTTTCCCAGTTCGAATGTTTCTTCTGCGGAGTTCTATGACGTGACGTCATGCCTTTGGGTGTGGTCATTTAGCCTGAGGCATCAATATCTGTCCCGTGGTTGGAAAGAGAAATGACGATATTGTTCGAGATGCAGTTTTCTTTGAACCGGGTTTTTTAACCATAAAGTGCGAATACACTAGGATGGTTCGGTTAATCGTAAATGACCTCATCAGTGTGCGCAACTTTATTTATGTCCAATCACACGTCCACGATAATCGCATCTGCGCCAAACTACATCTGCGATCAATGTATTGCAGACTTTTCGCATATAAGGAGCAAATACTATGGACAAGTCTATGCACAAGAAGATTTACATACAACATTCAAAAGGTTCAATCGCATTATCGAGGTATCTCAGTACATTCCTTGGAAACTGCCGCCGCCTTAAAGAACAAGTCACCAAATCAAAGACGAAAAAGCCAATCTCAACTCCATGTAACCATTCCATGTCCATCTCATAGCAGATGTATCTACATCCACAAACAAACCTTGCCACTGGCTGTACCGCCAGCAACCCAATTCTTGCTGCGATGGAAGACAGCGGCTGAGGGAACAGCAGTGATACCATCACCTCCCAGTTGGGCTAACTGATCTCCAGAGCCACTGTAGACATCGACGAATCGGTTCATGTTTCCGATACAGAATCGCTGGATGTGCGACTGTGGATTCATCTGCCAGCGGGGACGAAGGCTACAAATCGGTTAGTGGATGAATCCCTAAGAGACAAAAGTCGAGGACTTACATGGTTACCCAACGACCACACTGGCAATTGTGACGAATAACGTGATCAGGGCGGAATTCTTCGTCGGAAAGGGTGTGTCCGTCTTTCCACGAAGACATTCCCTTGGAGCCAATGTCGTAGATTTTGAGAGTATCATCATAAGACGAGGTGGCAATCTGACCAACGGCATTGAAAGCAGCATGAGAAACTGACAGGCGGCTCTCATGCACAGCGACAGGTTGCGGGTCCTCTTTGAGCATGCGAATATCCCACAGGCGCATTGTTCGGTCCAAACTAGCAGTCGCGAAGTAGGTCGGGTTCGAAGGGAACAGTGAGAAGCCGCCGATCTTTTTCTCGGAGAGCTGCCAATGGGACACGGTACTTTGAGTTTGCTTGACACGGGTATCGTAGCGGCCAAAAGTACCAGTCAGAGTTGTCCAATAAAGTGTATTGGGATCATTGGCTGCCATGTCGACGTCTGAGAATGCTTCTTCCTCAGTGACATCCTTCGGGGCATATTTTTCCACGGAAAGGGATTTCTCAAGATCCAACTGACGAATTGAACTGTCATAGCTGGCAGTGTAAAGATGAATGGGATTCGAAGGATGAATCAGCATGGAAACCAGGGTGCGAGCATGGGGTTTAAAAGTTGTAATGCCGGGATCTGGGTCATCATCTTCATCCTCATCAGTCGGAGTTGGTTTCTCCTGAGACCCATCCAGGATTCCTAGGTGTCCCATCTTATCACCCGCAAAAAGAAGTGGCTTTGATTCAGTTGGATGGAAGGTCATGGTGTAGATTCGCTCTGGTGTGACTTTGATGCCTGTATTGTAGAAAGAAAGTGCACGTTAGTGGTCTGTGATTGATACTGAAAACGATCTCAAACATACGTGGATGCTCCCACTGATCCCAAAGCTTCAGACCATTCATTTCCTCACGAACTGCGCGCAGATCCTTGTCCGTCGTCTTCACGATATCATCATTTCCAAACGTGCGCACATACGGCTCTGCAACGGCTTTGGTGACGACATCACCACCAATAAGACCTTCCGTACTTAGCTTCTGACCAGCCACGAACATATCATTTTGCGAGAGGTCATCGGTTTTGCGCAACTTTTTCACGCGCTCTGCTTCACGAGCTGAAAAGTGATCCTCTTCCGCTTTGCGTTTGACAGCCTCAGATTCCGCAGGTTTCCCTCTCAGACGACTAGAATGCCGTCGCACAATAGGCTCTGGTTCCTTCTTCTCTCGCTTCGGGGCTGATCTCTTGGCCTTGCCATGAGCCCCAGTCGCCTTCGGCTTTGACACAAAAATCCCCGCTGATTGTTGTGCAAGTTTGAGATCTCGAAGGATCTCATCTCTTTTGGCGATGTTTTCTAGTCTCTGCTTCTCAAAGTCCGAGAGACCAGCTGCATTTTCGGTTGCCATCTTGAAGCACAACAATTTCCTTAGGTGATGCGACGGGAAAGTGTGAGTGGGGATTTGTCGCGCTCCACGCGTGAATAGTGAACGCGCTGTCACGTGCTATTTCAAGATGGCGAAAAGTGAATCTCAAATTGGTTTTGCCTTCAGCACTCGACCATCCAGCCCGATGGCCACAACCTGTCGCCGAGGGTTCTTCAGTCGAATACCTATTCCTCTGTCGACTTTGTTTCTCTACGAGACAGCGACCCTGAGGCCAGGGCTGCCCTCAGTTTACCAATGGCCCGCTCATCGATTCGAACGGCAACAATCTACAATAAATTCATCTGGGCATCAACATGAGAGTGAAGGTCGTTCCTCGGAGAGCATGGAAGATGCAGCACATGAGACGCTTTCTCAGAATGTCCGATCCGATCCAGTAGCAAAGGCTGCTCCAAAGCCTCGCCGAAGCTTTTTGCGCCGACAAGGTGCATCAATTTCTTCGCCGATGACCACTCCACCTTTACGCGGGAGATCGTCCAGACGCACGAAGACCATGACTCCATCGGAAAACAACACCTTTGAAGGGTTACTGTCACGACTGCAAACCCAAAAAATTGGAGACAGCATCGAGGAAAAACCTAAGTCGGCAGGAGAGAGTGACGGTTCGTCTAGACTTTCCCCTGCAATGAGGTCTACCAGACGCGAAAACTCTATGAAACAAACACATAACCAGAATATCCGGGACGAGCTTTCCCATGATGCCAAAGAGATAGATGATTCTGAAAGGGCTGAAAGGGTTCTGAATGACCTGTACAAGCTACAACTCAGCGATCTCGGTTTAGTCGACCCGAATGAACCGGGCGAAGATAAAGACATCACTATTTCAAAAGCCATGGATCTCGTCATCAAGCGGGAAATGAAAAAGATTGAAGCCGCGCTATTCCAATCTCTCGACGAAAAGGGAGACATAGGCGTCTGGGAAGTATGCGAGAAGCGCATCTTTCCCATGTTGCAGATCCTAGAAACCTCCGAACCCCCAGCACCATCTGGACTCATCGAAATATCACCAGAACCCTACCATGAAGCCAATTCCACCGAACATCTAGATATTCCGACTCTATTACCAACAACTCTGATCATCGGGAAAATATACCCCAGAGCGCTGGTCGTGGCATTTCGCGTACTCAAAACCCATTTTCCGGACTCATCTTACATCGATGAATTCCGATCAGCCATCAAAACACAAAGTCCCACGTCCGTTTTCCTGTCAACATCCCGCCCTCTCATGGCTGACATGATCCTGTTCTATTGGACTCACCGTCAAGACCTTCCCAGCGTGGTCTCATTTCTGCGAGACATGCATAACAGCGTCGTGAAACCTGCCACTGAAACTCGCGAGCTGATTCGGGAAATTATGGCCCAGCATGATCGTGACATGGCTAATACTCATCGACTCGGGTCGAGCTTTCACCAGTTTTGGGATCTGGCCCCTACCCGGAAAGCATATACAGAGCTTGTTGAGCCGGGGGGTTGGGCGGAAAAATTAGTCAATCCTCGTCGGAGAAGCCGACATGGTGTGAAATTTCGACGATAGTGATGGATTTTCTTGATAGATTATCCGATCTGTACAGTACTCATGCATCGTAAGGCGCCACGGGCTCTAATTTTGTACATCAATAGCTCCATGTACATTGATTCACATTTGAGACGTGATTCTCAGAACAATATACCATCACGTCACTATTTACCTGTACTCCGAAAAGCATAACAATAACAAAACAAGAAGCAGTATGCCTCCCTCGTGTATGGCTTCAACCGCCGTCGCTTAATTTCTACTGCTCTTTCTTCGTGACGCCAGTGAGTGGCTTCGCCTGAATGATCCCAGCGCCTACCTTGGCGGACTCTATCCAACCATGTTGACGCATCCAAAACCGCTCAGCCGGGTCCGTGTAATGTAAAGAAGAGCGACGGGCATCCTCCTCAAGAGCAGCACGCGAAATCTCAGTAGACTCGACGCGAACTTCTTCCTCGTCGTCGTCATTCTCTTCATTCTGAGCGCGCAGCGTCGATTCGAGGTAGCGCTTCCGCATGAGGTAACGCTCGCCGCGTTCCTTGCGGGCATTGGGTGGCTCAAGCTTCGTCATGGCAGTCTGGACCGCATAGCGGATAATCAAGTAGAGATGCTCCGAGAAGAAGATTGCCAGTAAGAGTGCCCAGCCCTTGATGTCGGTTGGCTCGCCATTTGGTCCATGGTGCGCATTGCCAGTGAACATGTACAACAGGGCGGCACTGGTGATACTTCCAACCCAGGACAAGAAGCCAAGGGTATCAAGCCAAGGACCAATTGTGTCAGCCCGCAATGGAGTCGGGCGACGGAACTCATTGCAAATTTTGAAGAAGTCAGATCGTAGCTCAATCCAGTTGTTCACTAGGAACGAGACCGGGACAAGGGGCCAGGTTAGTGAGAACAAAGACAGATAGCCAAATTGAATACACATCTGTCGTAAATCGTCGGTGACTTCGTACTCAGGCAGTTCCACCTCGTTCCGCACCCGCTTGAGAAATTCGACTTCCTCGGCAGGGTCATCATAGGACAAGGCAGGGTGTCTTTCTGGAGAATCTTTGTCACCGTTACCGTTGCCCTTGCCATTGCCGTTGCCATTTCCGTTGCGCTTTTTGTTATACTCTTTGTATTTGCGGAACGCGTGCTGTTTTATGTATGGCACAATGGTCTCCATCGCAAAGCCCACAATCTGAGCAGTGACAGTAAAGTAGATAACCTGGTTGCGGAGGCGCGCTGGGTCGATCTGAAAATGCGACCGCTTTGCCGTGGCATGTTCCTTGGACACAAAAGGTCTAACGGTGAGCCGAAAGACGTCCAAGTATGGAACAATGCGGCTGGCAAAAGGCACATAGACGAACGCCGTCAAGAAGACCGGAAGATATGACGTGATGAAGTTGATCACAAAGACTTTCTGAGTCAAAGCCACATCGTACCCATCGCTCGTCTCGTGGTTCTCGTAGTCATTGAGCTTGGTTGCAATAGACATCAACACTGCACTCATGGTTGGCACCAACGCGGACACAAGAATTGTCGGAATAAAAATCTGAGCAAGTCAGCATTGTGAGCCACAACGGGGAAATTTCTCTCACCAGATATGATTTCAAGGGTCCGTTGTACAGTTCCGAGATAAAAATCTCGATGGCAAAGCAAGTCGCAATAATTGCTCCAAGTGCAATAGCCGCTAGTATGGCAAATGGAATCTGAAGCAGTTGGCGCTGCATCCGCTTGGTAGCGGAAAAGACGCCTCGCATTTCACCGGTCGTCTCGTCGCGAACTTCCTGTTCGGGCTTGAATTGCCGCCGTTTGGTTTGCACGGCCGACACACCTTTGGTTTGCCATCGGCAACTCAGGTCAACCTCTTTGCGCTTCCAGTACTCGACAAAGATGATGCACCATAACGAGTTCACAACCGTATAGATGATGGAGTAGCCGCCCAGTAAAAACCAGCAGGAAAAGCCGAACACGGCTGGAAAGACCAGAAACCGAAAGTACGACTGCAAGAATGAGAAGTAGAATCCGACCTGCAAATCGCGTCAATATGAAACTACTACTCAAGGAGGGCACCAGACACCAACACTTTCTCCAAACTTATTCCGGATCTGATCCAAGTCATCCACCGACAGGAAAGTCTTCTGGCTCCACTCGCGCATCCATCGGTTGTTCGTTTGCTCGTCGTGCAAAGGGAAGATCGCCGTAACATTTTTCCATTCGCCATGTTGAACGGTGATACCAGCGCCGCCTTCATGTGCGGGGGAAGTGATCATATGGCTGATCACCCGAAGTCGCTCCGCCTCGGTCTGGGGTTCAATAGAGCCGGCCGGTTCGGGTTCAGCATTCCGGATACCGTATAACCAGTCGCGAACTCTAAGAAAATCCATCAGCATTCCAGGCGAGGCTCGCTTAGACGAAGTGGCGGTAGAGGGGAACTCACCGAGACCGATGGACAGCTCGCTTCAAACGCTTGTTGGAAGCACGCACGAAGACCAGGATAGACGATTCATCGCCTTGTCTGACTTCAGCCTGGAGTCCGACTTCTGTGAGGAGACGAAGCAGCTTCTCAAGCTGCGCAATCGCCTGCGATTGTTCTGGGAAGGGTTCAGGGTTCAGCGCTACCCCAGATCTCTTCCGCGCCGCTGTGCGGGAGGAACTCCTCACCTATATCGCCAAAGCTGTAGTGAATCACATAGTCCACTTTCAGATTGTACCCGAGGGCATTTTCCTCGGTCGCCGTCGCCATTGCGGGTGTTGTGGGAGTGGAAAAGGGAAATCGGGGTGGATCAAAAGAACGTCACGATCGCCCGCTTCGACGACGTCACCGCAAAAGCTTGGCGTCTACGCAGCAAGTTGTTCATCGTGCAGATGCTAGTTTGATATTCGTAATTACCTAGTAAAGTAGAGTTCCTCTTCATTCAATTGGGCTTTTCGATTCTGTTTTTGATTATATATCCTGGAAAATCATCTAACGATTAGATCTAAGATCGAAAACTTGATCTAATCAGGAGTCAATCGGTTTAGATTCGGCTGTAGGAATGCCTTAGAACATTGAAATCCCCAGAAATACCTGATTCTGATGATGATTTATAACAATCATCCCCATCATAACAGCCCTGGAGAGCCACCTGGGCAGTGTGAATTGATTGTGCTAGATATCTTACTTCTACATGTGTCGCTATGTCACATCCTTGGAATTGCAACCATGGATTACCTACCCGAACGATGCCCATCATTATCATTTGCTTACCGTCGGACATGTTTTTTGATGCGAGGAAATAGAAGAAGCGGTAGGACCGCATTCAAGCTAAAGCTGATCAAACTGGAAACAAAGGATCAGGCCAAATCCAACAGGAGTTGCTCCGGGAACAGACTGAGAATCAAGTCTAGGCGATATCAATAGCCACAGTTCCACCGGCAAAACGGTCGACCGAGACAGTCCACCGAATTATTTGCTGATCATGCATTTAGTCATGACCCACATGGATGCGTTGGCCATGTTGACAGCTGCAGATGTGAGGTTTCGGGAGAGGCGTCCGGTTGATTTATATGGGGCGGAACACATAGGTACAGCGAGGTTCACAGAGATTCGAGTCATGAGCGATTGTCTCGCTTATCAGATCAGGACAAATTGAAATCACATGTATCATTCAGATCGAACTATATTATTCAGAGTAATTATCTACATTGGAAAGGGCAGCCCCTTCGTGCCATCAACCCTCGATATCGAGGAGACAATTCATCGACCTGGAAGGGAACTGGGGATGACCGGTGAATGGGATGAAGTACCTGCATTCCATCAAAGGAAATGAACACATGTCAGACTGAGACACGCAGAATGATGCATGCGATCAATCCGATTCAATGATCAAAATATTGAACGTGGAGAGGGGACGGTTCGACATTCTCTTTCCGGATCCACAACAAACTTCCCAGTGTGGAGATGTAAACAAAGGAAACTAAAAACTTCCCCGAATTCCACGATCGCTTTTCCACGATTTCCAGTTCGCAAACTCATACGATTTGATTTTCTAGATTCGCTCATCTCTCCTGCTCAGCCTGTGATAATTTCATCATCCTACAACAAGGGCGTGGGGAGAGACAGGGAGAATGAAGGACTTGCCCCGCGGAAAGGTGAGCTCCCTTGCACACGGTCTATCTAGGGGTCATGTTGGAAATACAATAAATGAAGGACCGACTCTAACTCTTCGATGCTCCGAATTTAGCGCTCCGACGGCCTTGACACAATGGATGTCGACCCCAACCCCGCGGAGCAACGCTCCTCGCGCAAACATCTCCGCAGTAGCGATGACGAGGATCTGGACTGGAGCTCGGATGTATCCGGTCGCTTTGATGATGCTGAAGAAGCAGTTCTCGAAGACTACAAGTCCCCATCAAACCCCTCGGCGAAGCGACGCCGCTCCAATGAATGGCCGCTCCCGGATGAAGCAGCGGACTATGGATCTCATGACCGACCAAAGTCTCGTGGAAATGCTTCTCTGGGTGTGGGCTACAAGGCCTCGCCTCGAGCATCACCGCGCACCTCGGCAACGTCCCTGCGCGGGAAATATAAAGCGGCTGCGTCGCATAGCCCTCGGCATCTGCTCGGTCGGCGATCGCGCTTTGTTGAAGCCAACATGAACGATAGCGTGAGCGAGGAGCCACCCAGTGCTTTCATGCATGAGCGCAAGCAACCGGCGCTCCATCATCGTCAATCAGGAATTTTCCGATTCGGCAAAGCAATCGCATCCGCCTTCAACCCATTCGGCGGCTGGGGAAAGCATTCGGCCGAAGTCACGAAATCATCGCCCCAGAAAGATGCTCTTACTCAAGCAGAAGAAGCATACGCGGAGCTGAAGAACGCAGGCTTCAAAGGCACCAACAAAGGCTCTTACATGCAACACCAATCTGTCGACCCTGAGCTTGCAGACCGGGCATGGAAAAGCATCCAAGAAAAAATGGGCGATGGTGCAGTTCCTGACAATCCAACTTTCCATTGTGGCATCCAAGAGGACCAGATGACACCGTCTCGCTCTCCATCCAAGAATTCGAAGCGCTCATCGTTTCAGGATCTACGCAAAACCAAATCGCTCTTTAAGCCACACGAGTCCACGACTACCATGGCGTCAACAATTCCCGAGCGGACCTCGGATGAATCGGAGCATGTCGGTGTCCGCAGACAGAGATCACGAAAGGAGCTTTCCCGCCAGGCAAAGCTGCTCAAAAAAGTCAGCAATTTGGAAGATAAGCTGGGTCGTGCCCGGCGTGAGCTTCGTGAACTAACGGGCAATGAGGAACGCCTGCCGGATTCCACCGCTGAAGTCAAAAATGTCCGCATGGACATGGACCCAGGAAGTTATCCGCGAAAGTTTGTTCCTGGCGCACTTCCTACGTTGCCATCAGAACGTCTTCTCGAGCAGCAAGCATCGTCCAAATCACCGGCGACGGAAACAGCCGACTGGACGGTCTTACCATCTGTGGAGGGCGGAAGTAGTGTCCCGCTGGAGGAATCAGCTCCAAGCCCGGTTGTGGCCAAGTCTCCCAAATGGCGGTCGAAAGAGACGCGGCCGTCGTCTATGGGTAAGGATAGCTCTTCCCTCAAAAGGAAGTCACCCATTCCTGAACCTTTCGCTAGTCGGAACCCTGTTCAGTCCAGTCCGACGGGCTGCATCAACCACCACGCCTCCGAATCCGAGCAGTTGATCGATAATGGCCTGCTAAGTCCACCCCGGCAGACGAAATGGCAGAAATTCGACGCTGGCGATAGTCCCGGCTCGGTCGAACGCAAGCAACACATGGTCCTCGGAGCCGCGATCACCACACAAGATGCTTCAAAGCATAAAAGATCATCCTATCTTCAGTCCCGAATGCCTGCTTTTGACTCCAACCGCTCACCAAAGTCCAAGAACGTTAGATCTCCGCCGCCTCTTCGCATGAGACGAGCTCATTCCAATCTGCGCTCTGTCTCTCCTAGCGACATTACTCTGCTGAACCCGACGCCAACTGACAAATATACCTCACCTCCTCCGTTACCCGATGAAGCCCAGCAAAACTTCTATCTGCAGCAACACCGCCAACTCGATCCGGACCGAATGCCTCGGTCATCCCCCTCAAGACCAGGACTAGGCCGCAAAAGAAGTTCTCGAAGCTCTTTCATGGATGAAGATATCCCCCCGGTCCCGCCTCTTCCAAAGGAGCTGCTCAAGGACGCCGCGAAGGTGACCAAGTCTCCGAAGAAGGAAAGACAAGAAACGGAGCTCCCTGAGTCTATGGACTCTCCTCGACCTTCCTCAATTCAAAAAGAGCTGGCTGGGTTGGAGCAATTTCTATGGCCAGATGACATCTTCTGATGTGGACAATGGGTTGAGAAGTTCGGTACTGGGACTGGTGCAAGTCCGGCTGCGATGTTTATTGGCAACTACTTTTCCTTTGCGTCGGTGCCCTAATGATGTCACGACTGATACCCTGGAGTTTGGGTATTTATTATCGTTTTCGCAGTTGAAATGTAATTTGTTTTGTTGATTTGGTCTCTTTGTAGCGTTGTCACCTTTTATGGAAGACTCATCCTGGTTTTAAATACTTCGATTACCATAATATCTTTATTTTTGTTTAAAAGCTTCGTGATCATAAGTCGATTTAATACGAAACCTTGGAAGTTATGTATATCATACTCTCGTCAGTAGTTATTTAGTTAACTACATATTAACCCGAGCCCAACTCGGGTATTCGCGAGATAGCTACACTACTCCTACTAGAATACTCTTACATTTCTGGGCAATTCGATTCTCGGCTGTTTATCATCTCATTGTGCAGGGCGTGAAACAAAAAACCCCGAACAAGACCAATGGCATTTACAATTTACGCTATTAGCTGACATGATACTAGGATTTGAACACTACCATTATCGAATACTTTAGAGGCAGAAAACTACAAGATTCGCAAAAAAAAAACGCAAGTTCTATTGTGCTTCATGTATCAATCTGTTTTAAACGCATGATCAAATAACTCCAAATCACGACAAAGGAAATCCCTCGATGGTTAAGTACGACAAAGAAGCTCAAGAATTCAAAGCCTTCTATCGAACCTAGTGACAATCAAGGATGCAAAGCCACGTAAGTGTTTAATGAAAAAACGGCAAGGCAAATAAAAGCGAGGTCTGCGAAGTCGGCGAAATGACAGCAAAGAAGTAACAATCTGAACGAGCAATTAGCAATCAAAGAATGAAATCGACCGACTAGACTAGCTAGTACTAACCTGATTCTCTTCATCTGGCTGAGGTTGACGAGTTCTAAACACACGTGAAATCAACTCCCAGAGGAACATCAAAAAACGGCGGATTTGCTGGCCTATCTCTGAGGAGAATGCAGGCGTCGGAAATGAAAAAAAGAAATTCGAATCCCGGCTACCTCTGTGCCGGACAGAAGGATTATGAGAAGCGACAGAGGTGCGTGGAGCAGCGCGCCGGCGCCGGAACAGACGATGGCGCCGCTTTGCCCTGGCTTTGCTCTTGGAGCTGACCTGCGGTTGAGGCGTGGGAGTCTCGGCTGCAAGTCCTATCAGAATGGGGTTCGGTGCAGTCTCCTCCTCTGAAGTACGGGCCTCGGTAAATTTGCTCTGGCGATAGACTGGCGCATTTTGCGACTCGGTGATTTGCGGGTCTTCCTGTGTCTCGAGTGTAGGGATTTGCGAGTCTCCGTGTCCATCACCTTCCTGCGTCTCGAGTGTAGGGATTTGCGAGTCTCCGTGTCCATCACCTTCCTGCGACTCGAGTGTAGAGATCCACTGCATAGGAATGTTGACTGATTCAGTGGTGGGCGTGCGAGAGGCCTCATCTCTATCATCCGAGGGGAAAGTGAGTAGTCCCTGAGAGCTGATTGGAAGCTGTGGAGCAGGAGAGTGAATCTGCAAATCATCATCTTCCTGTAAATCATCATCATCTTCCCGTGGTACGAGATTAGAGATCCACTGCATAGGAATGCTGGCTGATTCAGTGGTAGGCGTGTTAGAGGCCTCATTGAGTAGTCCATAAGAGCGGATTGGACGCTGTGGAGCAGGAGAGTGAATCTGCAAATCATCATCATCTTCCTGTGGTACGAGTGTAGAGATCCACTGCATAGGAATGTTGACTGATTCAGTGGTGGGCGTGCGAGAGGCCTCATCTCTATCATACGAGGGGAAAGTGAGTAGTCCCTGAGAGCTGGCTGGAAGCTGTAAATCAGGAGAGTGAATCTGCAAATCCTCGATTTCAAGGTCGAAAGGATCTTCTCGATCATTCACTGCGGGCTCAGAAGATGTAGACTCGGATTTCATGTGCTGCTGTTCCTCGAATGCATGGTCAGAGTCATTATCCTGCTCTTCCATTGAAAGTTCGGTGATTCTAGGCTCACAATCGTCAGAATCACTCAGAGACCACCGTAGCGGCGATGGCCTTGCCACAAATGTTCTTCTCCGAGGCAATCCATTTTCTCCACGAGGACCAGAGGGAAATCTTATTTGATTTGACATTCTTCCCCAGTCCGTTCTAGAGGGAATAGAGCGGCCTCCAACAAAACCATTTCCCACTACGACATCACGAGAAAAGTATGCGGTAACATTTCCAACATCGCAGAGATTGAGATGCGCGTCGTTGTCATTCACCCAGTTGCCATGGGGAGAGTAGAAAGGCGAAACATAACCAGCGACAGCTTGTTGAAGGTCAGAACCGCGTCTTTCTAGGAGACTTCGATCAATTCCATCGAGGTTCACAATGACAGGATCCACGAACTGGTATGCCCGAGCAAGAATAGAAATGAGACGAAGGTCACGCACGACGGATGGTCTAGGCCCAGCCATGATAACAGCCAGTGAATGAGATGGAGGGGTAGCACTGGGCTGGCGGATACCTTCTCCCCAGAAGTTGTAATGGTGAATATCTGGGTAACTTCGCGAGAAGGTATTGCGCCGGCGGAATTCTGACCGGGTTTCTGCCACGGCCAGTCGAAAATCTCGGATTTCACGCATACTGAGATAGAAATTGAAACTGGTAGCAATGACTGGAGATCTATATGCATGCAAGGTCTCGATTTCATGTCTCTCAGCTAAGCCATCATCTAGTCCACGCTGTTCTCGGAGGATGTTGAGCTGCGGTCCATCGCGATTGAAGGGAACCAGAGCTGTAGCTGTTGTCGAGCTCTCACTTTCATCTTCAAGTTTGGAGTCATCATCCGAGAGGTCATCGTCCGAGAGGTCATCGTCCGAGATGTCACCGACCGAGATTTCATCATCCGAGAGTTCATCATCCGAGAGGTCATCATCCGGTCCACTAGGTTCGGTTGAGCCGTGGTTGGTGGCGTGATGATTGAGCATGAGCATGTGGTGATGACCAAGCCCACCGAAATTCAAGCCAGAGGGAGGGCTATCAGGAGTAGTGAGAATGATAGATGGGTAGTCTTGGGAATCATTCTGAAGGCTTTCTTCTACATCCTCTGCCCAGTCAAATTGCTCGGGTCGGAGTGCCACATCATAGATGGAGGGTGTTCCTAGCTCGTGAGACAGGATTAAGCCAGAGGATCTACTCAAGCTTTCTTCTACATCCTCTGCCCAGTCAAACTGCTCGGGTCGGAGTGCCTCGTAGAGATAGGATGGTCTTAGCTTGCGGGACAAGGTTAAGCCAGAGATTCTATTCAGGCTTTCTTCTACATCCTCTGCCCAGTCGAACTGTTCGGGTCGGAGTCTCTCATCCTGGAAGGACATGTTCACCTCGTGGGGCGACATGAGTGTAGGTATGATGTCGCGTGAAGGGAACTAAGCGAAAGCAGAGCAGACGTGTTGATAATCATGGGCCAGGTGGTTAGATAGAGTGAGCTCTTATTTTCAGCTATCTAGGAAACTGTTCGCAAAGGAAGAATACTTGTGCTCTTTCCCGCGAGTAGCTTGGAATCGAGCAACCCTGATGTTCACAGTTCTCAAAGCCAGACCAAGACAACACACCTCTATCAATGTTTTTGGATTTGATGGGCCTGGGCGACAGGATTGGTGGGATTTCATTCACTTTATATATGATTCCATCGCCCTCTTTCATCCCTTTGACAATCGAATCAAACAACTGGCTTTGTTGCACAAAGAAGACAAAGAACTCCATTATCTAAAGAAACAATGCATGACGGAATTTTTAATTTTCGAAACAAAGAACAAGGTTGCTTTATCGTCGAGGTCAATCTGGCCCATCCGAGTCAATCGGGGAATTCCCGAGGTCAACATTGTATAGTTCGGCACATCCGCATTTTAGCCGATTACTAACCCGATATGACGCCAGCGTCTCCCCGCACGCAATCGAGGCATTCCTTTGTTTTCTCGGCAATTCGCCTTGGAAGTCTCCTGCATTATTCATGAACCATTTACGAGTTTGTGGCAGATCAATCCAACACCTTCAACGACTCTCCAATCCCTCCGCATCCATCCTCTCCGCAAATCGGAACCCCTTCAATCTAGCTTTCCACCCCACCTACATCCGACGCACCATGGCTTCTGCAATGGGCAAGCGCCTCGAGGGCAAGACCATCGTTGTGACCGGTGCGTCTTCTGGTATCGGCAAAAGCACTGCAAAGGAGTTCGCGCGTACCTCGCCTAAGAATCTCAAGTTGATTCTGACCGCGCGACGCATCGATACCCTGAAGCAGATTGCCGCCGAGATCAAGGAGGAAGTCGGTGATGGTGTGAAGGTTCTTCCTGTAAAGCTGGATGTCAGCAAGCCAGACGAGATTAAGAACTTTGTTCCATCCCTGCCGGACGAATTTAAAGAGATTGACATCCTTGTCAACAATGCGTGAGACATTCCCTGACTCCGGATGTGCTCTTTGTTGTTAACAATGCCCTTTGTAGTGGTTTGGTCAAGGGTGTTGCGCAGGCACCGGATATTGCTACCGAGGACATGAATGTCATGTTCGAAACCAATGTCACCGGCCTGATCCACATGACCCAGGCTATTCTCCCAATTTTCAAGAAGAGAGACGAGGGTGGCCGTGGTGATATCATCAACATTGGCAGTATTGCCGGCCGTGAACCTTACCCCGGTGGTGGTATCTACTGTGCTACCAAGGCTGCTGTCCGCTCCTTCACCGAGTCCCTGCGCAAGGAGCTCATCGCTACGAGGATTCGCGTTATTGGGATCGATCCTGGCCAAGTTGAGACGGTATGTCTGTCGCATTTTGAGTAGGATGTCGATGTTGATTTATTATCAGGAATTCTCCGTCGTGCGCTTCTACGGCGATAAATCCAAGGCCGATGCAGTCTACAAGTGAGTGAATTGATTCCGCAGTATCCAAGCACACGAGCTAAATGGTTATACCAGGGGTGTTGAGCCTTTGACTGGCGATGACATTGCGGAAGTTGTTGTTTTCGCCGCTGGACGACGGGAGAATGTGGTTATTGCTGATACTTTGGTCTTCCCCAGCCACCAGGTATGTCGCAGTTGACCTCGCACCAGGAGACATGAACTAACTTATGAGCAGGCTGGTGCCGGAGCCATGCACCGCAAGTCATAAACATTGTACAGTGACTTTGGGATAGCACATACGGATGTTATAGATAGAGAAGTCATCTTATCGTACATTGAACTAGACAAGCCGGTCTTCAATATTGAGACTTGAACATGCAGTTCTGTTTATATTTTTCTTACTATTCCGTTAATCCCGAAACCTCACTTCTATTTCGAGACCTCGTAAAAGTCAAACGCCACAGCGGTGGACATTTCAATGCCGGCGGTGCTCCAGTTGCTCCACCAAGCCGGAATGTCCGAGATGGGCTTCCCGATCATCGGGCATTGCATTGAGCCCTGTTCATTATCCCACACAAAGGAATCCGGGGATATTCGAAATTAGATTCTAGTATAGATTATCGCATTTAATTCATTTTTCTATCTTGTTCAAAGAATATAGACAAAGTATATGAAAGTGATTGTTAACAAGCGCAAGCATCATTGGGCGCCGGGAATCGTAGTCTGCTCTATCCATTAAGACGCAACGCCCATAGTCTCTTCCACTTCGCGAACAACCTTCCGCACACCCTCTACCTCGTGGGCGAATCGACCTAAGAACATTCCGTCGACGGCCTGGCCAAGCCCACCGGCTCCCCAGAGACCGGGCCCGGCACTACCACCGTAGAGCACACGGGCAGTACCAGCACGCGGGCCAATAACCGTGCGAATGCCCTGCACAACAGCGGCGACATGGTCAACACTCGCCGGCTTGGGCTTCCCAATGGCCCACACAGGCTCGTAAGCAAAGATAACAGGCGCCTCGTCGGGGATAGCCGACAACACCGCCTTGATGAGCACAGAGCATTCAGAGACAGCCTGGCCGACAGCCTCAGAGGCCACAGTCCCTGGCGACGTAATCTCGCCAACACAGACAAGCGGGACCATCTTCTGCGCGCATGTCGCAGCCGCCTTGCGTGCCGTCTGTTCATCCGATTCTCCAAAGATCGCGCGTCGCTCGGCATGACCCAATTCAACAATTGAGCATCCTAGAGATTTGATCGCTGCCGGTGAAACTTCACCCGTGTATGCGCCGTACTCCTCCCACATGCAATCCTGGGCGCCGAGGAAGAATGGCGGCGGCGACAATCGCGGCCCTGACCCGGCAAGCTTCGTCTCGTATTCTCTGAGGATTTCGGCGCATGGCCAGATGGTTAGGAAGTCTGGGATCAGGGCGAGGAGAAGCTTCTGGCGGTTTTCGGGGTGCACGATCTCATTTGATGGGTCGAGTAGGCCGCGGAGGTAGCTGAGAGTGCGCTCTGGCGTAAAGTACATCTTCAGCGAGATGAGGAGCAGCTTCTCTGGGAGAACGGGGTAGTCGGAAGCCATGGTTGGCGGTGTTTGTAGGTGAATTGAGGGTGATTTGGATGTTTCCCCAGTTGAAGGTGGGGGAGGGGTAGGCGGCGATCATCTTTTATATGGAGCTCGGGCACCGGAACTACCAGAATAAGTACCTAGGTATAGGTCTACTTTAAAATCCGCATGAGAGCAGTGGCGATTATGGTCGAAATAATAATATCTCATCCGATTACAACATGAAATAAGACCTCGGGATCGCGAAGTCAAGTGTTGATTAAATAAAAGGAGAATTTTTGCGGATAAAGCATTGACGTCAGATCAAGACTTGGCTCATGAATCTGTCAAAGGAAGTTCAGAATATATAATGGACAGCTTAGTCGAATACCTTGTCAACAATATTCATATCCACCTGGGCATAGGTACCTAGGTAGTGGACCTAGGTACTTGTCAATTGTTTATTCAATTTTGACTGGAATGCTGGCACCAGTGTATGCATGTAGTCGACTAAATTAAGTGAGAATCTATAGCCAGCAACCTCCATAATAAACTAGAAAACGGACCGGAAGATCTGCACCTTTATTCTATCATTATTCACTATAATTGGTTCATTATCCACCTGGGCACTCGTTCTCGAAACTAAATGTAGTTATAGCCGAGTTATGATATTTCGCTCGTCGGCTGAACGATCGCCTCCACTTGAAGTATATAGCCGACTTGCTTCCCGTGTCCGAGCATCGCCAATGAGAACATAAATAGAGACCTGAATATGTCAGGTCATTGCTCCGTCTAGACCTAGCGTGACAATTGTCCTCAATTATGAAGCTCCCTTTATCACCCAGTGTGTCAGTGCATCTGTCCATGAAACCTCACTCGACACGCGCAAGACAATTCATTCGATCGGTTGCAAGCACAACTGCAGCGAACCACCGCGCTGCTCCGCTTGCAGGTATCACAGTCGTGAGTCTAGAGCAAGCTATCGCCGCACCATTTTGCACCCGACAATTAGCAGATCTGGGCGCGCGCGTCATCAAAGTCGAACGACCGAAAGTGGGCGACTTTGCACGCCACTATGACACCCGTGTCAAAGGACTAGCCTCTCATTTTACGTGGACGAATCGGTCAAAGGAAAGTCTGGCGCTGGATCTCAAGAATGATCAAGACCATGCAGTTCTGATGAAGCTCCTTGAAAAAGCGGATGTCCTTGTTCAGAACCTGGCACCGGGCGCATCGTCGCGACTGGGATTATCTCACGATGCACTGAAAGAGAAACACCCTTCTTTGATTGTCTGCGATATCTCCGGATATGGGCAAGATGGTCCGTACCGCGACAAGAAGGCATACGATCTGCTTATTCAAAGTGAAGCCGGCATGTTGTCTGTCACTGGCACCGGGAAAGAGCCTGTCAAGGTTGGTATTTCCATCGCCGACATTGCAGCGGGAATGTACGCCTACAGTAACATTCTCTCCGCACTTTTACAGCGTGGGAAAGACGGGCAGGGCTGTCGAATCGACATCTCAATGTTAGAGAGCATGGTCGAGTGGATGGGATTCCCGATGTACTACGCTTTCGACAATGCAGCTGGACCAGTCCCAGCGGGTGCATCGCACGCTTCAATCTACCCATACGGACCATTCGAGACTGGCGACGGCCAGTCTGTAATGCTGGGAATCCAAAATGAAAGAGAATGGAAGAACTTCTGCAATGACGTCCTTTCGCAACCTGAGTTGGCCACTGATTCACGATTCTCGAATAATTCCCAGCGTGTTCAACATCGAGACGAACTAAAGGCTATTATCAGTCAGGTGTTCTCGAAGTTGACCGCTGATGGGACTATTGAGCGACTCGAGGCAGCTTCTATTGCCAATTCCAGTGTGAATGATATGCAGGGTGTCTGGAAACATGCACAGTTGAAGGCACGCGACCGATGGACGGAAATTCAAACCCCTGTGGGTGCAATCCAGGCCCTTCTTCCCCCTGGATCAACCAAGGCAGCGGAACAGGGCGGTTATGGAGCGCAAATGGGCGCGGTGCCAGATGTTGGTGAGCATAACGAGGTGATTTTGAAGGAGTTGGGGATTTCTTAAGGGTCAAGATAATGCCCATAAGGCATGAATATTTAAATATAAATTGAAGCATGTATTAGTCGCGATACAAAGGCATTGACAGTCATGACTGAGATGGCGCCGAAGTAGACATTCAATGGAAAGGGACTCGCTCAACGTGTTGCATGTCAATGTTCCCTGAAGCTAAACGAGCTTTCCTTTGAAGAGAATAAATTATTAACTGCACGTTGGGTCAACAGGCGACTTCATTCCAGTGAACAGATCAAGGATAGTCCACATTGTTGAGCCCTGTTATT
Organism: Penicillium sp. PG113-03A; assembly: GCA_037042135.1. Lineage (NCBI taxonomy): Eukaryota > Fungi > Ascomycota > Eurotiomycetes > Eurotiales > Aspergillaceae > Penicillium > Penicillium sp. PG113-03A. Next base: position 326,664 of record JAXQJW010000158.1, read on the forward strand.
GTCCCCACTCGGAGGAAGGGATGGCTAGATTCACCCAGGACACTCAAACCTTCTCCTCTGACCATTCACCTCGACAAGCATCATGATCTGGGCGTGGGTGCTTTTGGCGACGGTCGCGGCCGGATTTAATGTGAATGATTTAGTTGGAACATGGACAACAAAGTCGCGTCAAGTCCTGACGGGTTCAGTATGTTGACCACCAACATAAACAAGAAGCTGCTAACCAGAGACAGGGCTTTTACGATCCATTAAAAGACAAATTTCTTGAACCCAACTTGACGGGGATTTCTTATTCTTTCGATGCTGAAGGTCACTTTGAAGAGGCTTACTACCGCGCCCTGGCCAACCGTGAGTTTGAGACTATGAGATTGATATGAGCTCAGTGACTGACAGGAGAGAAGCAACGGATCCAAGTTGTCCCTCGGGAATTATGCAATGGCAGCACGGAACTTATACTGTAGCCGCGAATGGATCGTTGACCTTGAAACCAATCGCATCGGATGGCCGACAATTACTGTCGGAGCCATGCAAGCAGGACATCGGGGTGTATTCACGATATAACAGCACCGAGCATTATAAGGTTTGCATATCCGCCAATGCTACTACCGGGAAATGCTAATAGAACTTAGGAATTTACGGTATCGGTCGATAAATACCATAACTTGCAACGGCTCGACTTGCAGCAAGCCTCCGGCAAGATTCTGCATCCAATGTATCTCGTCTATCGCCCTCCCAAGATGCTTCCCACCTCAACACTCAATCCGATGCCGACTGGATCTCACAAGAAGCGCGACTTGTCTGATGCTGGGTTTCATTTGGTGGTCAAGGAAGAGCTGGTCAACCCGAACCGTTGGTGGTGGCTCGGTGTGATTATGACCTCGTTTGGCGGACTGGCATTTTTCTGCTCTTAAAAACTGAACTGAAATAATGAATTAATTTCTTTTTGTTTGAATTGATCGATGTCAGACGCTTCCATATAGATGGTGGCCTGATCAGTCAGGCAACAGAGCTATGTTCACGCGTAACCGCATCTTCATCTCTTCACTTCTCTTTCTCTCTCATGCCCATTATTTATCCATCATGGATGAACTACAACCTTCCAAACTGGAGATCAATTTTGCAGATCTAGCTGCAGCATCGCCTGATTTTGCTAAATAGTATGCTTTTCATTGAGACCAAGAACCGATCTAATGGGCTTAGTTATGACCCGCGCAAGCCACCGGACTGGTCGAATCCAGCTTTTGTCAGGTAAATCTATCGGCTTGGAATTCGCTTTTGTAATATTACTGATAATCTGTAGGCAGTTAACCATCACCATCATGGCACACCACTTCAATTACAGACTTAAATTGCCGGAAGATCGACTTTGTCCACCGGTGAGTACTAACGCAATGATGGACTAGGCCCTGTCTGACAACAAACAGGTTCAGAACAGGTATAGTGCCTTTGTCTGAGATCTGAGTTCTTCTCTCATATTTCGAAGATTGAACTATATTCTCTGGCTGCAAAATCTTCTCGATTCCACAGCTGGCAGATTTCATATCGAAGATTCTCACCGCAAGATCGTCGGCCTTGATGTGTATGTATATGCAGTGCAAGATTAACTCGACTATGGTTAATCGGCATGCAGTGGAACTGGATGTTGCAGCATCTACCCGTTGATTGGGTGTGCGCTTCGAAAGAACTGGGAGTTCTTCGCAACTGGTATTTCACCAGCACTCTCCTTTCAGATGAGACTGACTTGAGTGATAGATATCGATGATAACAATATTCGCACCTCCAAAGAGAATGTTACATTGAATGATCTCAGTCCGCGGATTCGCATCATGAAGACCAACTTGGATGACCCGCTCTTCCCGCTTGAGAAACTGCATTGCGATAGGTACCTTCCACAGGGGTGAAAACCTAATGTATTGACTAACAGGACTAGTATCGATTTTACCATGTGCAATCCTCCCTTCTATGGCTCACAGGATGAGATGGCAGAGTCTGCTGCCGGAAAAGATCAACCTCCTTCGGCAGTCAGTCTACGCTTCTTGCCGCGAGAACAATCGGAGCTAATTTGAATTAGATATGCACAGGTACAGACGTCGAGATGATCACCCCCGGTGGCGAAGTCGCCTTCGTCGCCCGGATGATTGAAGAGAGTCGGGCGCTTGCTAGCAAGGTGAGGTGGTTCACATCAATGCTAGGCAAATTGAGCAGCGTGATGGTCCTCGTAGAGAACCTCAAAGAAACTGGGGTTGATAATTATGCCGTGACCGAGCTCGTGCAAGGCCGGACGAAGCGCTGGGCCATCGCTTGGTCATGGCAAGATCTGCGACCTGCAATGGTATGTCAGTCTTCGTGGCGGTACACTATGAACTAACGGTTTCTAGGACACTGCACGAGCTATTCCAGGATTTCCAAAGCACCTTCTTCCGTTTCCATCGGATTATACCATCACCCTCGCACCGGGAATATCGATCGATGCAGCTAGTGTTGCTTTAGATCGGCATCTAAGTGATCTCCCATGGTACTGGCAAAAGGAGACAGATCATTACACCGGAATTGGATTCGCGGAGGCAAATGTCTGGTCTCGGCAGGCCCGTCGCAACATGCGATTTGCTGGAGAAGATAGCGTTTCTCAGAAGCCTCGGGAGATTCCCAAACAAGTGGCTATGGGTGTGCGGATTCAGATCAAATCGCCCCTGGATCAGTCCCAGAAAGAACAAGCAGTACATGCTGTGATCAGCTGGATCCAGGGAACAAATAGGGCGATCTTTGAGAGCTTCTGTGGAATGGTGAAACGCTCTCTGGAGGCCGAATTTCCACGAACTTGAAACCTTGCATGAACTTAGAGTGATCGATACCCTGATTATATTACGGTCTTCATAGTTCCTTTTCCATCTAATTCTTATAAGCAAAGCAGTCATTCTGTGTTTTTTTTTTAAAAAAAAAATGTTACTGCTATAAAATCACCTCAAATTGAACCACATAGTTATTGCCGGCCTCGGCCTCTATTTCTGGACTCCGCGTTCCCGAGGTTTCGCGCGCCTCGGATATAATCATAATCATCCTCTCGTCGGTCTTTGTTCAATCACCACCACCATGTCCAGGCTTTCCAACAGCCTCAAGGCATTGATCAATTCCCCTGCCGCGCGGCCACATACTGTCCCCGCGCCCGCGAACATCACCGCAGTCTACGCGAAGATCCAGCAAACAGCACAGAACCAACATGTGTCGCAACCCTCGTGGTTGGCATTGTCGGTACGCAAAACCAACCAGCGCACCAAGAAAACCCAGACTAATAGAAGATTCTCTAGACAGCCGCGACAATGACCATGAATTCCCCCGAATCCCTCACCGCACTATACCAACTAGCCACGGACACATCATCCAACCCCGTCGAAACAGCCGAGCTAATCCGCGAAGTCGGGCTAAAATGCATCAGCTTTAATGGCATCCCACGCACAATCAATTGCCTCGGTGCTTTCAAGTCCAGTCTTCCGGACTCGGTCAGCGCGCAGTTGTCGCGGACCCCGACACGCGCCCCAACCCCGGACAATATTACCGGGATTAGCCAGCGCGGCCATGCACTCTGGGACTCGATCTACCGGCCGTTCGAGAAGAAGTTGTACGACAAGCTTGCAGATTCGCATCCGGATTTACCTGTGCATATCCTCCATGCGAACTATGGCGCTCTGCTTTCCGATCCGAGTCGGCAGACTGGGGCCTCAGCTGGGAGAGTCCTTACGTCCATTGTTGCTGTTGCCTGTCTGCGTGCCCAAACTGGTGTTGGGCCGCAGGTTACATCGCATGTCTTTGGTCTGCGCAAGGCGCTAGAGGATGGATCTTGGGCGTCGGATGTTGAGAGTGAGGAGGGTGCGCGCTGGTTGGCTAGTGATGAAGGGAATGCTTGGATCTTGAACAGTGTGGATGCTATAGTGGAAGCTATCAGTCAGGGTGGTGGCTCGAATTTTGCGCCTGGGAAGGCGAAGTTGTAAATACAGCTTGGATGGCTTGAATGATCTTACGACGAATTGCATTGTGCTATAATTCTTTGAATAGCAGACCTTAAACTTCAAAAGGTCGAAATTGCAATTTCTCGATAACTATATTTATTCCATGATATCGAGTTGCTCTGCAATCGTGAACTCGGCATCAGTCTTGCTGCGTACCTCCTCTATTTCGACACCTGGAGCCAGCTCCGTCAAAGTAAGTCCACCAGTGTCCCGATTGACTTGGAAAACACACTGAATACCATTAGACATACTCCCAAATGAAACGGTTTCTACTTACCAAATCAGTGATGATCGTGCTGACAACGTTCGCACCAGTCAAAGGCAAGCTGCAGTTCTGTACAATCTTGGGCGATCCATCTTTAGCCACATGGCTTGTAGCGACGACAATCTTGGTCTTGTCTGGGTTGGAGATCAAGTCCATGGCACCACCCATGCCTTTGAAGACTTTTCCGGGAATCATGTAGTTTGCCAGGTCGCCATTGGCACTGACTTGGAGAGCCTGGACGTGTTAGATCATGGCTGTAAGTTGATAGAAAATTCCTCTTACCCCAAGAATCGATACGTCGACATGACCACCGCGAATCATGCCGAATGACTCGCTGCTGTCGAAGGTTGAGGCGCCAGGGACTAGTGTGACGGTTTCTTTGCCTGCGTTGATAATGTCGCTGGGAGAGTTAGAAGGGAACGACGAGTTCAACTTGAGATACGTACGGGTCGACCTCATCTTCTGTCGGGTAAGGTCCCTACTCTCGTTAGTATCTGCTTTGTCTCCATATAAATGATCAACTCACCATTCCGAGGATTCCATTCTCCGACTGAATCCACACCTTCACGTCTTTTGGCAGGAAAGAAGGCGCCAAAGTTGGGATTCCTGGATCTCATCAGCTAGGTAAACAATGGACGTATCTGACATATACTGACCAACTCCAAGATTCACGTAGAATCCCTGCTTCAACTCCTTCGCTGCCCGCCGTCCAATCCGTTCCCTCTGAATCTGCGCCGCATCTTTGCTCGGTCCAGACTTTCCACCCTGGTTCTCTCGCAATTTTTTTATTTCAATGTGTTTCTCATCGGTCGCAGGTACAATCCGATCGACAAAGATACCCGGCAAATCCACATCATTCGGATCGATAGAGCCAACGGGAACAATAGTCTCAGCCTCCACGATAGTCAGTGCCGCCGCCTTGGCCATGATAGGCCCAAAAGCCTTCATAGTATACCGAAAAACACAATTTCCAGCTTCATCGGCCTTCCAGGCGCGCAGGATAGCCACGTCACCGGTCAACGCCGTTTCCATCAGGTATGTCTTGCCGTTGAACTCGCGGGTTTCCCGTGGTTTGCCTGGTTCAAGCACATTGCCAGATTCGTCTATACGAACGGGTATTTTACCCTCTTGAATAAAGGTATCTTATAGACAATTAGCCAAGTCCCTTTGACAGACAACAATCACTTACGAACTCCAGTCGGGGTGAAAAAGGCCGGGATACCAGCTCCCCCAGCACGCAACCGTTCAACGAGAGTTCCTTGCGGACAAAGTTCGATTGCAATATTTCCCGATAGATAACTCTTTTCCAACGCTTTGTTATTGCCGAGAAAGGACAGGATTAATCGGTTCAGCTGGCCGTCCTGCGCTAGAGTCGCTAAGCCGCCCTTGCCTGCGACGCCGGCGTTATTCGAGATGGCTGTTAAGGAGTGCAAGCTCTGTGCGCCGCGGCGGTGCATCGCATTTATAAGAGTTTCTGAAATTGATCGCGTCATTAACTGTGATTTCGGAATTGATTCGACCAACTCACCAGCAACTCCGCAAAGCCCGAACCCAGAACTGAGGATAGTCGATCCGCTCTTGATATCAGCCACAGCTGCGTCGGCATCTTGGAAAAGCTTCGAGTCTCCACGCTCAATTTTTGGCGCGAGTGATAGCTTTGGGATGGTGCTAGAGTAGTGTTTACTCTGACCGAGGTGCGGGAAGGGCTTCACAGTCGTGCGCCGAGCTCCAAGGTATAGCTGTGGCGTACAAGCAGTAATTGTTCGGCGCGATAGCGCGGTCGCTGTTATTCGTAGAATTGCCATACTTGCTCTCTATATTTGATGTAGAGATGGTTACAACGCGCATTTAAGACGCGTTGGAGAGAGTTCCTCGGAGCTACTTTTGAGCGCCGAGTTGCGTCGGGCCGATCGGGGGATAATGTTGAACTTGCGTTATTATTATTGCCATGTTGAATCGAAGAGGGGATCTCTCTCAGGAGAATAGGACAATTTCGATGATTTGCTAGCGAAAAGTATTGTCTGGCTGTTTTTAACATCTCTTGCTCAATCGGGACAATTGTATACACAACATCACGTCATCAATTATTCCCAGCCTATCACGAGGAAACCTATAACCAATTCATTCAAAATAAACAGGTACGTACCTAAATCCAATAAGGCTAACAAACTTGCATTGCAACTAGAAAAGCACATCCCAACTCCCGAAGTCGGCAGATCGGCTATGTATCTCATCAAGTCGGCTGTATGCTATGTGGACCTTGCTTGCACCTACATTTAAGACTGGATCTCAATCTTCCAGGAACCCCGATAAAAAATTCAACCATGCTCAGACCTCAATACCAGCATTTACTTCGCACGCGATGCGCCGTGCCGTCTCTACGCTCATCGCTGCTCGCGAGCCGCATCTCCGCATTCTCCACCTCGGCGCGTCATAGTCTCATGGAGACGACGGGGTTCACAGATGAACAATTAACCGTGCGCGACGCAATCTCACACATCTGCTCCAAATTTCCAAACACATACTGGCAGGAACATGATCAACAGGAGAAAGACCCGAAGGAGTTCCACGCGGCTTTGGCCAAGGATGGATGGTTGGGAATTGCACTTCCGGAGAATCTCGGTGGAGCTGGACTAGGTATTTCTTCTCGCCGTTTGCTATGATATAAGTGAGAGGAATAATGCTGATCAAGTCAGGAATCTCCGAGGCTACCATGATGATGCAAACTATCACACAGTCTGGCGCGGGTATGGCCGGCGCGCAAGCTATCCACGCCAATGTCTACGCGACACAGCCATTGGCCCGGTTTGGGACCAAGGAGCAGTTGGAAACTACTATCCCCAACATAATCAATGGTACATGGCGGACGTGCTTTGGTGTTACAGAGCCTAATTCCGGTCTTGAGACGCTGAAGCTTAAGACGCTCGCGTCCAAGACTGCAGACGGGTACTCGGTGACGGGTCAGAAGATCTGGATCACCTGCGCACAGGTCGCATCGAAGATGATATTGCTAGCGCGGACGACCCCGTTAGAAGAGGTCAAGAAGTCAACAGAGGGCTTGTCTATGTTTTGCATCGATCTCGATCGTGACCATGCGGGTATGGACCTGCGGAAGATTAAGAAGATGGGCGGTCGTGCAGTCGATGCCAATGAGGTTTTCTTCGACAATTACCCCATTCGTTCCAATGCTTTAATAGGCGAGGAAAATCAGGGGTTCAAAATTATTCTTCACGGCATGAATGCAGAGCGGTGTCTACTAGCAGGAGAAGCGTTGGGCTTGGGCTATGCAGCACTCGAGAAAGCATCGCAATATGCCAAAGATCGAGTCGTGTTTGGTCGGCCGATTGGTCAAAATCAAGGTGTGGCACATCCACTCGCCGATGCATATATGAAGCTCGAAGCGGCGAAACTGGCAACGTACCACGCAGCCCGACTATATGATTCTAACGACGGCTCTGTTCCTTTCCATGCGATTGGTGTCGCTTGCAACAGTGCTAAATACCTGGCTGCCGAGGCTGCTTTTACCGCCTGTGAGCGGGCGGTCTTGGCGCATGGGGGCATGGGCTATGCGATGGAGTATGATGTTGAACGGTATATGCGGGAATGCTTCGTTCCTCGAATTGCACCGGTCAGTCGGGAAATGATTTTGAACTATGTTAGTGAGAAGGTTTTGGAATTGCCTCGCAGCTACTAGAAGGGCATTTGAATGGCATATAGACGCGATGTAGCATAATAATGATATGGTCAATTGCTATAAAGATTCAAGTAAACGATCATTGCCGCCAGGTCAAAGGATATCAAAACGAAGGCTAACAAAAAAACATTAGAACAAAGAAACATAAGACACAAATATATAAAGACAAGAATCAAGTCACGCGAATGAGTAGCTCATAGCTCATAGCAAGTCAGTAGCAAGTAACACGGAGCTTCCGTGAAAGTTAGAAAAGGAATACCCAAATGGAATCCCAAAATATCCAAAAACTATTCAGTCCAAACGAGATCCCAAAGCATTGCGAACTATTCAATCCAACTTATCCTGCATCTGACTGCCTGTTCAGACGCGAGGCAGTCGTCTCTGTATGGGTCTTTGTCACAGTTTAGTGGAAGGAAGACTAGTCACACGACTTCGAGTAATAAAGGTGGTTCTAGACACAGCCACCGACGAAGTCTTGATGACACTGCTGGTCTTCCGGGAAGGAGCCGGGATCGTCGTAATCTTCGACGAGGAAGAAACGGCACGAGACGTCGACAGCGCAGTCGACGAAGTCACAAACTTAGTGCTCGAGGGGAGCTTTCGAGAAGAACTCGCGTGCACCGAAGATGTATCATGAACAATAGTAGGCAACTCAAGGAAAGACACCGACTCAACTACATCAACAGACGAGGAAGGAAGAGTCTCAACGGGCAAGACGGCAAAGTCTCGAGGCACTTTCGTCGAATTAGCAGCCGCAACGGTCTCGTTACTGCTGGATGATTTGATGACGCCGTTGGACATCAGACCAATGACAACGGCAGCACCAACTAGGAAAGCGCCACAAGCAAAACATCCGAGGAAGGAGAGTGTAGACATGTTTTTCCACTGCTGGATGCAAGTCTGGTGTTCTCGAGGAGCGTAAGTCACTTTTTCCTCTTCGTTTTCCGTCTCCGTGGTGGGAAGGTACTCTATCTTGGGTACAGTCCGAGGAGTTTCATCTAAAGATGGTGTTAGAGGAGAGGTCTTGAAAATGTATCGTCGACTGCGTACCGTGGTTTGGTTCCCAGTCTGTGCCGGTATAGATCTCGCCCAGTCGAGCTGGATGAGGACCAATTGCGTTCAGATCACAGGACGAGTTTGAACCTGAAGACTCTCCAGAGCATTCTTTTTCTTTGCCTTTTGAAGACTTTTTGGGAGACATGATGAGAAACGTTCTGAGGGTTTCAAAATGAAGATGGTATAGATGTCTGAATGAATTTGAGATGGGTGTTTCAAGAGGAAAAAATGCAGAGTCAAGGGTGCTATTGTTGAAGCAGTCATCTTAGATGATTCCATGGTAGGGTTCAGGTACTAAACCAAATATAAAATGTCAACTGTTCAAATAGGCTTAGTTCATCGAGGTTGATCGAGTTAGGTTTAGTTAATACGTCTCAACCATAACTGACTGGTGCTATGACGACAAACGCCGCTCATTTGGAGAAGCCGACTTTTTTCCAGATACGGCTACACTTAGATGTAGAAAGTAAAACCTAGGTCTAGAACTAAGATTAGTTGATGTAGTGCCCTTTCGTTTAGCATCTTCGGCTTTGACTTCGTTCGTAATTGCTTTATCAGAGGTTTCTTAATTCAAAATTGAAACGAGCGGACAATGGTAATATGAGTCAAAAGTGATTTAGACGTCTCCAAAGTCTAATTTATGATCCATCGTTCACTTCGAAGGAGTTGCTGCTTTATACCAAGTATGTAGACCAGGTACAGATAGACATCCACGGTGATTTGTAGATCAGCACTTGCAGGACAGGATGAGGTACCAAAGTAAAGTAACTAGATCCCTTCTCTCGGCGATCCCGCGGCACCGACCCGGCGCCACGAACCAATCACTCGGCGGGGTTTCCCATGTCAACCAATATCTCAGAGTTTGGCAGCGCGGGGAAATTGGACTCTTAATTGACCTACCTACATAATTCATACTATATAAATAGCCCCTTTCCTTCTGTCATAATTTGTGGACCGCACTTAATTGAATCTGTATCTCTGAACCAAAGACTACTTCCAACGCAATGGGTCGAACTCTCACATACCCCAAACAACCCTCAAACACAGTCAACCGATACAAACATCGCGGTAAACCAATCAACCAAAACACCAATCTTCCCAGGCACATCTAACTCTAACCAGCAACATACAACCTCGCCCCCATCCACTCCATAATCAACGACTCCAAAGTCCTCCACGTCTCCTTCAACCCCGGACCAGAAGATCCATTCCCAACCATCCTCCCAATGATCGGCCAAATGGGCTCCTTCGAATTCCCCTCCGCAGACATCGACGAGCCCCTCGAGTGCTACCTACACGGCTACGTAAGCTCGCGAATCATGAATCTAGCCCGCGGCTCTGAGAATGGCCTCCCGATCTGCGTAGCAGCCAGCAAAGTCGACGGATTGATCTTGTCTCTGACGCCAAACTCGCACAGCTATAATTACCGTTCGGCCGTTTTGCATGGATACGCGAAGCTGGTTACGGATGAGGAGGAGAAGCTTTGGGCTATGAAGCTGATTACTGATTCTGTGGTTGGAGATCGCTGGGAAAATTCGCGTGTGCCGCCTGATCGTGCGGAGATGTCGTCGACGGTTATATTGAAGATGCGTGTTGTGGATGGTAGTGGGAAGATTCGTGATGGAGGGGTTTCGGATGAACCTAAGGATGTGAATAATGATGAGGTGACGAGTCGTGTTTGGACCGGGGTGGTGCCGGTGTGGGAAACATATGGAGAGCCGGTTCCCAGTTCGAGGAATCAAGTGGCACAGGTGCCTGAGTATATCAGTTCTTTTGTGGCCAAGATGAATGCGCAGAATCGTGCAGTGGCGGAGAAGGCGATGACGGCTTAGCTACTTCACGAGTAGTAGCATTCATATAATGCAATAATTACCATCGTTTTCCACACTTTGATGGTGCTTGCTATAAGATGAATTACCCTGGGTAAAACATTGAGCCTGCTAGCGTTTCGTTTTGCTGGCAAAATAAAAGCCTCTCGGCTCGATGAAAAAAAAGGGCTGGAAGTGTTCTCATTATTTCATTTATGAATTACCTAGTATTCTGGCCATTCAGGATCAACATGTTCACGCCAGGCATGGAATCCCCCGCGAATGTCACCGATGAATCTTTGCCCATTGCGATCCAAGCCCAGGGCTTTCATCTTCTGGACAGCAACCTGGGAATCATTTCCAAAGCGACAGACAAGGTATATTGGATCATTCCGCTCGGTGGAAACTATATCTGAAGGCAGCCATGATGGCAGTTGATCAGTCTGGTCGGTATCTTCGCCTTGGATACTTTGTATCGTCGGCTTGGGTACCGAAGCAAGGATGTTCGAGATGGGAATATTGATGCTCTGATCAAGGTGACAAATGCCGAACTGGGCCTTGTCACGCACATCAATAAGGACATGTGGCATGCTTGTGTCGGAGGGATGGGAACTCCCATGTGATAAAAGCTGGGCATGATATTCTTGCGGGGAGATACGATCACTTGAACCCAAGATAGACGAGGAAGTTGTCGAGCCACAAAAGAATTGATAATCAGTAGAGCCCGAGCTAATGGTGTCTAGCGTGACTGTAGCAACTGCGGAGCAAACAGCACAGGTTGGTCGGCGAGATCGAAGTCGAATGGAGCGAAACTGAGGACTCGAATATGCCGAAAATATGAGCAGAGACGGCGGGTCTCGTGCACGATGCACATCTGGAGCAGTATCGGAGGAACTTGCGGTGATCACCTTGATCGCTTCTAGTGCCTGCAGCACACCCATGGTTCCAACTACCGGCCCCAGGATCCCTCCATCTGCACAACTGATGACACTATCAGCTGGCGGGGGTTTGGGAAACACGCAGCGATAGCATGGACCTCCATCCTTATTGCCAGGTTCCCGAGGTGGGTTGTTGAGCACCATTAATTGGCCCTCAGTTCGTAAAGCCGATGCAGAGACCAGAGGCTTGCCCAGCAGGACCGCAGTATCTGAGATGAGGTAGCGTGTCGCAGGATTATCGGTACAATCGAGGATGATGTCGTACTTTTCAAATATAGCGGGTGCTTCGTCAGGCATGAGGTGTGTTCGGTGGGCAATGTATGTTGGATGCGGATTGAGTCTGATGGCAGGGAAAGTCAGTGCACAAACACAGGCTCATCAGTTAGGGTATGAACTTACTCTCGCAAAGATTCGATAGCACTGTCTACCTTATATTTTCCCACACTCTGACCGCGATGCAGAACTTGACGATGCAAGTTCGAGATCTCCACAGTATCCCCATCAATCAATCCAATGGTGCCGACTCCGGCGCCGGCGAGGTATTGGGCTGCCGGACATCCTAACCCACCAGCTCCAACCAACAAGACTTTAGCCTTGCGGAGCTTGAGTTGACCTGGCACGACGAAAGGTGTGAGTCGTCTTCGCGCAAAAGAATCTTTGGTGCACCAACTCACCCTCCAGGCCGACTTGGGGTATGATCATCTGTCGCCCATATCTTCGGTATTCTTCTTGTAGCAATGGCCATCGACCGGTGTCATTGCATGGTTCTGTACTGCTCTGCGCCGTGTGCGCACTATCCGATTCCGCAGCGGCTGCCTTTTCAGTGCTCGCGAGATCGCATTTCAGATTGGCGAGCTGCGCTTCAGTGGCAGCAATTTGAGCGCGCAACGAGGTACACTTTTCCTCTAGGCTGCCCATTGACAGTCTGTGTGTTCTTGTCAAGCGTGGAATCGAAGAGGTGGAGGTGGATCGTTTCCCCGCGGCGAATTTTACAGCGGGGCAATCCCGATAAGGAAAGTATATGTCAGGTCATCGACTGCTGTCATGACGTCCATCAATCCAAATAGCAGTATATGGCTCTACTTGATTCAAAATCTGGCCTTGTTGTAGCATAGTCTACTTCAGCTCCAAAAAGAATATTGATCGGAGTTCTTTGTTTACGTCAAATCACCATCTCCAAACATTCAAGACATTCAGGCTCTGGTTGAATATAGGAATGAATTTCACTTTTAGTTAAAAGCCTGCTTTGTTCTTCTTTTAACCACTTAAGCTTTCTGACTCCACCAAGGCCAAGTCAAAGGAACCTCCAGGGGACGTGAAATGTGCAGTTGAAAGACAGGCATGTCAACCAAGTATAAAGAGACCTTCGTCTGCATATACAAATGCTACCAGAGCTTTCCGATGATGCCTAGTCCAGATCTGCGCCTAGTATACGGAGCAGACGCTGCTGCCGATATAGCTCGCGTTCTAGACAATTGTCAAATCAGACATGTTCTCTGGGGATGGTTGGCCTTGGGCCTGGTCGGAGCCTACCAGCGATCAGGAGTAAGTACTAAGACTTGCCAAGATGTAATCATAGTTCTGAATGACAATAGGCAATCGAATTCGTTGTCGAAGACAGCCAGCTTCAAAGCGCCTCTGACTCCTTGGCTACAATTGGACTGAGACCTTGTACTGATCCCGAATGTGACGCGATGGTTCTCGCTCGACTGCGTCCTGTCCCAGTCGTGCACTTTCATATGGAGTTCAAGTACCGAGGTTGCACAACCTTGTCATTGCTCGCCAAATCCAGTATCCTATGGTGGCTGGAAGATATTCCACTGACGGCTCCTGCACCGGACAACCCGGATCTTTTGCTCACCACCGACCCTCGACTCCCACCTCGTGTCGAGTATGGGTGCACCGGTCCATGGTCCGATCTGTATCCGATCAAGATATTGAATCCCAGTTCGTTCACAGAGGCTGTGATCTTACTTGCTTGTCGGGATTATCGCCAGCCGAATAATTTGTTTCCGACCTGGGAGGGAATGCTGGACGCTCTCAGAGGGTATAAAGAGTACCCGACCACATTGGTGAAAAAGACACTTCGTCCGGAGTTCAGGCCATTCTGGGACGAGTACGTGAGTGATAAACTAGTAGAGAAGATTTATATAGGTGTGGGGCGTAAGCTTCGCGAGGATCTGATCAAAGCCAATAGGCTTCCTCCCCCGCCGGACTATAGTGCCTTCAGCGAGAAGTTCAAATTTGATTGAGTTTGAGCGCTTGCTCGATGGATGTGGCTTTTGTATTGATTCTTCGCATGCTGGTCGATCATTTTAAGGGAGTTGAACGGTGCCAACTTAGCGTTTAAAGTCACTCATCACATGTCAGATAGAGTTTGCAAGCATTCGTTGCTAAATTCGAGTGTCCAGGGTACATGATCCTCAATTTGTCGGTGGATTATGGCCAAATCCACCAGACAAGTGATTTTATATATTGTGGAAGGGAAGATGGCGCAGAGAACAGAACCCAAGTCCGCACTTCGACAGTGAAGAATGACTGTAGCTGGACACATTCTCTCCTGGATGGCAGATAGGAGTCAAGACTCCTTCGTTCGCGATCCTTGGGGGCTTACTCTCAAGGCAATTCACGGATATCCGCCCATGCCCAGAAACCTCCAAGTTTACTGTGGAAAGCCATCAGGTATAATGAACGGTGGGTTCTTTCACATGGACATCGAGAATCATGAAGATCAACGAATGTCCCGATGAATGATAGTAGGCAGCCTAGTGCATATAAGTCAGACCGATCCCCAAGACACGAAACGAAGGCACAATAAGCGAAAGAATCATTTCAGAGAGAAGATTAAGGTCGTCAAAGCCTTACACATGCGTAGATGGTATGGCATTCCGTCTAAGGATGACTTGAAGATTTTCATCATGATAGACACGTCACAAACAACATAAAAAAGACTTACTAGCTGGTTGGGTTTTTCCTCTGGTTATTTCTGTTAGATCCATTATGGCCTCATGAAAGGGCGCTCGTCTCGATGAAAGATGCCACAATGTCCTGCATCATTCAATCTTCGTAAGAAATGATCCGCCGACTGGGATATGGCGGATGCGACTCCGTCTGTCTAGTCGGCGCAGTTGACTCGCTGCGGGCCTCCTCATATTCAAGGGATCTCAATCCCGGATCATGAGTCTCGCGCTCAAACGTCCTGTAGACACTCTCTTTGACGGTATTTCCCTGTGTCTTTCGCTTCGCTTCGGACGGTTCTTTTTTCTGCTTATCCTCGACAACAGATGCTTCCTTGTCCGCTTCTATCCCAGTCGCTGATTCGCCATTTTCTGACAGCTGTCTCCGAGCTTCGTACTCGGCGTCATCTTGCTGGAGCTGTCTCTCGCGAAACAACGCGTGGATTTCACTGTGTCTGAAGATCCGGATTTGTTCATCTGTCAGGGTTCGCTTGACGCCATCGGGGTAGTAGCCCAGGTCGTCTTCTTCGAAGTCTGGTTCTGAGGTAGGTTGGATCAGCGTTGACGGATGGCCTGGGAAGTGCTCCTGTTGGAAAGCTTGTAGGTCTTCCTGGGGGAGAGTTGTTAGTATCATATGCCCAGACCAAGTGGGGAATAGTCTTACCAGCGTGACTGTTGGAATTTGCATTGTTGATGGCGGCGTCGCAAGGTTGAAACTGTCCGACGCGGGTCGTGGCTGTAACATTACGTAAATACCGGTAATCGCACGGGGGTATACGACTTGTCGATTCACTTTATGCTGTCAGTATTATTGAATTGCTGCCGTGTCATTGATTATTCTGGTAATAGCTCTTTTTTAGCGATACTTCAAGAGATTTAGGTTGACTATGATTTGGAAAGCAATTTCTCGCCATTTTATCCCAGAAACACAACCCTTCACCTTGGGACAGACTCCGTAATATTATTTTATCAAGTCTCCAACGAGTGAATGAAAATATTCAAATATGCCCTGTAGGCAGTGAGATACTTTCGACATGATTGCCAATCTTGGCCTTCACGCTATCAAAGCGGATAGGAAGTCCTTGGAGTGACCTCAAATCTGTAACCTCGGCGCGTTCGCATTCCACTCGACTTGGTTCAATGATGGTCCATGCAAGTGAAATATGAAAGCAATCCGAGTAGTCTGTCGTCTGTGGGCCATGTACCCGGCTTTTAGACGGTTGGCCTGCACGGCTATCTGGCGACTGTCTCGTATAGAGTGGCGGTTGATCAAATTGCGCCAGTGTATGATTGCAAAGCCGGAGTAGCCGATTGAGACTGTCGTTGGATGGTTTTGCAACCCGCAAAACGAGGAACCAGCGCGTCTTCTCGTAGTTACTCACCCATTTCAAGGCATTGGGCGTGACCTCGAATCTGCTCTTGTTAGTTATTCCTCGCGAAGTCGGCAACAAAGACTGACGGTGAGATTTGAGAGTTCTGAAGAGATTTTTGGAGAGATTCTGTAAATGCGGAACGTTGTTCTGTGCGAAGTACCACGGGGCGCGATAGACTGATGTGAAGGGGAAGCCGTGCGCCCAAGTCGCTGTGCAAAAGGCTTTGTATAGTCAACTCATTCTTTTTGGTCTCATTTTGGGGCTGCTGTTGAGTTATAAGAGGCTCAAGACACGATAGCTCGTTCTTGGTTGGATACCCTGTTGGAATCAGCTCCGGCCTTGGTTGCAGAGCAGCGACGTACATTCGAGATAGATATGTGTCGGCCAGTTACCTTCTACATGGGGAATCACACGTTTGCGACCTCCATGAAGGCTTGGGTCATCTTTCACACTGACTCGCGTGCTGGAAGCGTATAGGTTGTGGAATGCTGGTGGCAAGGGTGGAAGAGCCGGCGCCGCATGATTTCTTTGGCAAGGCCTTTTGGGCGGATGAGCGGGGGCGACCTCTGGATCTGATTCAGAGTCAGAGTCTGAGTACTGCACTAAGGACATTGCAGATGACGGTCTGTCGTGGTTGGCTGCGAGTGAATTTCGATAACTGGCTGTGGCCTTATCAATTAGGCTGCATTGATGCGGCTCTGTTTCCCCACAATGTATATGGTCGACACTTTTATCATCTCAATTATTTCAAGATTGCTCAGTATTCTTGGCACCTTACTATAGATCGCTTTTCTCTATTTGTCCTCAAAACACAAGCGAAGGAACGCTTTGCACCAAGGATTCTGGGCGAGTATGAAATTCCTGCAGCAGATCGGCATTGGCAAGCTGTAGATCGTAAAGTTGGAGCCGAGATGAAGCAATCTTAGCGATTGGAGAATTCAGACGAGTCTCAGAAGTAGAATATATTGCATATTTTGGGTGAAGCTGAGGCGATATTTGCATGGTTGGCTTTTTTTGATGTCGGTTTGCGCCATGACGCTAGACACTTCCCTCGTCTACCAACTGCTCTTCAATCCACTGTTGCATGTTCCAGGACTATTTCTGGAAACTTTACATACTTTTGTGAAGATAGATTTATTTGTACTTGGAGGATCAACCAAATAAAGAGCATGCATTCATGTAGGACCGCTTCTGATATCTCTGCAAACCCTAGTATTCGACAGCACCTATGTAAATCGAAACCATAATCCCTGACCCCAGCCCAGTCTTTTTCTCAACGCTAGCAGAACGAATGACTTCCATGTTTATCTCCCATATTTAGGATTCTTGACCCCTACGATTTGTGATGTATCGGATCACTATTTCTCTGGAGTACTATCGCCATGGTCACTCTATTCCGTCAGTTTCACTTCTAGCATGACCACTATATTATTCCATCAAATGATTCATTCTACCCCCGGGCCGGCTATGGATCTTTTGACTGGAACGTTGCCTAAGTGGAAGCCAAACAATAGGTCGATACCTGGTTTAACTGAGCTAGCCAGTCTTTTGGGAACTGTCCTTTCATTCGTTGAATTTTGTCTGATCTCACTGCTATCTTGCGGGATTTCAAATTGATTGATTTCAAGAGAGCTGATGTCAATCGGGATCATGTCTAAGATGCTCAGGCGTGATCCCCACCCATATCTTGGTCAATATCGTAGCTTCTGGAGATGCCGGGAATTCGTCAATTTGCTATCCAGGATAGATAACAGACGCAACCGACTCAAGTGTCGCCACAATCTCGGTGGAGGTCTTGGGCCCTAGAACCAATAGAAGATCTCTTGAATGTGATATTCGTGCGTCAGGTTTTACTTTGTCTTGGCTGCAAGTAATTCTATTACCTGCATCTCATGGAATCGCCATGTCTCAAGTATAAGAGCGGTAACTGCAATTCACCAACCATGATTTTCTATGCTTGAAAGAGCGGCATAGATTGACCCAGAATATAGTGCATTGGACTCGACGAAATCAATCGCAAACTCATTTCCATGCAGCTCTGGGGTTCAATCTCCACAATTGAACCTGCCAGCATGGCAGTGGAGCGGGTGCATTAGCGCAAAAACGGATTGGACCCCGATCAATCTTAAGATCCGCAAGTGCGTAATTAGACTTCAGTAAGCGCGCAAGCTCCAGTGGTGAATCCAGCTGGCCATGCATACCGACTCCGACAAAGAAGCTCCACGTAGTGAAAGCTCGTAGGACAGAGAAGGAGCCGCACTGTAATAAAAGGGCAGTGTATAGGGCCAGCGCATCCGTGCGTGTGAAATGGTGATTGGCGTTGCGCTTGGTGACTGCAGCCTGCACTGTGATGCGCTGAGACTTAAACCCCGTCTTACCCAGCGTTTTTTTTTTTTTCGTTTTGATTTCGATCTTCTCTTTCCCTTCACGACTCCCCACTCTCGAACTCATGGCTGACCCATCTACTGACGCGGCCAACTCTAAACACGAGGCCGAGCCGGCTGAGAATGTCAACGCCGCCGCTCAACCGGCGGAGGTGGCGGTGAAAGACTCGGCCACTCCGGTTCCGACGGAAACGGGGGTTAAGGTGGCTTGCAAGAAACACCCCGACCCCAAGTCTGATTCCCAGAAGAAGAAGAAACAATCAAAGAAACAGGAAGCAGAGACCTCATCTGATGACAGCTCTTCGTCAGAGTCGTCCTCCAGTGAGTCGGAGACGGAAGAGGCAGACTCCGAATCAATTGCAAATGAATCGTCCGAGAACGAGCGTCGCAAACGCAACCGACTGCGAGCCAAGACCCGAGCAAAGCGGTCTCAAAGGGATAAGAAGCGACGCAAGAAGAGAAAGCAACGATCGCGCAAGGTGGCTAGTTCCGACTCCGACTCCGACAATGCCAGTGATTCCGACTCGGAATCTGATTCTGGTGCCGATACGGACTCATCGTTGGATGAACGGTCCTTGCGCAAGCTCTTGACCAAGTTGACTCTCAAGAAACAGGTCAAGAAGCTGCGGGACCAGACCAATGATGATCTGGGGATCAACGACCCACTAGGGGAGACCCGCCGAGATAAGCGGGCCAGAAAGAAGAAGCCCGCCTCAAAGGTGGCCTTCAAGCGGGTGGATCAGCGTAAGTCGCTCTCTTTGCTTTGACATCAGTTTCACTTCATGTATCGCTGACATCCGGCATACTCATAGTGTGGGATAACACGATCCACAAGTACAAATTGACCGAGACCGTCGATGACCCGGATGCCGACGAATGGGACCAGTACATTTTCACCGTGCGTCGAAAGTTTAACTGGGAGAACAAGTACCTGGAGACCGTAGTCGACATCAAGAGCAAGCATCTGCGCGATGCTTTGGCTAAGGTCATGGACGGTGTCAAGGGCGTTAGCCTGGTCCAAGAACCCGCAATCGTTGATCCCAACATGCTGTTCCTGTACCTGGAAGAGACCCGGCAGTACATGAAGGATCTGAAGCGGCAGTCGCGCACTGAGAAAAAGAAGAAAGCCCGTAAGAGTGCTGCGGCAAAGGCGGCTCATCTCAAGGTGCTGATCAAGTATCTTGACACCGACTATGCCGATATCAAGAAGACATTGTATCCACTGCTGGAGGCAAACACCATCACCTTTGACCTGCTCTGGGCTCTCTTCAAGCCGAATACAATTGCATACACTCCAACCTATGGCAATTCCGATGAGCCGCGGGCCTTCAAAATCGAGTATGCGATCAAAGAGTCGTCCTTCATGAAAGGACACTGGTACAGCGTGGAGGGTCGGTATCTAGAGTATGACGGCAAGGACTTTGGTTTCGGGACCATGTCTGCCGAGGTCGAATCGTTCAAGGGCGCACGGAAGATCACCAGTCTGGCTTGCTATCCCCTGCAGTATCATCGTGATGCGGAGGCTCTGCGGACCCGGCTCATTGAGCGTGGCAAGCGCTTTGTCGCATTGCGCGGTATGAACTACCGCTTTCACAAGGGCATGGCCTTTTACAAAAAGAAGCGCTCGTTCGTGATCAAGGTCAATATCAATGGGCGTGTCATGATCGACCCGGCGATTCATCGGCGTATCAATCCCAACTATCCCATTAGCACGGTGCGTCCAAAGGATCCAGATATACTGGATTCTTCCGAGGCTGGCGGGAGTGAGGCCGAAGATGACGGCAGTGATGCCTGCTGCTGTGGTGGATCCGAGTCTGACTCGGAGCATGGTGGCTCGTCGGATACCCCTCGGACAGTCTACAAGGTCATTCCAGATGAAAATGGGACCCCGCGTGTGGTGGAAGTCGAGCTGGATGAGAACGGGAACGAGATTCAGAAGGAGAAGATGGACCGTATTGAGGGTGAGACCGGTAGTAGTCAGGAGCGCGAGTTCACTGAAGAGGAGCTTCTCATTGCTAGTCCCGTCGTGCTGGGTTTTGCGTTCAGCGAGAAGCTGTGGCTCGAGTTTACTATCTCAGGCATCAGTGATATCGAGTGGGATGCCGACGCCTTCGGCTCGCTGGTTCTCCCAAACAATCAAAAGTCTATCGTCAAGGCCCTGGTCGAATCTCATACCTTCCATGCCGCCGAAAACATCGACGACGTGATCCAGGGCAAGGGCAAGGGTCTTGTTGCAGTGTTGCACGGCCCGCCAGGAACAGGTAAAACATTGACAGCAGAGGGAATCGCAGAGCTCCTCCGACGCCCATTGTACATGGTCAGCGCAGGCGAGTTGGGCACGGATTCACGCACGCTGGAAGCAGAGCTGAACAAGATCCTCGACATCGCACACTCCTGGGGTGCCGTTCTTCTCCTCGACGAGGCGGATGTCTTCCTTGAGAAGCGCACTATCCACGACATCCACCGCAATGCGCTCGTCAGCATCTTCCTACGACTTCTGGAGTATTTCCAGGGCATTCTCTTCCTCACGACAAACCGCGTTGAAACCTTCGACGACGCCTTCCAGTCCCGTATCCATGTCGCACTTCGCTACGGCGACCTGACCACCAAAGCTAAACGCAGCATCTGGAAGATGTTCCTAGACCGTGTCCGGGCCATCGAAGGCGTTCACACGGCTACTTTCACCGAAGAAGACTACGACAAGCTCTCCCGGCACACCTTGAATGGTCGACAGGTAAGTCTTGAATCCACATTTCCATAAACATCACCATAATAACCAATAATTCAGATCAAAAACTCCGTCCGCACGGCACAAGCCCTCGCCGTAAACGAGAACCACCCCCTCTCAATGGACCACATCAAACGTGTGCTCGAAGTCGCCGAAACCTTCGACCACGATCTCCGCGGCGGAACCGGTTACCTGGACGCTATGCGCAGCTACACTTAACAAAACCTACTTCCCTAATCTGCACCCGATCTACTCCGATCTACCGGTCCTTCTAGACCTGCACTTTATTTCCGTCTGGCTAGATGCCGCGGAACATGTTTCCTGATCGGGCGGTTATGACCTCATCTACCTAGGATTCACATCTCGGTATCGCGGGAGTTGCGTTGCGTTTCAGACGGTTGAAATTGATCTGCGCTTGATGGGTGTGGGTGCAGATGGTGCCTTGGCGGTTTTTGTTTTGCTCATTGGTTTTAATTTGAAGTTCTTTGCTTTTCTTTCGGTGTTTTGCATGTGTTTACCGAGGTCGTGCGTTTGTTTATCCTAATCAATGCGTTTTGGATGTCGCCGGCTTTCGACGCATATGGTATGCAGTAGGGTAGAAGGTACCTGCGTAGCATAGATAGTCCTCGCATGTGCTAAACCCAGGGCAGTGATTATCTACGAGTCATGGACACGGATCAATGGGACCGATTTCATTAATGGCGTATCGATCTCAAATACAAGCAGGCATTACACCTGTGCAACTGTTATACAAGAGAGACTATTTAAGGGTTGGCCTTGACGAAGTCAACACCCTTCTGGATGTTCTTCTTCAGGTCAACCAGGCAAGCATCGAGCAGCTTCTGCTCGTACTCGTTGACGGCACCGACGTCGTTGATCTTCTCAACGCCGTTGGGGCCCAGCTCGACACGGGAAGCGAAGAAGTCGATGCCCTGGTCCTTGAACAGAGGGGAGTCGACGAAGGTAGGCTCGATGACGCCCTTCTCGCCCTGAGCGGCGCGGAGGAGGGACTCGGCGAAGCGGGCACCGGCCATGGCCATGGAGAGGGTGGCAGAGCCAGCGCCGTCCTTGGCCTTGACAACCTCATCACCACCGAACTGGATGCGCTTGACGAGGGCGTCGCGGGCCTCACCGGCCAGAGAGGGGTGGGCGGACTGCGAGAGCAGGGGCACGATGGTGACACCGGAGTGACCACCGACGACGGGGACCTTCTCGTTGGAGGGGTTGGTGCCCTGGGTCTGGGAGATGAAGCGCGAGGCACGGACCACGTCGAGGGTGGTCACACCGAACAGGCGCTTAGGGTTGTAGACACCCTTGGACTTGTAGACCTCCGACACGATGGGGACGGTGGAGTTGACCTGCTAGCGCGTTAGAAATGTATGCAAATTAAATGGTCGAGGGTAATTCCGTACAGGGTTGGAGATGACCAGGACGTTGGCATCGGGGGAAGCCTCAGCAGCGGCCTTGGCGAGGTCGCGAACAATGGAGGCGTTGGTGTTGAAGAGGTCGTCACGGGTCATACCGGGCTTACGGGGAACACCGGCAGGGATCAGGACGATCTCAGAGCCCTGGAGAGCATCGCGCAGGCCACTAGCATCGGGCTGGTAGCCGGTGACGGTGCTGTTGGTGTTGATGTGGCTCAGATCAGCAGCGACACCTGTCCGGAACTACGTCAGTGCTGTGGAGGTAGCTATCCAGCCCAAGAGACTTACCAGGGCCACCACGGATATCGTAAAGAGCAAGCTCCGAGACACGGGGGTTGAGCTTCAGCAGCAGCGACAGAGGCTGGCCAATGCCACCGGCAGCACCGAGGACGGCGACCTTGGAGGCCTGGTTCGGGGCAACGGGCGGTTAGTCGCGCAGACAAAACAAGAAGAAAACTCAATTGTGATCATACCTGGCTGGCCGAGGCAGAGAAGGCACGCTTCTGGAAGAGGTTGAAAGTCTGGCGAGCAGCAAACATCTTGGGCAGAGAGTCTGGGGATGAAAGGAAGGAAGAGAAGGGAGAGGAAAGAAAAGAGGTTTGGCCCGGTGAGTCTCCACAGCTGCGCTTCCCGAGCTCCCGATGCTCGGCCGACCGGTGTGCATTAATCATTAATCGCGCAATTCGCATTCCTCCTGGGCTGAATTTTGGTCCTACATTATTACTGCGGTCTCGCATTTCATATTCAAGGGTTGATCGCGGTCGAATTGTACAGGATATGGGCGTGGAATTTACACCACTCCACTCTAATCATATTGAATCCGAAACGCCGTCGCTGATGGAAAGCCAAATACCCTCCTAAAACACACATTGACAGACTATACAGGCCTCTTCATCGCAAAAAGTGCAAGACCGCCCAACAGAAGAAGAAGAAAATCACTACGCCTCCCCAGAAAATCCATTTGTCCTGTCGAGCACGACGCTCAACCATCCGAATTGTGTCTCCGCTCACACCCAGTGTGTTAGCCACGCTGTACAGACGACGCTGGGTACCTTTCAGAACCTCGCGCTGTTGACCCAGGTCGGCGAGGACTGCGCGTCCTCGATCCAAGAAATCATCCAGCTGGTTATGGGTATTGGAAAAAAAGGATTGTTCACGCAAGGCATGAGCTTCTCGACTTTGGGTTCCGGGCCCAGCACCAAAACTGAGTCCAGAAGAAGGCGCAAAAGCGGACGAGGTCGGTGGAAGGGAGGATTGGGCATAAGGATTCTCGGGCGTATTCGCGTGGTGCGGCCGCCGTCCTAGGAGCTCATTGCGGTTGGTCACCGATTGCTAGAGGTGATCAGCAGGTAGTTTCTCGAGATAATATCAATGATATTTGACTTGACATACCGCGTCTTCGCGCTCTTTTCGTAGCCGGTCGAATTGAGTCCGATAATCTGAGAGCTCGGTACGGAAGTTCTTCACTCGGTCAAAAGCCTTTTGTTGCTTCTCGGGAATCAATTCTTTCTTCGACAGAGATGAGTAGTCATCCACAGTTCGGGATAAAGATGCTAGCGATGCAGCAATTTGGCCTAATCACTGTCAGTACTGTCGGTGGCGCATAGGTGAAGGACGCACCTTGGAGCGCGGGCGACGAGGTAGATGGTGACTGGGAAAAAGTGTCCAAATCCCGACGGATAGCCGAGGACTGCTTGAGAGCAGAGTTGAATAGGGAATTCTAGTTACCATGAGTGACCATCTCTATGTACATTGACGTCGTTAGTACATACCATGTTGATGGGACCCCTTGACAGAGCTGGTGGTGCACAAGGTGTCAAATAGCAAGAAATATCAGCAGATCAATTACATGCAGCAACTCAAGCCCCAAAGTCACCGCGCGCTGATCGGCGTCTGGTCTCGACGTGGAACTCCCTAACATTGCGCGAGGCCAGATGGTGTTTTGGCGGCTGACCGCCTTTGTGTTAATGAATTCTGCCACTCTCAATTCTACTCAACTGATTCATTTACGACTTGGATCATGGCTATGCGGGAGACAATTAAGATTAACTCCATTCTGCAGTCACGAAATTGGTATCGTTGAGGCTACTAGTACAGGCTCCACTACCCCGACTCAATTCTCGCCAAAGTACAGGAATCCAGAAGCACAGAAGAGCTGGGATGGTATATCAAACAAAAGAAACAAAGCAACAGTTCAAGCTAAGACATTGGCGACTGTGTCCAATGGCTCGCTTATTTGGGAGGATACTTGTTCTGCAGGAACCACCTAGAGATAAGTTAGCATGTCTGTCGGTAGAGCAACCTGTCAACTGAAAAAAACTTACTTGCTCACAAAGTAGTCCACCACACCAAAGGCACCTACAGCACCGGCAGACAAGCCGACCAACTCCCAGGACAGCTTGCCCTGCGCGTGCTTGCGGTAAGCACCGACACCAAGACCAGCTCCCACAAGGGTAGTCACGAGGGCATTGGCGATGTAGACTGGGTTGCCAGAGTTGGCACACAGGCCACTGCTCTTGGCCTTGCGCGCCTTGGCCTTCTTGCGCGCATCCGCATCGGCGCGCTTCTTCTCTTCCTCGGCGGCTTCGCGCTCTATCCGCTCAGACTGAGTGGTGGTCTTCACGTCTTGCTCGAGGAAGTCAGAGTCCACGGTGTTGACGTGGACTGAGTCGACATCGACCAACGAGGCGGTGCTCTCGGTCTCATCTTTGTAAACGCCGCCAACAGTGGGGGCGCGACTGTCCAGGAAGTCAGCATGCGATACGTAACATCGATAGTGCCTATGTAACAACTTACGCCTATTAAATCCGAATTAGCAAAAGCATGACAGTTATCACATGGTTGTAAGCACACTTACATCCTCAGGCGACTGCTTTGGGCCCTTGGCAGCAGCGTCGGCGTAAGACATGTTGTAATGTAGAGAGGGATCTGGATGGAGTTGTGGATGGAATTCTAATTGAATGTGATCAGATTTGGCACAGCGGAGATAAATCGCGTTGAGGCTTACCAGAAAGGGTAAATGAGGATAGTCAAGAGAAGAGGGGGAAATGCGGTTTTATAGCAGGAAACCTTGGAAGCTCCGATGACATCACGTCATGGATTTGGTGGAGCCCGTTGCGATCGCACCACGCAACGCCATCCCGCTTTGAGAATTGCCGCTATCGGAGCATATGTTGCTGAGAAGAGCTAAAAGAGAAGAAAATATATCAATAGTTCTATAGATCTCCATGCTGTGTCGGTGTTGCAAGTCTTCCAAGCGCGACTATCAATTCAGCCACTGACGTGTTGCTCTCATTCCAACGGTCTTTAACGGTCGGGACTTTGCAATCAGAACACCATTGACCCTTAATTTCTCCTGCAACATATTTTACACCATAAGTTTCAGAAGACGATTAGATCGATGATCCAGTCATTCATTCTATCAACACGTTGATTGATCTATGCAATACTTATGTACAGTCTGTCTATTTACAGTCTGCTATCAACCAGAGTAGCTGACTGGTAGTTCGCCTCACGGCTGCAACAATTTGTTAGCTGCATGCGTCATGCTTAGATTGAGGCATCGCAAACCTACTTTTGAGGCTTGAGGAATCCACTGAAGAATTGCCCAATTTGCTTATAATCATCAAGTCCCATCACCGCCGAGACATCTAGTTAAAGATTAGCTGGTGCAAATCGATCCGTCTCAAGAAATACTCACATTGATCGGGGCGCACAATGATCAAGGCTCCTTGCTTGGGGTCAATGCCCAAGAACTCATATGCGTGGCCATGGCCCTTGTTGTAGCTCTCGTCATCATAGAAAATCTTGTGCAGATCTGAAGAAAAGTTAGAATATGTCTTAGTATTATACATATAGCTTTGAGCTTACCTCTGGTGTGGTTCTTTCCAGCCAGCGGATAGAAGCACTCAGGGATCTGCTCAAGTTCGACGTCATGGCGCTTTCCATGGCCAATAACGATCGTCTCGATCAGGCTGTCGGGGTCTTGGGATTTGGGAGTAAAGGTATGGACTGGGCCCTCCTTTGAAGACATGTACTTTCCAAGCTGCAGCGTAGAAATGTTAGATCGAGAAAAAGAATGCAGCTGGCAATGGACCTACCGTGTTCAGTTTGTTTCGGTTCTCTGCAAGAGACAGATCTCCGACGAAGGCCATGATCCGCCAGCGACCATCCGAAATGAGAGTTCGCATAAGTTGCAGGGGCTTAGAATCGCAGAATCGCACGACCTGTGCACTGGGCAGACGCATGCCGACAGTGACGTTCGATGCCAACTTTGTAGATTCCAATGCGGTGGTAATGGGAGAAACGTCGTACTTGGCTGTCAATCCAGCAGTATATTTGCCAGACTGAATGAAACCCTCCTGGAACTCCTTCGGGGAAGTCTTGGCTCCCGAAGTGAACAGCTTGGAGAAGTAACGGTCAAAGTTGATCAGATCAATCGCGACCTTCTGGCGCTCCAGGACATAAGTCTCGAGTAATGAAGGATCCGCCAGACCGGTCAGGATTTCGCCGAGCTTCCATCCGATATTGTATCCATCTTGCAAACTGACGTTCATCCCTTGGCCGGCCTTGGGGGAGTGGGTGTGGCAGGCATCGCCAGCCAGGAAGACACGATGATCCTTGTGGAAATAATCGGCATGGCGCTGGCCGATAGAATAGGCAGACCACCAAACAGTCTCGATGAAATCAACCTTGTACGGGTGGAAGACGTTCTGTGCCTGTTGCTGGAGGTTCTCGAGCTTGACCTCCTTGGGATTGGTTCCCTTGGGCAATTCAATATAGAACCGCGTCAGGTTGGTGTTGTCGCCCTCGCGCGGAATGATCAGGACGTTGCCGGCCTTGGAACGAATAGTCGACTTCTTGCGGAAATCCGGGAAATTGGTTCGGGGAATCATATCCATCACACCCCAGACTGCATCACTGCTATCTCCGATCATGTTGTATCCGAGCGCTTTGCGGACAACACTGTGAGCGCCATCACATGCCTATGACAATTAGCCAACAGCCAACTCCCACTCGATTGATAAACATACCAATGCATATTTAGCCGCAAATGTCTGAGTCTTCCCATCCTTCTCCGCAGTCACTGTCACGGGATAGGCATCGGGATTGCCCGCAATGGCACTATCCACCTGGACATCTTTGACGTTGTATCCATAATCAATGTGTTGGTTGTTGTATTTCTGCATCAGCTTAATGAGCATGCCATTGATGTGTGCCTGATTGAGAATAACATGAGGCTGATGCGACAGTCCCGGTTGCGTATCTGCTGTTCTTCCGGTCCGCCGAATCACACCAGAGCCATCATCCGCCCAAAAGTTCACCTCAAGGACATGGTACGCCTCGCGCAACAAATCCTCGCCAATTCCAAAGCTCTCAAAGATCTCCACGGTTCGACACTGCACACCATCCGCCTGGCCCATTTGCATTGGACCATCCCGGCGCTCGAGAATCTTGCATCGTACGCCGTAACGGGCGAGCCAGGTCGCGGCGAAGAGACCGGCAGATCCACTGCCGCAGATAAGCACGTCGACTTTCTCCATGTTGAATTCTGTGGCGAACGTAGTCGTCTGTGCGTCGCTGCCCCGCGGGGGATGTTCTTTCTTATATGCATAGAACGTGGAGTGGCGTTTTGGGGTATTGATTGGTCGGGTCCGGGATCGCACCCGAAGAGTTCGGGTTCTATTCCGGGCGGTTTGGTCGGCACCGCAGCGGAGTCGGCAATGAGTTCTCCCTTGGTTTTCCTCATCTGGGGAAGAGGGGAGAAACATTTACCGAGGTAGGCTGACACGGGCCTGCTTACCCCAAATTCACCGGTCAGATCATAAACCTACCTAGGTACGCACCGGGGTTAAGTTATGTGCCATGTTCCCTCTGCCGGGTAGGAACATTTTTCCAAGTACCGCTGCTTTTAGCTCAGAGTTGGGCTGATTGGGTGAAGTTTATTTCGAGCTCAGGCTTAATAGACATTCGGCAGTTGGTTAGAGACATTATTCAACTGATTCTATGCTCCGTAGTTACTCCGTACTGCTGACATCACTCACACCGAGTCCGTCCACAAGAGCACATTCGCCCCACCTCATTATTATTGTTGATTCCGTGACATATGTCTCATAACGCTCATAAACTTATGTCCCTATTTTTTATGTTAGGTAAACAATTTGGATTTAGATAACTACACCCGATTTAGATTTGATTCTAACAATGATATTCAGGATCTTTTATCTATTCTTTATAGTAGATTAGAAGATTACGGGCCACCACGTGAGTTGTAACAGATTGTTGTAGCCGCCCACAACCTTCTTCCAACTCCTTCCCTCACCAGCACACACACACTCAAGCCCCTCGCAATGGTCTGGCAACCAGAACCGCTGCCTTTTACCAGCAACTCACTTCCTGAATCCCCCTTACCGAGCAAGGATGAAATTCGTGCTTGCACAAATATTCTCTTTGACCGCGTTTACAAGGTAGTCGCAATCAATGACGAGATCGTGGTGAAATTCGGCCGCGGCATCCAAGAATACGAGGGCCAGGTCCTGATATTTCTCGAGCGCCATGTCCCCACAATCCCAGCGCCTCGACTGTACGCTATGTATGAGGACACCGAGACGCTTGAAACGTTCCTGGTCATGCAGCGCATCCCCGGCGAGCGGCTAGACGCAATTTGGCCATCATTGGCCGAGGACGAGAAAGACGATATTGTCGATAAACTCCGGCAAATATTCGATAATCTCCGACAGGTTCCGTGTCCGAAGCCTGATTTCTATGGCGGTCTGGATGGCGGCTGTCTTCACCATTACCTGTTTCATAACCGGAGGGGTGGCTTGCCGGA
The DNA here is from genome assembly GCA_037042135.1 of Penicillium sp. PG113-03A. NCBI lineage: Eukaryota > Fungi > Ascomycota > Eurotiomycetes > Eurotiales > Aspergillaceae > Penicillium > Penicillium sp. PG113-03A. The sequence continues at coordinate 356,127 of JAXQJW010000158.1, forward strand.
ATCCTTAGGACCCTATATTGGGGAAGCAAACTTCGTTGCGGGAATGGTTGGGAATTACCGCGCGCATATTGAACGGAATCAGAGGCCGGACTATAAAGTCCGCTACTACGAAGAATATCTGCCGAGTCTCCTCAAGGGGCATCGGCCGACGCTGACACACGGAGATGTCCAACAGAAAAACATTATGGTCGCAGAACATAGTAGCGGTCACAATGCGCAAGGGGGACGGTCGTTTGATGTTGTGCTGATAGACTGGGAGGAAGCTGGGTGGTATCCTCAGTACTGGGAGTTCTTTGTTGCATCCTCCCCGATTGCATTCATGTACTGGGATAGTGACTGGTGTTTAAGAATCCAGCAATTCCTTGAGGTTTGGCCGGCGGAACAGGCCGTCATGCGGATGGTGGACAGCGATGCTGGTCTGTGACATTTCAAAAGCTTAGGATTATACACATAAAAGTCTTGTGTTGACAAAACAAGTACCTACCTAGGTACCCAGGTAGGTAGGTACACTGACACGTCTCTAGGAGCGCGTAGTGCGCAGAATGCCAGCATTGATCAACGCGGGGATGGCCAGCTGATGCGTCCATTCATTACACTTAATGATCGGTCGCTGCTGCTCCCCAGGCCCATACGGTTCTCCATTTTCTTTGGTCCAGATATACTCATGGTAACCAGATGACGGGCCCTTCCCCCAGAAGTTCAATCCCTGCTGCTTAGTCGGCGTCGGCAGAGCCCTCAACATAGCCTCGATTCTTCCCGAATCGATATCTGCCCGTCGGACCCATCCAATCTGCGGGCAGCTATGTAGATGGACGGAGGCCCGCACTGCATACCGTTCCTTCAATTCAAAACGCATGCCGCTTGGGGCGATGATGTCGCCCGTGACGTGGAACATTCCTCCCTTCTGGGTTTTGGGATTGTCTTCGACAAAGATGCCTTCGTGATAGCGCTTCTGCGGGTCGAGAGAGTCGAATGCTACGATGTCGAATGAGGGGTTGAAGACCGCACACCAATCACTCTGTGCGCTGGACATGTTGTCTTTGCTGTAATGGGGCGTAGAGGGTAGTGATATAGACAACGGGTTTTGGCTATGCGCACAAAATATCACGTGGTTCTTTGAATACATACCCAGTCTAACCTAATTCGATGATTCAAACCTAGCCTAACCCAATTTGATTATCATTCAACCCCTATACAAAGTAATTTAACGTCCCTATCTAGCAATAGAGCATGTTTTATGGGTATACCCAGCTTCCCCGTAATTAGAATACTTCGATGGGTCTTTTTTTACTTGCTACTATCCTAAGGTTCTGGTTTACCCTACCCTTTTATCGGATCTACATGAAGGTGTATATGTGCTATGTCAGCGGCACGTGATAAATTGTGCGCATAGCCAAAACCAGTTGTGTCTATATCACTACCCGAAAATTGCAAATCGATTCCCAATACAGAAATGCCTAGGCGTAAAAGGGTCAAGTTCATTCCAAACCTGAGCGCAAATCCGGATGACGAGCAAGAACTCGTGCTTCCCCTGCACACCGAAACCCCGTTATGTACCCAGGCAGATGAGCTTTTCTACCCTGATCCGCTCTCGGAACATTCGGGGTTTGAAACTGACCTCATCTAATAGGTGGACGTTTTTCTCCATCTGACAGACCACGGCACTTGATCCGGTGCCAATTTTGCCCAAGTCAATTTCAAGTTTGTTTGCTGTGCATCGCCCTGTTAGGTATTTCTGGATGAACCAGATGATTGATTGCAGGAATGGCATCAGTTGCATTATTCATCTGGACACCGCGCTATGATTGTAATTCATATAAGGCTGGAACTACTGTCGGCATCCTCGGATCAGGACTGGTACTGACTGGAAGGGAATCGAGATTCCCGCACTTTGGGCACGACCCGCGAATCTCGGATTTTCTTGCCAATTTCAGTTTTGCGTCTATTTCGTAGAAATCTGGCGGAATTTTATGTTTGAAGTTCCTGGTGTTTGTTTACCTTGGAGTGCTTGCAGCCTTGGAAATGGCAGAACCACAAGCTATGGGAACACCACAACAGGAGCCACCGTAGCGATACGTTATTGAGATTCAATCAAAGTCGTACATTCTTATTTAAGACCAAGGATTGCATTTGCCTGTCCAAAAGTCTCTATAAGAGGCTTACCAATCTCCAGCCAGTTGGCTTGATGGACCATTCGTTCAATGTCAAACATAGGAAATGTATTGAGGCTGCTAAAACAAGACAAATAATGAACCTATAATGGTCTAGGTGGGAACAAACGTTTTAATACAGATTACATGAGGAAAGGTCGCCGCTTCTACAGAAGAAGCTCGAGCGGGTTCTCGACCACCTTCTTCAGCTCCTTAATCCATTCACCACCGACAGCACCGTCCACAACCTTGTGATCGAAGCTGCCAGTCACGACAATCTGGTCATCCCACTCGGTCACGGTGCCCTCCTCGGTCTCAACGGGGACGGCGACCTTGCGAGTGGTGCCGACGGCGAGGATACCGGCCTGAGGAGGGTTGATGACAGCGGTGAAGCGCTCAACGGCAGGGTTCATGCCCATGTTGCTGATGGTGAAGGTGCCACCCATGTACTCCTCGGGCTTGAGCTTGTTGTCACGGGCGCGCTTGCCGAGGTCACGGACCTGGTTCGAGATGCTTGACAGTCCCAGACCCTGCACATTCTTGACGACGGGGGTGATCAGACCAGATGGGGTGGCAACAGCAACGCTGATATCAACAGTGTTGTGCTGACGAATGACCACTTGACCGTTCTCCTCAATCCAGCTAGAGTTGACCTGGGGCACCTTGCGCAGAGCGACGGCGCAAGCCTTGACCAGGAAGTCGTTCACAGACAGCTTGTACTTGCCATCGGCGGAAGCATTCAGGGCCTGGCGCAGCTTCATGAGCTTGGACACAGACAGGGTGGCGGACACGAAGTAGTGGGGGTTCTCATGCACAGACTGCTTCAGGCGGTTGGCGATGGTCTTGCGCATTGATGTGAGAGGAATGTCCTCAAAAGTAGCGCCAGGGGCGGCACCAGTGGGCTGAGACTTCTCAACATCTTCCTTGGTGATCTGACCACCACGGCCAGTGCCCTTGAGAGCCTTAATCGAGACACCCTTCTCCAAAGCCAGGGCCTTGGCAGCTGGGCTGATCGAGGGTTCGCGGTCAAGGCTGGGCTGCAGCTTGTCACCGGAGGTCTCGGGCTCCTGGGCAGCGGGCTCGGGAGCCGGGGTGGGGGCGGAAGGCTCAGCACTCTTGGGCTCTTCCTTCTTCTCGGGGGCCGGGGCGCCCTTGTCGCCACCAGCGTCTTCCAGAGAGAAAGACTCGAAGGAAGAGACATCAGTGCCCTCTTCGACAAGGACGGCGATAGGCTGTTGAGGTTGAAACGTTAGTCGACGGACTCCTGCGGGAAGCTCGGAAAATATCATACCGAACCAACGGCGACGTCCTTTTCACCGGTCTCCTTCAGAACCTTAGCCAGGACACCCTCATCCTGGAACTCAAAGTCCATCTGGGCCTTGTCGGTTTCAATCTCCACCAAGACATCACCGGGCTGGAGACTATCACCAGCCTTCTTTTGCCATGCGCCAATGTTTCCCGCGGACATGGTCGGCGACAAGGCCGGCATGCTAATAATGGTATGAGAAGGGAAAGCTGTAGATAGCGATCATGTCAGAACATAAAGACCCAGTCGAATTGAGAGTTCGTGGTTCATACACTTCGAGGCATAAAGACGGGAAAACGCGGAGAGGGCAGGCAATTGAGATCTGCGCGTAGGCATTCAGTCAGTATTGTGTCAATCATCAAACAAAATTCATCAAGTATAATACAGCGCTGGCGACATACTGAATGACTTCTTGGAACTTGTACGACGCCTGAGGGCGGCGCATGGAGGCGGCACCCCGAGCCATGAGCATGGCACTCGGGGTTCGCATTCGGACGGCAGCAGCAACCATGGTGGCCGGAATTGCCGGTGGAAATCTGTATATGAAAGACCCTCGACGCGAAAGCGAGACAAGAATGAGAAAGCTCCGGCTAGAGACAAGCGTAGAGGGCCGGGAATGGGGGAGATGAAGGGGAAAAGATAGCCTCTTCAACGGGAACTTTTCTGTTGAGCTCCTCAAGGTTCCCGGTGAGCGCCATCTTCCGAATCCCGTGACTGGACAGCTGCTGACTCAGTCGCCGTAGTCCCGATTCGGAGAAGACACGCATCCCCAGGCAACACGCACCGGCCGAGCATCCCGCCTAGGGCCTTTCCGTTTACTCCTTATTCAATGTCCCTGATTTGATCCGATTACTCCGCCCGGAGTCTCATTGACCATGGCGGATGTCGACCCCGGCGCCGAGCCGAATCACCAATCCACGGCTGACAGCGAGAAGTTCCCCGTGCATACCAACGCCGAAACTCCCCCGGTCTTGACAACAGACGAACCAAACTCGCCTGAACAGTCAGAATGGCAGGAAGTCAAGGTGGATCGGGAGCAGGATGCTCAACAAGTGGAGGAAAATACAGAACAGGAAAATCTTGAAGAAGAAAGACCGGAAGTGCCACCAAAGGACACGGAGGACACCACCGTTGAAGCTGAACCACCAAAACCAGAAGATGCACCACCTGAAATTCTTGAACCAGAGGCAACTGATGAAAGCGCGACGGAAAATCGACTGCGATCGGACTCGCGATCCACAACGGCCACTTTCGCTACGCAACGGTCTGGTGCCGTCAGCTCCACTGTCTTTATCGTGACAGCTCTTGATGCAATCGCCCAATCGCGAGAAGCTCGGAGATCCAAGGAGTTTGAAGAGTCCGTACAAGTGGCATTGGCCAACGTGAAGCAGTCAGATCGGCAACCAATTGACCCCGAGTTGATCTTCCGTCCGCTTCACCTGGCAAGCAAGACTCTCAGTGTTCCCTTGCAAGTCATCGCGCTGGACTGCATTGGAAAGCTGATCACGTATTCTTATTTTGCCTTCCCCTCTGCCGAGTCGGAAAATCAGGCTACCCCGGAACAACCACCTTTGATCGAACGTGCTATCGATGCGATTTGCGATTGTTTCGAGAACGAAGCCACCCCCAATGAAATTCAACAGCAAATCATCAAGTCTTTGCTCGCGGCTGTCCTGAATGATAAAATTGTGGTCCATGGAGCTGGTCTCCTTAAGGCGGTCCGTCAGATTTACAATATTTACATCTACTCCAAGTCCAGTCAGAACCAACAAATCGCTCAAGGGTCGCTGACTCAAATGGTGAGCACGGTATTTGACCGCGTGCGAGTACGGCTGGACCTGAAGGAGCTCCGATCTCGAGAAGTTGAGAAACCAGGCGCAAATCTTGATGCCCCAGCGAGTGACCATGGTCAGATATCCGACGCGGCGTCAGTCTCTGTCGCAGACCAACCGGTTGCGAAAGAGCCAACTGAGAAGCTCACCTTGGAGAGTTTTGAGTCATCAAAGGAGGTGACCAACGTCAATGATAACGCGCCCACCACGGTCACCCGTGCCAAATTGACACAATCGACACCTCGATCGTTGTCTGGGATTCCAGAGGAGAAAGACGATGATAGCTCTGCCGAGGATGAGGTAGATGAGGCTTACGTGAAAGACTCTTTCCAGGTATTCCGAGCATTGTGCAAACTTAGCCACAAAGTCCTGGGTCACGACCAGCAACAGGACCTCAAGTCTCAGAATATGCGATCCAAGTTGCTTTCGCTCCACCTCATTCACTTTCTCATTAACAACCACGTCGCCACTTTTACCTCTCCTCTTGTTGCGATCAGGCATAGTTCGAGCAGCACCGAAGCGATGACCCTCCTTCAAGCGGTGCGACCACACCTCTGCCTCAGTCTAAGTCGGAATGGATCTAGCGCTGTCCCCCATGTGTTCCGAGTCTGCTGTGAGATATTCTGGCTCATGCTTAAGCACATGAGAGTGATGATGAAGAAAGAACTTGAGGTCTTCCTCAAGGAAATCTATCTTGCCATTCTGGAGAAACGCGCTGCGCCTGCCTTCCAGAAGCAATACTTTATGGAAGTCTTAGAGCGGCTGGGAAGTGATCCCCGTGCCTTGGTTGAGATCTATCTCAACTATGACTGCGACAGGACTGCATTGGAGAACATTTTCCAAAACATCATTGAGCAGCTTTCGAGGTACTCGAGCGTACCTGTCGTTACAAGTTCTTCACAACAACAACAGTTCCAGGAGCATCATGTGAAGATGTCTAGTATTGGGGCTGATTGGCACCAAGATGGCACACTTCCTCCATCTCTCACAAGCGCCAACATGGTGCCCGCCTCTTCTCCAGGTATACCCAACCTGCCCTCGGAGTATGTCTTGAAGCAGCAAGCCCTCGAATGCTTGGTGGAAATTCTACGGTCACTGGACAACTGGGCCTCCCAACGTCTAGACGACCAATTATCTCAACAGCCCTCTGCTCCGTCCAAGTCAATAGACTATTCCCGGGAGTCCATGGATACAAGTGTTCTAATCTCACCTCGCCCCGAGGCTGTTGATGGGAGTGCCACTGGCCGGTCCACGCCTCTCCCTGACGACGACCCTAGTCAGATTGAGAAGGTCAAACAACGCAAAATCGCATTAATGAACGCCATCCAGCAGTTCAATTTCAAGCCCAAGCGGGGCATCAAGCTTTTTCTCTCGGAGGGCTTTATTCGCTCCGAATCTGCCGAGGATATTGCAGGCTTCTTATTGCGCAATGAACGTCTCGACAAGGCCATGCTGGGTGAGTACCTGGGTGAGGGCGAACCTGAAAACATCGCCATCATGCACCATTTTGTCGACCTAATGGATTTCACCAAGCGACGGTTTGTTGACGCACTCCGTTCATTCCTGCAAACCTTTCGACTACCTGGCGAAGCCCAAAAGATCGATCGCTTTATGCTCAAATTCGCCGAACGGTACACAACTCAAAATCCCAACGCGTTTGCCAATGCAGACACTGCATATGTCCTTGCATACTCGGTAATTTTGCTCAACACCGATCAACATAGCTCCAAAATGAAGGGACCGCGCATGACTAAAGATGACTTCATCAAAAACAATCGGGGCATCAACGACAACCAGGACCTCCCGCCGGAGTATTTAGGATCTATATACGATGAGATCACGAACAACGAGATTGTCCTCGATACCGAACGTGAGCATGCCGCGAACGTTGGCCTCCAAACCTCTACTCCGGCCGGTCTCGCAACTCGGGCTGGGCAGGTGTTTGCGACCGTTGGACGAGACATCCAGGGAGAAAAGTATGCTCAGGCATCTGAGGAAATGGCCAACAAAACGGAGCAACTATATCGCTCTCTCATCCGAGCCCAGCGCAAAACTGCAGTTCGAGACGCACTATCTCGTTTCATCCCCGCAACTTCCTACCAGCATGTCGGGTCAATGTTCAATGTGACTTGGATGTCCTTTTTGTCTGGGCTGTCGGCACCGATGCAAGACACCCACAATCTTCAAACCATTCGGCTGTGTATGGAGGGACTCAAATTGTCCATCCGAATCAGCTGTGCTTTTGATTTGGAAACTCCTCGTGTTGCTTTTGTTACTGCACTGGCCAAGTTCACCAATCTTGGGAACGTGAGGGAGATGATGGCAAAGAATGTGGAGGCTTTGAAGGCATTGCTCGATGTTGCTTTTACCGAGGGCAATCATCTCCGCGCATCATGGCGGGAGATATTGACTTGTGTCAGTCAGCTTGATCGCTTGCAATTGTTGAGCCATGGTGTCGATGAGGGCTCTCTACCAGATGTTTCACGCGCACCCAGTTCGGCCGATCCTTCTCGTCGGTCGATGCAAAGCTCACGCAAATCCCGTGCGCGCTCGATCAATGGCCCCTCGGCATTCCGGGCAGACATTGCGATGGAGAGTCGGTCGGCCGACATGGTTCGCGGTGTCGACAGAATCTTCACCAACACTGCCAATCTGTCCCACGAGGCTATAATTGATTTCGTGCGTGCATTGAGTGAGGTCAGCTGGCAGGAAATTCAGTCGTCAGGCCACAGTGACTCCCCACGGACCTACAGTCTTCAGAAATTGGTTGAGATAAGTTATTACAATATGACCCGTGTTAGGATTGAATGGTCCAAGATTTGGGAGGTGTTGGGTCAACACTTCAATCAGGTCGGCTGTCATTCCAATACCACGGTAGTGTTCTTCGCATTGGACTCACTGCGACAACTGTCGATGCGGTTTATGGAGATTGGGGAGTTGCCCGGCTTCAAGTTCCAAAAGGACTTCCTCAAGCCTTTCGAGCATGTCATGGCTAACAGCACTACTGCTACGGTGAAAGACATGATTCTGAGGTGTCTCATTCAGATGATTCAGGCCCGAGGTGACAATATTCGATCTGGGTGGAAGACCATGTTCGGTGTTTTCACTGTTGCAGCGCGAGAGCCTTATGGTGAGTATTTACTATCTCCTCGTGTTTACAGTCTTTGAGCCAGTCTAACAAGCTTCAACAGAGGTTATAGTGAACATGGCATTCGATCATGTCACCCAAATCTACAACACCCGTTTTGGAGTTGTGATTACTCAGGGCGCCTTTGCAGACCTGATCGTCTGCCTCACTGAATTTTCCAAGAATTCCAAATTTCAAAAGAAGTCGCTCCAGGCAATTGAGACGCTCAAGTCTACGGTCACAAAAATGCTGCGTACCCCGGAGTGTCCACTTTCTCACAACGGCGGTCCCACTCCTAAGTTTCAAGAGGAGGGAACCAACCTCGCCAAGCAGCTTACCCGCCAGTCGCAAGAGGAGCAGTTTTGGTATCCTATCTTGATTGCTTTCCAGGATGTTCTGATGACTGGTGATGACCTGGAAGTTCGCTCTCGGTACGGCCCCTTTTGCCACTGCCGTCAACTTTTTTACTAATTTCAATCAGAGCCCTGACCTACCTCTTTGAGACCCTCATTCGCCACGGTGGTGCATATCCCCGAGAATTCTGGGATGTGTTGTGGCGACAACTGCTCTGTCCGATCTTTGTGGTTCTGCAATCCAAATCGGAGATGTCCAAAGTTCCCAATCATGAGGATCTTTCGGTTTGGTTGTCGACTACCATGATACAAGCCTTGCGAAACATGATTACCCTTTTCACTCACTACTTCGATTCGCTGGAGTACATGCTGGGTCGCTTTTTGGAGCTGCTCACTCTTTGCATCTGTCAAGAGAATGACACTATCGCTCGAATCGGTAGCAATTGTTTGCAACAACTGATTTTGCAAAATGTCTCCAAATTCCGTGAGGAACATTGGAACAAGATTGTAGAAGCTTTTGAGGGGCTTTTCAGCAAGACAACAGCCTACGAGCTGTTTACGGCTGCGGCATCCATTTCCAAGCCGTCGGATTCGCTGGCAACCAACGGGGATGTTGCCAAAAGCCCAGATACTGCCCCTGACGAGGTGTCCGATTCTTTGCCACCCGATGCATCCCAAAACCCGAGTACCACCTCGCTCCAAGACGAGGGAGTTGCCCCGGCGCAAAGTGAAGCGCGTGCTGAACTCGAGGACTACCGACCTCAGTCGGACCCACAGCAACAGCCTGCTGCAGTCACTGTCGCGCGACGTCGTTTTTTCAACCGCATAATCACCCACTGTGTCCTGCAGCTGCTCATGATTGAGACCGTGCATGAGCTCTTCTCCAATGACAATGTCTATGCGCAGATCCCGAGCCACGAACTTCTCCGTCTGATGAGCTTGCTGAAGAAGAGTTATCAGTTTGCCAAGAAATTCAATGAGGACAAGGAGTTGCGCATGCAGCTCTGGCGTCAGGGATTCATGAAGCAGCCGCCCAATCTGCTGAAGCAGGAGAGCGGCAGTGCTGCCACCTACGTACATATACTCTTCCGGATGTATCATGACGAGCGCGAGGAGAGGCAGAAGACTCGCGCGGAAACCGAAGCAGCACTCATTCCTCTTTGCGCCGACATCATTCGCAGCTTCGTGCGTCTCGATGAGGAAACCCAGCACCGTAACATTGTGGCCTGGCGACCGGTGGTAGTGGATGTGATCGACGGATACCATAGCTTCCCCTTGGAAGGTTTTGACAAGCACATCGAGACCTTCTATCCCCTGGGGGTGGAGTTGTTGAGTCGGGACCTCAGCCCAGAGATCCGCGTTTCGCTGCAAGCGCTCCTGCGCCGGATCGGCGAGGTTCGCTTGGGCGTGCCTCCACCTAATCCGCTCGACGCTCCGATCAGCCCGCGCAGCTCCATCTCGCAGAAGGCGTCGCGGCGTGAGAGCCATGGCCCCTGATCTCGAATTTGGACTGGTTTGGGGATATTCTCACCCGGCTTGTGTGTGATATACGGGTGATCCGGCGTTTTTCTTTTCTGGTGACCTACCTTTTCCCCCTCCATGCTTGTTTCTACACGCATTCTTGTCTCGATATCTAGAGATGCATAGCTGTATTGATAAAATAAAGTTTTCTTTTGAATTTCAATTATCTCCACTGCGAATTGTTTGGAGTGACGGGGTGTTTCCTGTCTGGTAGTGGGCCAACAACGCATCCATATCATGCTCTGTCATTTGCACCAGATCATCCAAACTCCATGATTCACAAACGGCAGACATCCTGTTTCGATGTTAGTCTCGTTTCGGTGTATCCTGGGCCTGCGTGCCAGCGGACCGGTGGCCGCAATAGTAAACCATAGCGTCTTACCATTTCATTCTCTTGGGCCCTTCATCCGCATTGGGCGCGACCACACGCAATTTCTTCCGTAGCTGTCCGACATTCTCGATTGCCGCTCCCATATTGTCCGGCAAGGTCTCCGCGATCTTCTTGCGCACCAGACTGGCCAGCTTTGGACCATTTCCATTCGTACTGACCATAACCTGGAGCGGGCCATCTCGGTGAACACTTCCGAAATAAAAGTCGCACTCCGGTGGAACATCCGCGATGTTGGCCGGGATCCGTCGCTCTTTACACAGCTTCCAGACTTGCGTCGAGGCTTCGGGGTCGTCAATGGCGCAGAGCACCATGTCCGCGGTTTCAAGATCGCTAGGTTCAAAAGTTCGGTCGATGTGAGAGACCTGCTTTTCAGCGATTCGGAAGGCTACTTCTGCGTTCAGACCAGCTGAAGGCGAGACCACAGTGACTTTGGCATCGGCATTGAGAGCATGGAGAATTCGCCCAGCGGCGACCTAAGAAGTCTGCAGTGAGCACAAGATATATATCTATAAGTTGCTGGGGAATTTCACCCCTTGTTCCACTCACCTCGCCACCTCCAATCACCACGACATGCTTGCTCTTGACCTGCCAGGCCAGAATTAACGAGCCTCCCCCTTGTACTTCGGGGAATTTCGCCATTGTAGTTGAGTTACTGCCAGAAGCTGCAGGGAATTGATAAGCGTGGGGCTCTACGGTCGGCGTCGTGGACCGACAGCGCAGTTCTATGACATTTTTTTTCCGCCTCGAGATTTTCGACTTCTTTCTTCTCTCTCCAATCCATCCGCGCCAGTCATGCGGGGTGTGCAGATCTTCTCGGGCACTTCCCATCCCGGCCTCGCAGAGACCATCTGCGAACGGCTGGGTACCTCGCCCGCCAAAGCCGACCTTGGCAAATTTGCCAATGGTGAGACGAGTGTCAACATCGGCGTCTCGGTCCGCAATCAAGATGTCTACATTGTTCAGAGTGGCAGCAACAAAATCAATGACAGTGTGATGGAGCTTCTGATTATGATATCGGCGTGCAAGGGGGGCTCGGCGAAGTCGATTACTGGTAAGCTGCAGCTATGCTCTCAACTCCAGACGACCCGATTCACTGACATCCTTTCAAGCGGTCATGCCGTATGCTACCCGTCTTGTTTGACCCAATGACAAGTGGATGCTGACGCGCAGACGAGGTACTTTCCCTACTCGCGCCAATCCAAGAAGAAGAGTCATCGCGGCGCTATAACCGCCCGCATGGTTGCCAACCTGCTCTCCATTGCTGGCGTGGACCATGTCATCACCATGGACCTGCATGTACGTTCACTTTCAATTGATATCGTTGTGTCTCCTGATACTCATCGGATCTATAGGCATCCCAGATGCAAGGGTTTTTCGGGAAACCGGTTGACAATCTCTTCGCCGAACCGTTCATCGCCCGCTGGATCCGCATCAATGTGACTAGCTGGAGGGAGGCTGTGGTAGTGAGCAAGAATGCTGGCGGCACCAAGCGAGTAACGTCGCTCGCCGACACATTGAAGCTGAACTTTGGGATTGTGACGACCGATCGACGACGTCCCAAGGTGCCAGTCACCATGTCGGACAGCACTGTCTTCTTCGATGCCGTTGATGACGAGCCCCGAGTCATCAAAGAGCAGCAACCGTTCGAACTTCGTCTGCAAAATGCTCATATTACACCCCCTATCCCGGAAGAGGAGCCGGTAGCAGTAGATGAGTCGGCTTCACTGCGCCCCGAGACCCCTCCCTCTGCTCGTCGTCCGTCGGAATTAGAAGCCGCAAATGAATATACTGATGTACGGGTACGAGACGTCATCACCGGTCGTCTCGTGCAGGGTCAGCTGGTTGATGATGATTATCATCCCGATACCGATTCCCAGTCTGGTGGCACCACACCGGGGGCCAATGTTGCCATTGACAACTCGGACACCGTCCCGGAGAGCATGGTCAATTCGATTGTCTCAAATTCCTCATCACTGCCCCCGGATCACGCTCTTGGTGGCTCTTTTGACGCTGCCGAGTCAGATGATGAAGGGAGTGTTGTCGGTCTAGATCATGAAAAAACCATTACGCTAGTTGGCGAAGTACGGGATCGACCGGTCTTCATCGTTGACGACATGATTGACAAGAGCGGGTCCTGGATCGCTGCTGCTGAAACAGTCGTGAAGCGCGGTGGCGCCCGCAAGGTCTACTGCATTGCCACGCACGGGCTGTTTGGGGCTGATTCTCTCGATCAAATGGAGGCATGTCCATCCATTGACCACATCGTCGTGACGAACACTTTCCCAATTGAGCCGTCAATGGTACGGCGGTCAAAGAAACTAATTGTGATCGACGTGTCGACACTTCTGGCGGAGAGTATCCGGCGCCACCATTACGGTGAAAGGTTGGTGTCAAGTTCCTTTTTATTCCGTGTTTGATCGGCCCCACTAATCTTAAAATAGTGTCTCGGCTCTATTCCATCTTAACGACTGATGATGACACCATCTGGCGGATGGGTGTGACGAAAGAAAATTCAGAACCTGACATTTTTAGGGCGGCGTTGATACTGACTTGCAGGCTTGCTCCGTACTGCATTGCACGATCTCATGATACCTATCTACTATCCAATGAAAAGTACCTTTGGAAGAAGTCCACCGTGGCTGGCCTTGGTTGACTGTAGTTTCTTTCTTTTTGTTTTCTTTCATCACCCAGCGATGCAGTCCACTCTGGGTACTGCAAGAGCATCTCGTGTCCCACGAGATGTTCTTAACGGAGCGTTGGCAGAACAGACACCGAGTCTTGGGCCTTGAATGGGGTGGGATCTGATTCCATCCCATCCAAGTCCAGACTCGACGAGGAACGAAGGCCCCGATTTCTTCGACCTTCCCATTGGGAAACCATCGTGCCTCCGGGCTGTGGAACCGGGGCAAGAGAACATCTCGAACAATCACCAGAATCTCTTCAGTACTCTAGCAAACAAGTCAATTTATGAATCTATCCGTTGCCGTGTCTATTTCGTCTCCGTCCCGGCATCAGTCCGGTCAATATCATGTTCCAAGCCACTGACGAGCTCACCCGGCATGTGGTTGACCGTCTCAATATTCTTCGGGGCTGACCTCTTCACGGGTAAATCCGTGAAGGATTGCATGGCGGTCTGACGGTTCCACTTGATGTGACGGCCTCGACAAGATTTGAGTCGATATCGTCAGACCGGTTGCCCGTTTCGACTCTGCAGGTTCATCTTCGACTTTTTTTCGGCTTCGGCTGGGCCAATTTCCAAAGGATGATGTACTTTTGTACGACCAAGACCCACTGCGATTCTCAAAAGTACGACTTGAACCGGGTACTGGTCCTTTGAGAGCCTCCGAGACACAAGGGAGGACAAGGGACTGGGAGAGGGAGTCACCAAAATAGCAATTCTACAAACAATTCCATTTTTAACCTGGCATACATATAAACAATTGGTCCATGCGGTGTTGACTAGTGCCGGGGACGCACTTCCGGTCGATCGTCATCAGAACAGGGATCGTGGGATTCGTCATTCCCTTTGGACCCTTAATTTGCCGCAGTTGATACATCACCAGTGATGCGGAGAATACGAGGTCTCCGTATGAGGAGGAAGTCAAGCAGAAAAGAAGAGAAGAATAAAAGAAGAGAAGAAGAGAAGAAAAGAAGAAAAGAAAAGAAGAAAAGAAAAGAAAAAGAAAGATCGGAATCCACCCGGATTGCTGGGATGCATTAGTCCAGCCCAAATTCACCCGAGCGGATCATTTCTGCTTCTATTCTCCTTCACTCCACTCCGGCAACACGAGTCGATCTGCCACAAAGACTATCCATTCCCGATTGCGCATTTCTTGGGATTTCTTATTTTCCCCTGCTGCGTCCTCCAGATCGCTGTGCACCAATGGTCGCCCGGCGATGCTGGATGATCGCGATCTTTCCCTGCGTGGTAATTGGGCCTACGACGGCATCGCGTAAATTTCCTGCACTATGCATTGGGTAGACTGAACTGGCTCTCTTCCCCCCCTACTCTCTCTTCATCCACTGTGATCTTCTGATCTTCCTGACACACCGAACATTCCATCGGGGATACTGGCGTCGACCCTCACGAATCGACAATCAATCGGGTAGGTGCGTCAGTTCGGCATTGTGCAGCTCATTTACGTCTTTGGACGTGAACTGGGTCCCGACGACTTGATACAGAGCTCGCCCATACTATATAATGGCCTGGTTCTAGCCGGGAGCTTCAGTCTTCCATCTTCACGCTTACCTTTATCCCTTCCATTACTTTGAGCTCCTTTCCGAGGCATTCAGTCTGGCTGTGATTCCTCTTGAAATCGAGTGCTTTGCGCCAATCTTCCAATCCCACGCCTTGGAACCTATCTCCGGTGATCGACGCCAGCTTCCACTTCCTCGGGCCTTGACTGTTCTCCTAGTTTGGTAGGTGACAGAGTCTTGGGTCCCCTTGCTTAGTTAACCTGGTGCTTTAGTGCAACCAGTACCTTCCATTTTCCTTCCAAACCATGGCCAACCAGTGTTCCGGTCACGTCTTTGCCATTGTCCAGGCTACCAATGGCAATATCTTGACCTGGCGCTGCTCGGATTGTACTTCTGGTCCTTTTGTAGCGATCTGGCGGTGCAAAATCTGTGGTCACTGTCGCTGCAATACCTGTCATAGTGCCAAGGGGTGAAGAATGAACCATGGTATGTTCACTCATTCGTTCTAGATTCTACCTTCAAGCTTCCATGCTTTATTGTCTGCATCATGTTTAATCTTTCGAATCTCCCGTTACACTAATGACCAAATCTCGCTGACCTTTCCTACAGCTGAAACTTCTCGCCGCCTGCTCCAGGTGCATCCATGCAAGCCTTCTCTTCACCGAGTCAATCGGCTTTGATGATCTGTCTTTTCTGCTTGTTTGATTATCATGTGTCTCATGGCTGTTTTTGGCGAATGACCACGGTGCATTGATCGGTTCACAACCATCGGCTCAAAAGTTTGTCTTCGGTCTTGCATCTGGACGGAGTTTCGTGCTTTGCTTTATTTCTACTAGATCTGGGCTCTTTGTGGTTCCCTGTACCTGTACCTGTACCTTTACCTTTACCTTTACCTTTACTGCTTACTGGCGTCGGGCGACTCCAAGAATAGAAACTTCGTTTTCCATGTGATATCTCTCTTCTATTTTTGGTTGGAATGAGCTACCTATCTGTACAATGTACGGCGTCCGGAGTCCGGAGTCCGGAATATGCACTCCGTACATATTCCAAATTAAACCCGGTGGACCCAGTCGATCCGGAGGCTGGCGATTATTCTGCCGATCTAGTAAAGAACGCACTCGCTTCGTCCGCGAATCATACTTCTCCGATCCAGATCGCCCTTGCATAAACACTACTGCTTGTGCAACGGAGTCGGAATGCGTTCCAAGCGCCCGTGAATCTTGATCCTTACTGAATGATTTCAGTTATTCAGGGTAGAGAGGAGAAATGAATGGGAAATAGATCGGACTATCCACTATGGACTCTGTAGCTCAGCCACATCATATATAAAAGTACAGTACGGTACACTCATCCAATAATGATAATAATAATTATTATTGTTATTATTGTTGTTGTTGTTGGTCAAATAATATTATTATTGATCAACCGCAACACTAACCAATCCCCTCTCCCGGTTAATTTCTCCGCATGGCGTGCTGACCCTTGACGTATACAGTAGATGCATCCAGTGCAAAGCCACTTACCCCATACTCAATGCCGCTACCGCGCACTAGGAACGCCGGCGGCGCCGGAACAAATCGCGTAGAGGTTTCCAGGGGCTTGGATGCGCTAACTCTATTGTGTCTCCACTGGGTACGCAAGGACCAGTTTGTGTCCTTTGTTCCTTGTTCTGCTGGTGGGGCTGAGATCCCCTTTGTTGAATTTACACTATGTGGATGGGATGGGATGGGATGGGGAGAACGTGTCATATTTGGTGAGGACTATTTATAAGTATTTGAGTTGTGAGTAGAATAAAGTGGATAACTAACTGGTTATTGGTTGGATTAATACTCCGTAGAGGGGTTGAAACTAGTTTACCCTGAAAACGCACTAAACTAATTACATGCAGAACTACGTGTAGATGCTCTAGCGAGTTTGTTAGCTGGGTCCACTGTGTCACTATCGTCGCTTGTAGAAGATCTAAATGGAATATGGTGGGAAGGAAATATGGAGCTCACCTCGGTTATCTGATTCACAGCCAAGCCAGGCTCGGCCATCTCTGCATCACAGAGGAAATTCAATGGCAACCAGATCAGATGACCCTTGATTCGATCGAGTTTCTCCCGTACATCTGCTACCGGTAGATACGGATCGAATAGGTGACCTTGCTTGCCGCCACGAGGGTTAAACTGGTGATAATCCTCAAAGGTCCTGATGTTGTCGTCTGGGTCCGCGCGGAACAACATCCGATACGTATCGGTGTTGACGGTAGCCTGCTCGGTCCAAGTGTTCCAGACCGCATCTCCGAGCGGGTCGGCGACGAAATCATTTTCGGCGCCTTCGTGGATCTTATTCAAGCAGACGTCTGGTGCGCGGGCGTTCGGCTGTCCTGTCGCGTCATAGGCTTGCGCGGGTAGGAGACCGAGGTGTTCGCGCCAGAGCTGGCGGCGGAGTGTTGCTGCAAGTCGGGCGGCGCGGTAAGGCTTACCATCCATCATGCTCTCGATGGTGTCTTGGTCTTCCATGACGATGGCGAGTTCGCTGTCGTGCGAGCCGAGTTGAGACTACTTTGCGTGAGCAGGGTTCCGTAGGTGCTGGTGGTTAGCTGGACTCACCCGGTCGTTGATATTGGCACTGCCGCAGATCACAATACGGTCGTCGACTATACAGACCTTGCCGTGCACGTACAGCTCTTCCTGGACGATATTGGCCTTCTCTGCTTCGGGATCGCCCTCCCATGGCTCGTCCGCCATCTTGCCGCCGTTCAGCATCGTGATATGCGCCACAGAGTCGCGGCTAACTTGGCCTTCGGAATCGTTGCGTTGCGCGACCTGCTCTTCGAACTTTTCCAGCTTGCGGAGGATCTCTTGCTTCTGGGCAGAGTCCGTGTCCAGGTCCTTCTCGTTTGCATCACCCTCTTTACCAATGGCGGGATGGACACTCTCGCTCATGATGGATTCCGCGATACCACGCTGGATATCCCGATAGTTGACATCTGCTCTCTGTTCAATCTCCTCCAGTGCGGGAGTCTTGTTGATTCGATCGTAAGCGCGCAGCGCAAACACAAAAATTTGCTCTATAGGTCAGGTTAGTATTGCCTGGGGAAGCAGACAAACAAACTTACGAGTAGGATCAACGCCTTCCTTCCGAATCTGCTCCATGATGGAGTTTTCACCCCGGCAGATTGACTTGTATTGGTAATCCATGATGGCCCTGGTCCCTGTCGCCGCACTATCACGTAAATCACCTGCGAACCCGGGGATCGCGGGAATGACGATGATGACACGGAACTTGCGGCCCTCTTTACCAGCCCGAACGCACGCATCCACAATGGCTCGGCCAATGTTGTTATAGATTGGATGCTGGTCCGAGCCCGTCGCCGTGATGAAGAACTGGTTCTCGATGTAGACGCAGTGCTGCGCATTCCGGATGGTCTCACAGTATGCATTCTGAATGCTATGCTCGTTCAGAATTCCACTGCTCCAGTCATCACTGCTGCGCACAATCTGTGCTCGAACAGATCCTTGCATCCCGCACGGCTTGGTCGACAGCGGCGAGAGAGGGTGATGGATGTACTCGCCACAGGGATACTTGGGACGCTGCACAGCAATCAAATCCTCGTCTTCTCCTGTGCGACCTTCCATCAGAAGCCAATCGACGTCATGGCTGCGCTTGTACTTGTCGCGCTTGACAAAGTTCCAACGCAGCACAAAGTGCTCTGCGATGTCGTAGACGCAATCGCCCATCAGGCCCATGGCGACGTCGTGCCACGGCATGCGGCCATATTCCACTTTGCTCAATTCGTTGCTTTGCCAATCCTCGACACTTTGGAAGTCCATGATGCGGTTGTTATTGAAATCTTGACCCGGGAAAATGACGTCGCGCAGACCGGCCGGATGCACGTCGGCAAGAGGGTGCTGATTTGCATCCCAGCGGCCGAAGCAGAGATCAATTCCACCGATAAATGCGATTGCGTAGTCGATTACGATGAATTTCTCGTGGTGGGCCTGTCAACATTAGTCAAGGTATCAAGATAATTCAGTGCGCCGTAGAAACCCACCCAATAAAGAGTCATGTCTGCAGCGTTTTCGAAGATATTATGATCGGGATGGCGCAGGACTCGGATATTCCCGTGGCCTGGTGTGCCCTCCGGGCATAGATTGTGCAGCGCATGCTTGGTGTGCGCCGAGTTGCAGGTCAGGGCTTGATTGACCTAGAGATTGTCAGGAATATAAAACTACAACACTTTTACCAATTCTTACTTCCTTGTAGACAATGACGTAGATCTTTACACCTGCCTCCGCGCGACGCTTCAAGATCTGATCCAATCGCCATTCCTGGTGCTGGACAGGGGGTCGACGCAAGAACAGTTCTGGCGAGAGCCACCAATCGGCAATGTAGATCGTCTCTTTGGCGTTTTCCAGAGCCTCAGAG
Organism: Penicillium sp. PG113-03A; assembly: GCA_037042135.1. NCBI lineage: Eukaryota > Fungi > Ascomycota > Eurotiomycetes > Eurotiales > Aspergillaceae > Penicillium > Penicillium sp. PG113-03A. The sequence goes on from JAXQJW010000158.1 coordinate 375,417, forward strand.
ACTGCCCATAGATAGTCCAGCGCATCAACATACCACTTGACGCGGTTACCCTCGTGAATCGGGGCGAAGGACTGAAAACGATGCGACTCGGTAATAGCTGAGCGTTTGCGATCAGTCTCCTGCTCATGCTCCTCGTCGTGTCTATGGTTCGGATTGACGATGTTGAAGAACTTCCCAACCCTGTGCTTCAAATGCACGGCTTCGGCTTTGGCATCGTGGAGATGCGTGCCTAGAGAATGCCCGTGTTAGCGGGGCACCAGGCACAAGTACCAAGTGGGATGCGCCGACCTCGGAAGGATTCCTCCAAGTGGTCAATGCCATGTTCGAGTTTGTCTTTGAATCTATGCATGATGAATTCCCCGAGGGCTGGCAATAACGGTGGAGGGGAAAAGAGGGGTGCAGGGACATTTACGAGATCGTCCCACCGATTGACGTGACATCACTGCAGCCCTATTCTTAGGTACAGATGCGTGGACATCTCCAGGGCTGAATGGCGCCGATCACGGATTCAACCACTCAAATTGGGGCATTCGTGGTGTGTTTGGTTTGTTAATTAAAGTCGGATCCACTGTGACTCCGCGTTTGCCGGATAAGACGATATCGGCCTTTTTGGCGGGAGTTGGAATAAGGGTAGGTATGATTGCGAGATCGGATACTGCTGTAAGATTAGAAGAGAAAGTAGATGATCTAGGGCGTTGCGGATTGCCATAGATCGACAATGTGGTGATGTAAATATACATAATTACGGACCCCTGTCGGTAGAGATATATTTCCCACCCGGGCTGGGCATGCTTTTGGACTAAAATTTTCTGGAACCCAATTTAGAATAAAAATGAAGGAATAGAATAGCGATGGAGATCAATTGATTTGCTCAGTACGAGTTAAGTACATATTAAAATTAGATCCGGGGTAGTCAATTGAAATACGGAGTAGGTAAAGGGTGCCAAGTTTCGGGCCAATGACGTAGCAGGAACTACGGGAAAGGGTCCGCGCAATCGAATCTCGCCATCAGGAGTGAACCATATATACAATTGATTGCTAGATACCAGATCAGTTAATATCGAAGCTAGTAAAATAGGAAAAGTGACTATTAAGGATTCTGTTGCATTCATTCGCAGTTGATCATTTGTTGCTATGGATGCTGGTCAAAATCTCCAGGCAAGAAGATCACTTTGATCTTATATGCGATTGCAATCATAGACAAGTTACAAAAATAATTGCTTCATGAACTACTAAAATTAATCATTATTATTGATCCTCCGTACAGACCGTCAAAACTCGCTTGTCACGTTTGTTTGGTTTCCGGAATGCTTACCTCAGCCACGTGACTAGACAAACATTGTTGTCTGAGGAACGGCCTACTCTGTTTATTCTCTCACAACTCGACTTCACCACGCGGTCTACGGTACCCAAGCCGACCCAGGACGACTCCGGCTGGCATTTTTGCTCCGTGCAACCGGTGGCCTTTTGTCTAGCTCGGCTGTGGGTTTTGAATGGTCATTGTTCATTGGGAGCAACATTCGACCGTGTGTGCGTGTGTGCGCAGAGCTGGTCATCGCCCTGGTGACGGGTCTCCTCCACTTTTGAGACTGACCAACGACCGTGATTCAGCATGCCTTCTGAATTAGGTGAGCCTAGCCCAATCCTTTTCCCCGTCAAGTATGGTCACTAATGGATTTGCCGCCCTAGTACGCGCTGCATCCCAAGGGAGCGCGGTCTCGCAAACCACACAGCAGATGGGTCCTCTCAGCCGACCGGGGACTGCGGATCCCTTGCGATCACGTCGCGCTCGCTCCCGGGGCTCGACGGCTAGCATTCATTCGAGTACCACCCAGCAAACTCAGGATCAGCACTTGGACGGATTCCCGCAGTTTATGCCATCGCAAGTGGCCGCCCAGAACATGTTTGGCAACAACCCCGAGGACATGATCATGCGGTTCGGCAACCAGTTTGCGCCTCACTCACATGGCATGCAATTGGATCAAAGCATACGAGACTCTCCTTCGGTCATGTCGCGACCGGATGAATTTTCCAACCAGACCATGCATGGCCACAACCTGTCGCATCATTCCTTAGCTTCGGACATGCCAAACAGCGTTTCATCCGTATCAGTGCCCCATTACCAGCCCATGTACGACAGTGGGATTGAGAATCACTTGCCTGACCAAACTCTGGACGAGCAAGAGATCTCGGAACAAGGGGGCAAGAAGAAACGGGGCTCCAGTTCAACACTGGCAAATGACAATGAATTGCGAAAACTTCTGCGTCAGTATGAAGGCTGGACCCTGAAACAAATGGCCGACGAGGTTATGAAGCATGAAGGCGCTGGTGGCAAGGCAGAAAAGGTGAAGCAGGTCTTTGCCATGATCTGGTAAGAGTCTTTGACATGATTGCGAGTGTCATTTTTGCTGACTCTCCTTTTTCTAATTCAGGCTGCGCGAGAATTGCCGCAAGAGTAATGGATCCGTACGACGTGATCGAGTATACTGCTGTTATGCAGAAAAGTGTGGCACAGAACGTGTGTCTGTCCTGAATCCAGCTTCATTTGGGAAGCTGGTTCGCATAATCTTTCCTAATGTCCAGACTCGACGACTTGGTGTTCGTGGCGAGTCGAAGTATCATTATGTGGATCTTTCTGTAATTGAAGAGAAGCAACAAAAGTCCACACCCATGAACTCGCAATCCCCAGCTATTCCACAGGTCCCCGCCGGTGCTCTCGAACGGCCGCCGAGTGTGATGCACTCTCGGAGATTCGATGATATGCCGTCTGCTCCCGTGGCCAATCCTGACCGCCGCTTCAGCGTCAGTGTCCCTCAACCTCCAGCCGATACCGCTGTCTTTCCGTCGCCCACAACATCTTTCGCACCGCGATTCCCTGCGAATTCTCCTGTCGCTGGATGTAGCTGCCAGGCCAACACCTCCGGCCCTGATGCCACCATCACCAACGACAATGTCCCGCAGCAGGCCGGGAGGATGATTCATCAGATGTTGCAATTCCCAACCGATGAACCATCTGCTGTCGACAATGACACCCTGATCCTGCCTGATATCCGCGGTTACCTCCCTGCGAACACGGACCCAAAAGTGGCGGAAGCTCTCGCTGCTCTTTACCGCTCCCATTGTATCTCTGTCATCGACAGTTTCCGGTTTTGCAAGGAACGAAACATGCTCAAATACTTCTCTGCCTTTCATGGTACCTTGACGGTTCCCGTGCAGAAACTGTTGACACACCCCAATATTGCGCCATGGATCAAGGAGTGTGATTGGCTGATGTACCAAAAAATGATTGCTTTTGTGGCTCCGCTGACCACCCAAGTCGTCCCGAAGCTGGTTCTGGATGCCTTCAGCTCTATCTCTCAAAAGCTGTGCGGTCATATTGCGGAGACCTTTAAGACTCAACCGACTCACGTGTCTATTGCACGATTGGTACCTGCACACATTTTCTGCAAGCTTCTCCGACACATGCTTGATGTCAACCAGGCAGCAAATGCGGCTGCGGCTTGGCTCTGCCACCCCGACAACCGGAATCAGATGTGGCATGATTTCAAGAGCTTGGTGGATCCACGGGACATGATCTCCAAGGCGAACATTCCGGCTTGTGCAGAACGTGCCACAGAACAGATTCTCAAGCATGACGTTCGAGCATTGCTCACCCCAGTGGATGATCTCTGCCCGTCGGCTACCTTGCCTTTCTTCCATGCACCTGACACACAAGAGGCTATTGAATCCCGTCAATTTCCCGTGGACAGCGCCCCGGGGGAGGGCGAGGAATATAACTTCCCAGACAAATGGATCTCTTTCATCCTCAACCTCTCAGGAACCTTCAATCATCACCGCTCACAGTGCATCATTGAAAAGGTCGACGCTTTATGGGATAATATCCTCCATCGTCTCACGTTGGGCGGTGCGGCTAGTTTCAGTGCGTGGTGGATGACCAAAGTTTTCTTCCATGAGATGATGGTCTGGCAAGCCCAAAAGGGGGGCTTCATGCGCAGTAGCCCAACTTCACTCCAGAGTGTCACCTTTGGCCCAGAACAAGCTGAACTGGGGAATTTTCAGTTGAAGCAGAGCACTGGCTCTGACGCGTCCAATCACTCCCAGTCCAAAGCAGCTACCCGAACACCCCCTGTTCAGGGTGCTCCTCGGACCCGAACTTCAGACGAGTCCGCCGACGGGAAACATGCGTCGAATGAAAAAGAGTTGATTCTGTCCGATGCTGGCTTCCAGGCGCATAATAATGATGACAGCGCCATCGATTTGGAAGACGACCCCATGCTGATGGCGGTCGGTAAATACGGGGACATGATGGCATCCGATCCCGCGGATGCTGAAGGTGATGTGGTTGTGATCTAAAATCTCATACTGTTTTGTCTTGGGCTGGAGTTGGAATATCCCTTTGGTACTTTTTTTTCTGGTTCTATTTCCTTTGTCTTGGGATTTCCTTTGTTTGGTGGAAGGCGTTACGATGATGTCTTCTGCACGAAGCGATGCGATACGAGCATGGGACTCTGTTGACGAGTCTTCCTGCGATCATCCATACCAGCATTTAATTGGCGTGACAGAACCTTCCCTCGTGGAATTGGTTTTGCTTGCCTCCTGTTCTCTACTTCTTGGGCTTTCTTCCCAAGGCTGTACATATCCACCTTTACCGGACGTTCTGGACATGGCTATTGTGCCGTTGGTCTTGAGAACTCGGGGTCAATGCCTAATTGATGGTCTATAATCTTGTTTTTGTAGTCATGCGAAGGAATAATCTTTAGGATGAAAGAAGCCCTGTTGAGAGAGTAGTCAAGTCGGCAAGTCCGAGCTATAGTTTGGGACTATGAAACAAGTGATGACTTCTCATGCTTCCATCAGCTGACCGGCAATAGATTTCATTCCGACCTGAACCGAAGTACATCAATCGCCGCTCTCTTGAGCTATAACAACCCCACGATCAAATGGAGAACCCCCCACGTCAATATTTGTACATATGTTCTCGGTAAGATCCACATCGGGTTGGACCGACAGAAGCCATGCTCAGGGGGAGGAAGTGCGGCATAGACACTTGAATGTGGGGCCTGCCGCACCTGATTTTGCCAAGACAGTGGAAAAATGGGTCAAGTGCGGCATAAGATATAGAAAAACACGTGAGAAACCGCCTAATTTCAGACTAATTTTACCTCTAAATGTATTTTTTATTTTATTTATTTTTTTTTTTTTGAAAAGAAAAGTGATAAGGTAGGGAGGTCGATATCCCTAAGATAGCTATAAAATAGATATCTACTAGGCGTCTATCGGATATCTACTAAATAGCTTGTAGATATCTATAAGTATAGATATATCTAGATTCTAAATAATAAAATATATTTTTTTAATTAAGTAGACTTACCTTACTAAAAGATTTCTCCTAAATATCTACGATATATTTACTAGACGTCTACTAGATATCTAGTATATATTTAGGGAGTATACTACCTTTTATTTATATTTATATATATATAATTTAATATAACCTTTTCTATAAATTTCTAGTTATTAGAATCCTAGAAGGCTAGATATCCTATAGGTATCCCCTAGACATCTAGTAGATACCTATTAAATATCTCTATTCTTTTATAATTATTTAACTATCTTATATTATAAGAGAGAAAGGATATTTCTAAGGTAAAAAAGACGCTAAAAAGACACTAAATATACACTAAGTGGTCCTAGCCCTTACCTAAATAGGGTAAGATAGACCTTAATAGCCAATTAATAAAGGATAGTGGGTCCGCTCGCCCTCGCTTAGTAGAGTCTTTACTAAACTATTTAGGGATTTAGGATCTTGATTATGATTGGTGTGAAATTTAGGGGGGAAATATATTTTCAACTAAGTGGGTCCGTACCAAGCCTACTTAGGGAATTTGGTGCCTGAATTACGTGGAAGTCAACCAAGTGCGGCAGGCCCCACTCTCAAGTGTCGACATTAACTGCTATCCGATGCTGAGGAGATCCACGCACATACATCTAAGCAAAGACGAATCTAGAACTGATGTCGTGGCAGCGTATGAGATGCAGCCTGTCTGCAACCTGCAATGCCTGCCACTATGCATGATATAATTGGAGATACCAACTCCAATAGTCCAGATGGATCATCCTCGGATACCGAAATCCGACGCTGATAAAACTCTTCAAGTGTGACGTCCGTCTCCACTTACCTCCACTGGCGGGGTCCAGGGTGTAGTGGATTACCTGGAGAAAGAAATTATTCTTAAATGTTGACCTGGATGGATTTCCATTTCGTGTTTCTTCCCACGCGATTCCTATGGCGGTTGTGTGATTACCATGGCACCGACACCCGTGGATTCAAACGGCACTAAAGCCGTCCATACTCATGTCAATGATGCTCGGTCAAGCTCACATTCGACGCTATCACCAGCCATGGCGTTTGATTCCGGCCGGAAATCAGACGATGTCTCCGTTCATGTTCGTGAGTCTCAGGATGTGACGGATCTGCATCAGGTTCCTACGGCAAGGAGTCGTGGGGACTCGCATATGGGTGAGGCACTCGAGAATCTCGCGCAGACAATGTCGAGTGTACCGGGGCAACATGGGGAACCTCATATCGAGCTCGGCTCGATGCCCTCGCGCCGTAGTGAGCGGAGTACGGCCCGGCGGTCTGTGAGGCATCATTCGCCAGAGCGGATGTCCGATCTAGAAGAAGAGGGCGGGTCGCCTCAGACACGATACCAGGGGATTCCTCCTGAGCTGGGCAGTTTCACCGCGGAGGTGATCTTTGTTTTCGTTTGCTCGGCTGGTTTGCTGATGTTTTCGTTCTTGCTCGGTGATGTGACTGTGAACCAGGAGCAATTCAAGTCTGCGCTGGATATGAGCAATAGTGAACTTCCCTGGCTGCTTGGCGCGTATACGGTGCCGTTGAGCTTGTCCGTCGTCATATCAGGTTCTCTGAGCGATTTGGTTCCACCGCGGATGATCATGGTTGGAGCCTTTGCCTGGCTTACCATCTGGAATGTCGTCGGTGTTTTCTCCATTCACCCGTCCACGGCCATCTTGTTCTATATTGTGCGTGCCATGCAGGGTCTCGCCATTGGAGTTCTAGTCTCTGGATCCATGAGTATTCTTGGTCGGGTATACAAACCCGGTCGACGGAAGAATCAAGTGTTCTCTGCCATGTCCGCCACAGCACCATTTGGGTTCTGGCTAGGTGGGATCCAAGGCGGAGCACTTAAATCCGTGCTATACTGGATCTTTGGCTCCAACGCAATTCTCTCCGCATTATGTCTCGTCGCTGCGTACGTAACGATTCCCTCGCTACGCCCCGTCGCCGACATCGTCGGCACTGAAGCCCCAAGCTTCCGAGACTTCGATTTCCTCGGCGCAGGCTTCGCCATGGCTGGATGTGTCTGTCTATTATTCGGTCTCACCCAGGGTTCCGTCGTGCAATGGTCTCCATACACCTACTCCCTGGTAATAGTCGGCATTCTCCTGCTAATCGGATTCTTCTTCGTGGAGCGCTGGGTCGCACGACCATTAATCCCAAACCGACTCTGGAAGACAAAAGGCTTCACACCACTCATGATAGCCTATTTCCTTGGATACGGCGCCTTCCAGGGCGGCTGGCAATTCTTCGCTATCCAATTCTGGCTCCGGATTCAGCACCATGATCCGCTCACCGTTGCGCTTTACCTCCTTCCAAACGCTATCTTCGGCGTTCTTGCTGCGTGGCTGGTCAGTAAGACCTTGCATGTTATCCCGGGTCATTTCATCTATCTCGCTGCGATGATTGCGTTCGCTATGGGTCCGGTGTTCTTTCTACCGCAGACTTCTAATACTATCTACTGGGCTTTGTCGTTCCCCGGTATTGCGCTTGTGACGTTTGGGCCTGATCTCTCCTTTGCGGCTGCGTCGATTTATATCACTAGTAATGTTCGCCGGTCTTACCAGGGGAGTGCGGGGAGTTTGCTGGTTACGATGCAGAATCTTAGTTCGGCGGTTATGACGGCTGTGGCGGATGCGATTGGGAGCAAGATTGATAAGACGCCTTCGGGGATTGGGTTGTATGGACTGCGGACGATTTGGTGGTGGGCGCTTGCGGCGGAGATTGTGGCGGCGTTGATTACGTTGATTTGGGTGCGGATTCCGAAGGAGGAGGAGAAGGAGCATGTTACTTGATTGATATAGGTCTAGAGGGATAGAAAAGATGGTATTTATCTTTGGTTATACTTGGGATGATAGAGTCAAATCGCTTATTGGTTTACCATATGAAATTGACTCGATCAATGTATTAACTTAATCAATGTTCAGTTTAACTTCCTAATCCTCACTAGTCTCACCGATGAATGATTTATGGATGTTGGAATAACCAGTATTGTAGATTCGGTGTCAAGACTCAGAAATTAGACGAGACAGAACTCGAAGTCGATCATGAATCAAACATGGATACCAGCCTTGGCAAATATCATCCCATAGACGATCATCTTCATTGAATAAAATCATTCGGACATTGAAGCAGAAATGCCCTAGAATCATCCAGGACAGACAACCTATTCGATGCAAACGTCAAGCGATGCCATCGTGATTGACCTGTGATTTCCGCTTGAGCATGCCATTTGAGATATCCGGATCAACATCGTCATGTACTGGGACCAGTAACAAGATCAAACTCGGTGGATCATGCTCAGTCATTCAAAACTATGATATAGCCCACTAATCAATAGCAAGGCAGAAACCTGTCTTACGCTGCAGCGAGAATCTCCAGCGGCGCAAACGTATCCACTCGCTGTGTTTCACCCGCGACAGTCACGTACACTTCGAATTTCAGTCTGTGGCTATGCTTGATGGTGTACGTGGTGAAATCCGCGGTGATCGTCTTCGGGAACTTGGTGAGCAGCTCGTCATTAGAACACAAGACACCATTTGATAGAAGAAGAAGATGAAACATATAGCCGATATCAATCTGTTTGTTTTCTTTTCCCGTCGTCACCACCAGTGGTGTTTCCAGGCTGGGGAAATTCAAATCGGCAGATGACACATGTTCATCTGAAATAACCTTTTCTTTACTGAAATTGCTAGGCGTGATGATCGTAGTCCGATGTTGGAGGAAGAGCTTGATCATTTTGATCTCAATCGTTTGCGGGATGTCCCTAATGCAGACGTCGGTTTTGGCTCGGATCGGGACGACCTTCATTATGAGAGGGATCGGCTCGGGGCTGTCGAGCTGGATGGTACTGGGTAAGGAGATGATCATCTTGTATTGGAAAAGAGGCACTTTGGAAGAGCCTAGGAATTTCCGGGTTTGTTGCAGCAACGAGAGTTCGGCTTTGTCCATGCCAGGAAGTAATCGTTGGCTTAGGACCCACACTTCTAGCGACGATCGCTCCACTAATTCGTAGGCGGGTGGTGCTTCGTCTACAACGGGCTGAACCTTGATTGGGGCAGTTGCAGTATGGACACTATGCGAGCCCCCGACTGTGTAGTGTAGTCGAGCGTGGAGAGAATATTCAATCGCCGCCTCGGAGACACCAAAGCTTTGTCCGGAAGAGTAGAAGGACGGAGGCAGAGTATGGTGTTCATACTCGTCTTGTGATAGAAATGCTCGAGGCATTTTCTGCCCTCTTTTCAAAGCTGGATGAGTAGGAATCTGGATTGAAAAAGGCCAGCTCGAAGGGTCGTGCCCGTCACGGATATGGAGAGGCCCTTTGTATATGACATTGTCTCTGCGCTCGACGAGATCCCATTTGTCCGTGTAACGGAAACTATTGCGCGAGCTTTGCTCTAGTGAAATTCCAGTCATGATGGCTCCTTCTAGCCATAAGGTCAATGTCGCTTCTGGCGTGACGACAGGTGCACGACGGATGAGATTGCCAATGATGCTGTCGCCTGGCCCGTATGCCCAGTCCGGAGGGGCAGCCAGGTCGAATTTTAATTCCGCGGACTTTTTGGCTGCGGAATTGAGCATGTTTCTCGAAGTATGTGAATTGAGAATTGGGAGCAATGTCAAAGAGGTTCTGTCTCTCTCTGCAGCGTCTCACTAGGTTCATTCCAGGCAAGATCGTCGGACCCCGCATTTAACCCACTAAGAATAAGCTGGAAAGCTACAATTCGCAGAGTGAATCCCATGGAACTCTGAGGCATCAATAAACAATTGTCCATTCTTGATCTGATTCAGGTCCAGTATCGACCAGTATAGAGTTCGAGAGGTATGTTTGGCTTTTTTGTTTCAGCGAGAATTGTTTCCTGACTGTTAAACTTTTCATCTTGTTGAGCCATTTCCTTATTTGATATTTTCTTGTTCCTTTCAGAGTTGTTATCTTTCTTTTCCCGCTGATTTTGTTATTTTGTTGGGCGATGGATTTACCCACCTTTGGCTTCGACTTAATCAAACTCTCAAAATCAAACATTCCAAGTGCGCTGTGAACCAACCTACGAATCCGAGTTGTCGAGATTGAGCCGGCGCCGCCTGAATCTCTCATCACAATCACATCGAAGCGAGTTCCGGCTTGAAGAGAAAGCGACTCGAGTATTCAGAAATCACGCCGAAGACTGTGTCTGTATTGTATTACGTGAATGTTTCCAGTCGAGCACATCCATATCCTGTGAAGATTTGATCGTTGTGCTCGTGGCAAGAGATAAGCTTGGGACATGGTATTTCAACTTCTGCGGCAAATGATGAATCCCTGACATAGTCATTGTTGACATGCGTATAGAAAGGGACTCCATTAAAGGGGAATAATCAAATACAAACCGGTGGGGATCTTGGCTACACAAGCTAATCCTAATCTTGACCCCGACATAAAGATTTACTTGATTGGCTGGTCTATAGTAGATGAACTATGCACATCAAGTCCATGGCTGCTTGGTTAAATGCTCTCCATGGGATATGTTTATTGATCGCATAATAATCTCATGAGCGAATTCACCGTGTGTCTAGATATATACTCGACAACCTTGCCCGGCTTGAACCAGCAGACGTACGAGTAGAACGTCGATAATGATTTCTAAGATCCTTAAGTCCGAACTCCACTCCACATGCATGATTGGTTCAGAACCATTTCCCTCATGGCATCACCCGCATAAATCGAGTCTCGCCTCCCAATTCAACTCCCATTCTTTCCGTAATTCTAGCGCTGACTTGATGATGCACTCGACCCCACCAAACTCTATGCAACCGGCCCCAATAGATCTTGTCCAACCAGCGGACGATTGGGCGGGTCTAACTGACCCGGCTGAACGGCGCCGGCGACAAAATCGCATTAACCAAAGGGCTCGTCGTAAGGAATCCACTACTATAAAGTTATGCTCAAGCTAAGATTCTAATGGCTAGGACGGCGACAACGGCAATCCGTCAATAATCAAGATAATGATCCCAACCCCGTTATACCCGCCACCTCCACAGCTCTGGTCGCAACAAACGACTCGCCCAATTCAACCGTGAGACTCAATTCCTGTCTCTCCCCAGAACTCGCCCAAATATTACTCCAGCAATATGTCCAGCCTGCATACACCAGTTATATCCTCGGCTCGCCAACAACAGACCACCTCCTCACCCTAACAAAAGCCAACGTCTTCCGCGCATTCAGCCACAACCTAAAACTAGTCGGCGGATCACTAGATAATCTAGACGACGACGCCATCTCGCAATTCGCCCTGCCAATGCCGCGCGAAAACAGCTCAACAGACTACAGTAATCTCCCGGTAAATCTCCGCCCGACAAAACTCCAACAAACCGTCGCGCATCACCCCTGGCTAGACTTCTTTCCCTGGCCGAAAATGCGCGATAATCTCATTCTCGCGGGTGATGATTGGGATGATGATCAGCTTTGTCATGATATTATGGGATTCTGGGACTCCACGACTGATGACGCGGGATTACTGGTGTGGGGGGAACCGTCGGATATTAAGAATTGGGAGGTGACGGAGACGTTTTTAAAGAAGTGGCAGTGGATTATACGGGGTTGTCCTGAGTTGGTGAATTCGACGAATGCGTGGCGGGCGTTGCGGGGGGATCAGTTGATTTTTAGATATCTTTAGTCTTATGAGTAATGACTGGATTATTCTGTATAGAGTATGTTGACTATTTGTCAATCTGACATAGTCTCGCTCATGCAAGTTGCTGACTGGCGCCGATCTTGGGTGAATGCGGTAGTGCTGCGCGAGACCCGCTTGGACGGAGTACTTCGTATTACGGTCTGGATTTCAGATGGATCTTGTTTGGTCTTTCGAGTGTTTCGGATACATGATTGTTCGTTGGGATGATCTATCAACGGAGTAAATTGTAAATACGCAACCATTGGTCATTCTTTGACTTGCTTGTCAGTCATACCTAATTCTGAGCAGCAGTTGGTACTTTGAGTGGAAGTCGCTAGTTAAAAGAAATGTCGTGTTCAACGTGGTATCTGTTCTAAAATGCATATGGTAATATGTCAAATATTGACATTAGTAGAATTGATTCAATGACCGTAGTGCTATCTCAAAGACAAGGGGTATACGAAGAGCAGTTGAAACAAAATATCGACAGAAAGAAAATCAAACGGTCGGCCCAATTATGCTATGCGGACAATGTTCAAGCAGAAAATGGTGGGTGTAGAGGTTTTCGAGCCGTGACGACGGTGAGTGGGAGGTAGGCATGTGTCGAGTGGTCGCGGAGACAAGCGCGCGCATTAGCAAGAAAGACTGCTGCCCGCGCATATCCCCATCCCAGTGTAGAAACGAGCATTCGCATCATGTAACCCTCCAAGTCTCCATTCAGGCGAATGCGATTGCACAATCCCAATTGGTTCAATTTGGGATCATCGCTCCATCTTCTAGTAATGTCAGACCCCCGACAGTAAAAAGACAAAGTCAATCACTTACTCATTCATCGGCCATTTAAACCGGTGCTCCACAACATCTTCGTATCCGGTCGCTCGCAATCGATCTGCACTCTCTTCCCAGATGGCAAAGGTTTTGCCGGTTTTCTCTGCGGCCTTGCACACAGTCTGCCACCAAACCCGATAGAATGAATCAGGAGCAATCGAATCGTCGTCGGCCATGACATTGACCGAGTGCTCCACGACCTCCACGTAGCCCCCCGGCTTTAATGCGCGGTAACATTGCCGGAAGAACTCATTCCAGTCGGGTATAGATCCAAACATCTCGCGGACATGAATAAAATCAAAGTGGTTGCTGGGATATGTCCATGGCAGCGTCATATCATCAATCTCAAAGATGCAGTTCGGCGGTACAAAGGATGGTTGGGTTGGTGAGAGGTCTACTCCGGTGACTTGCGCGTTGGGATAATCGTCGGCCATGTCGCTAGAACCCATCAGCACCGATGCCTGGTGATATTTGGCATTATCATCCACTTACATGGCCCATGCGCCCGTCCCTGTCCCCACATCGAGAACCTCCTGCCGACACGTTAGATGATGCGATTGCACCGAGGGAAGAGACACACACCTGGGGGTTGTGGAGTGGAGCTAAATGCAGCTTCCCGTCCAGGGTCAATAGGTACATATAGTGTGTCAGGTTGAGTTGGTCGTTTGCGATGTCGTCGTTTGGTGCCTACACAAGTCAGACTTGAACAGACAGATTGACATATGCTTGGTCTCCACGCACCCAATACGCGCCATCGTGGAAGGCATGGTAGCGCCGTCCAAACTCGTAGGGGTAATCGGTGACATAAGATGATAGCGTTTTTGTATCATCCGTGTCGATAGAGTCGCCGCCAAAGGCAGAGTCGGTTTCATCAAAGTCGTCATTATTGTCATTGAAGCGAAAATGTGAGGGTGGAGTCGGCACGCCTACGCGGGCCGTATCGGAATCGGGTTGGCATGAAGTAGCAGCGGACGGAGTGACTGGACGGTCGTCCTTGACACCTGAAGAAGAGATCATTACCAGCGTGGACGGCGCCAGCAGCTGGCATATCTTCGGATGAAGGAATAGAAAGTGAACTGCAGTGACTGGGCTTTGAGTCCACGGGGAGGGGACAGCTACACGTGACTCGGGGTCCAGCCCCATGCGGAGTCACTCGTTCATCCGTAGTTTTGGGAAGTTTGGTACAATCAATTGTCCGAAAATTCTACTTAGGGAGGTGAACTCCGATGGATTGGTACGCTCGTAATACTCATTGAAACAAGACATGCAAAATCCGCCGGGACCAAGCATCGCTGACAGTTACCAAATGCATAAAAGGCTGAACATCATCCCGATATTGCTTTTTAGGTACTATATTCATGAAATCTTTAACTTCAATAGGTTCTATCCCCGTCAAATCATCGTCGGGGAGAGTGTGTCCACATGGGGTGCCTGCGTCACGGCCCGGCTGGAGACCGTGTCAATTTAGCACATTATTTGAACTTGACAAATTACCCGAGTCTATCTTCCATATTCTGGACCATCGATGCAATCAGCCAAGAGCAGATCCGACGTGAGATCCACTTGGTTGTTGAAGGCTCCATTTTCACGGACGGAATTCAACTAGCTGCCCCGAGACGTCCTTGCAGATCCCAAGCTTCCGTCCAGACGCGCAAGGGGAGTGATTTCACTTTACGACTCTGCTTGGGCCTCCAAAATCGATGAATCTATTTTCGCAGGAGGAATCTCCGACAGAGAAAGGCCATACAGCCATCATTCAGAGATGATTGGGAGGTCGGAAGTGAATCATGACAGAAAGTGATGTATCTGCAGGAAGAAAATCCGTCAGGAAGATCCGTGGACTTTGCATAGACTTGCGACTCGCTCGTTCGCTACCATTCCCCCGGGTTTTGGGGGCGGAAAATCCATCCAATCAGGCGAGACCAAGATGATGTTTGTACGACTCCGGCCCAACCGCCTGGAGATTGATCTTCACCGGTCAATTGGCCACTCATTTTAACGGGGTTCAATGCAAGGAAAGTCGTCCTTTGAACTTGATAGTCCAGCTGTACGGTGTGAAGTTGGTGGTAAAACACGGAGAATGAATTCTTTCCATCTCGCGCGGTCGCACTTCGAGTATGACCGCATTCTCCACTCAGTCTGCATGCCGGTATTTATTTTGTCCGCCTCTTTGACCCGTTGCGACAAGGGTCTATAGCTTCGGCTCCTTTGTCCTCGGATTGGTGTTGCTGCAACTACCCTGTCCGCTATGACCCTTTCCCTTGGTTGTTAGAAATACGGAGCAGTGATGGCCCGTTTGGAAATGCACGACTCTGCAATCCAGAAGGTGATTCGCGGGTGCATGTCGAAGTAAAGGATATGTAGGATTTCATAAGACAAACTCGACAGTCTTGATTTGGATCGAAACCTTCGTTTGACAGGTGATGAACTCGGCAAGTGGAGAGTAAACAATGCCATCATCATCTGAAGAGCCCATCTGGAGTAGATCTTGATCATTCGTGAACCCCGCCTTTTAAGAGGATCTTCCGGGGAATCACATCCTGATGGAAACCCACTTGGCCAAGCACTTCCATAGTGAAACATACTTCCAGAGCTTTCGAGTTGCGGCCTAGAACAATTTCGAGGGCCGCCCCATCTTAGTCAAGACAAGCTAAGAACACGACACCCTTTCATCAACGCCATCATAGGGCCTGCAAATCTCACAAAATCGCATTTAAAAATGACTCGCTCTGTGTTAATGTCGACGCGACTTTTCTCTCTTTGTGTTCTTCTCTGCAGTCACTTACTCTTGACTTCCAACGTTTCGGCCGACGATGGAATACCCATGCCCCAATATCGCCGCCAGGCAAAGTCCGAGTTCGGTACCGACGAACCCAGGTCGAAGAAGCAAATCTACCAAGAACCTTTATATGCCCTTGCCAATAACTCGGTTAAGGTCTATCCTCCCAAGAAAATTGCCATCATAGGTAATTTCTCAGATATCTCGTGGAGAACGCGTCGAGGCACAAAGTAGACTGATCGATCATTGCTGATGGGTTGTAGGAGCTGGCGTATCGGGTACATCCATCGCTCACTTTTTCGGTGATGAACACTACTCGTCACTGAAAGTGACCGTCTTTGAGCGAGAATCACGGGTTGGCGGTCGTGTTCACACGGTGAAGAGTTACCCCTCCAGAGACACTGGAGGAGTGATAGAAGCAGGAAGCAGTACCTTTGACGCCGAAGGCTGTCATCTGGAGCACCAGGCAAGCGATGTCGGGGTATCGACGACTGATGTGTTTGATGGCAAAAGTCCACTGGCCTTTGTCAATACGTGGGATGGTCAGAACATCACATTTGGCGAAGATGAACGAATAGGCTTCCAACTTGGCAGTCTCTCACAGATGCTGTGGTACCATGGTAGCTCATTTCAAGTCTGGAAACAACTTTGGCATCAGATTTGGAAGAGGGAATCTGGTATTTACAACTTACCTTTTCGTTGGAGACGCTCGGTTCGACGAGAGGGATCCTGGCCTTGGCTTCGTCCCCAAGGACCTTTGGAGGAATTTTCCCGTCAATGGGGACTAAGCAGGACGCCGCAAAAGCAGATTCGTTCCCCACACGGATTGGAGAACCTTCTGCAACGATCGGTTAGAATTGCCGGATCGTCACTCACCTTGAATGGCACTGTGACGCGGGTGAAGAGATATGAAGACCTCACCTTCGACGTGCATTGGACACAATCGTCCACGGATGGGACTCAAGACGAGCATGTTGACCGTTTTGATGTCGTGGTCATTGCGGCTCCCTACCACCAAACCGGGATTGCAATTGAGCCTGCACTCCCGGTCAGCCCCGATGAGACGATTTACAAGTCTCTGCATGTGACGCATTTTATTTCTGAGGACCGCCTGGATCCGACGACCTTCAATCTTCCTGCTAGCGACGAGGTACCCGACACGCTTTGGGACCTTCAGGACTATCGTCAAAGATCAGAATCTCACTCTCCCGCTCCGCCCTTTCTTACTATGACCCGTACAGATTCTGATTATTTGGCTGGATGTGTAATTAGAACTGAAAATCTTTATCGACTTATCTCTGAAGAGCCATTCACTGACGATGCTATTGCAACCCTCCTCAACAAGACAGGCATTGCACGCGGGGATATCACATTTCCTGACCAGCACTGTCAATATCTCGATGACTTTGAGGAAAGATACCTCGCAACAGCCGAATTGACAGATGAATACGAATATCATGATGAGACATGGCACTGGGATAATCTGGGTTGTGCGCAGAGGGACACTAAGGTGCGATGGATTCATCGACAATTCTGGCCTAATGCTGTACCCATTGTGAACGACAAGACGGATTCCAAGGAACGTATCGAACTGGCACCGAGACTGTTCTATACTTCGGGATTCGAAGGAAAGAAGGGGGCTTCCATTTCGCAAAGTCTTCGGTCTGCACATCAGGTGGCGTATAACCTGCTCTGTGACTATTTGACCGATTGCTACCCTTGAAGCGAACTGTCTTCAAACATCAATGGGAGCTGTTTAATGTCAGTAATGAGTTCAAATCTATAAAATTCAATTTCCAGCTTCCTAACGCTGGCTTTCAGTCAGATTCCATTCTATCTGATCGAGGGAACAAGTACTAGTAATTACCAAAAGAGAGCCTTTCGATCGCTCACTATTACTACAGAAGTATTAGTACAGGGTAGTAGACAATGTAGTAGCGATAGATCGACAACACTCGTACAACAAGCATAGCTATAGTTGATACCTATGCAATACCCTTCCTAATCAGGTAAACAATTCAACAGCAACGCCGATCGAACCCGAATCGGGTAATCGACTCCGCATGGCGCCCACATGGCGGGGAAAGTCCCGTTCCCGGTTTGTCATGAAAGTGAGATCAATATGAATACGTTTCCTTGCTCTTCATGAATGTGATCAAGTCAATGTCTGACAGTCTCCTATCGTGGTCTCCATCATGTCCACTACGTGTGTCGTGGAACAATCATCCAATGCGAATCACATCACTCTTCAAGCTCTGCCACGCAGTGAACAGCCAGAAACACAGTCCAGTTCCAACGAAGTATCAGAAGAGTTCCGCGCATTGGAGAAATGGAATTCCCCGCGCATCAACATGTATCGCTCCTTTGCGACATTCTGGAGCTTTTTGACAATGGGTGCAAATGATGCCGCGTACGGTGTAAGTATCTGGCTATTATCTCACCAGTTTCATCGTGGGTAGAAACTAAAGCTAACGAATTCAGGCATTGATTCCATATGTAAGTTGAAGCATCTTCTATAATTGAATCTGATCTCGTCAAGCTCATACGCCATAGCTCGAGTCGTATTATCGTCTCAGCTACTTGATTGTTTCCTTGGTCTTTCTGTCACCTTTTGTGGGGTATACCCTTGCGGCGATTTTCAATCAACGTCTTCACAGTGGTTTAGGCCAGCGCGGTGTTGCTTTAATCGGACCGAGCTGTCATGTTCTGTCATATGTCATCAATTGCGTCCATCCCCCTTACCCAGTGCTAGTCATCTCATTCATCTTCGCTGGCTTTGGCAACGGTATTGAAGATGCAGCATGGAATGCATGGATTGGTAACATGGCTAATGCGAATGAGCTGCTGGGAGTTCTTCATGGCTTGTACGGCGTGGGAGCTGTGATCAGTCCACTGGTTGCCACTTCCATGATCGCAAGTGCCAACCTGCCTTGGTACTACTTTTACTATGTTATGGTGAGTTCGTCGAACGTTATCGCAATCACTCTTTTGACTTACTGACATTGCCAGATTGGATGTGCCGTCATTGAACTTGTCACTTGCGCCGCGACATTCTGGAAATCTACCGGCGCCAAATTCCGTGAAGCCTCTGCTCAGTCTGGTAACGAAACCAATGAGAACGGACTCAGAGCAACCCTTTTGACTCTACCGGCCGCACGCGTCGCCTGGTTGTGTGCTTTCTTCCTCCTGTGTTATGTTGGGGCCGAAGTAGCCTTGGGTGGATGGATTGTCACATTTATGATCCGCGTCCGCCATGGGGCTCCCTTTGCAAGTGGTATGACAGCTACTGGGTTTTGGCTCGGCATCACGGTTGGTCGATTCATTTTGGGCTTTGTGACACCCCGAATCGGAGAAAAGGTGGCAATCTCGGTATGTCTCAACTCAAGTTTTGCATGCAATGAAGCTGACCGTGCCATCAGGTATATATTCTCTGTTCGATCGCCTGTGGCCTCGTTCTGTGGCTCGTCCCCGCGTTTTATGCATCGGCCGTGGCCGTGTCTCTACAAGGCTTCTTCCTTGGCCCACTATTCCCAGGCGCAGTGGTCATGGTGACGAAGCTGCTTCCTCGTCACCTGCACGTTACTACTATCGGATTCGTCGCTGCTTTTGGAGGATCTGGTGCGGCGATCCTTCCTTTTGCGGTAGGAGCGCTGGCCCAGGCTAAGGGAGTGCAAGTACTTCAGCCATTCATCATAGGTTTGTCCGGCGCAATCTTCCTCGCGTGGCTGGGCTTGCCGCGGGTGTCGAAGGCGCAACGGAACGAGTAGAGCGGTGCTCACAAGTAGCGCGGCGTGTATCTCGTGCGTGTCACAAGCCATGACGATCAGCAGGGGTTCCTGACATGTGAATTCCTTCGGGATTGATTCTTATCTGATCCGACCTTGATAATCCCCGAGCCGCTTGGATCCAATGCCTCTAGAACTTCTCCCTGGATTATTTGACTTCACATGGACCAGCCGATAAAAACACAACTATACTTCATTTCGGGTTCCTTCGTGCCATTTTAATCAATTTTTGCGGGGGATTTTCCTCCCCACGCTGGCGGACCCGAGCACCGGAGGATAATCGGCTGGACTCGGCAGGCATGGAAAGTACATATAAGGCTGCTCTGACAGGAGTGAATGGTCAGGTAATATAACCGGCAGCCATCGCGGCTGCCCAGCCGAGGTCGATTTGCCTATTTGGGGTACCAGAAATGATCTTATTTTCCTACCAGTCGGTCTTTTGTGGACAGACTTGCCGATAATCGCCGATCATCTTCTACACCGATTTCGGGGATGCGGAAGTAAGCTGACACCGGGACTGACCAAACCGACAACCCCGCGTCGACACATCCACATATGGCAGGCGGGGTTGAGTATTAGCAAGTTTCGATGGCGTAGATTAAATCCTTTAAATGAAATTTCTGGTAATTATTCTCAATGAAAAAGCCGGTGGGCGAAATGATTAACTAAAACTCGGTGTTCTTCGGCCAGTGGCGCTTTTCCTCTTTGGGTGAGCCGAGGCAATTACCCGATTCGGCCAGTCAGTCTCCCTCGGTCTGCATCATCATTGAGGTCCCGTGGGTGTTATAACTTCCCGGGGCTTACTCTTCTCTGAAGCCCTCCCCAAATTTCTTCTCAACGCCACAAATTCCTCTCATCATGCCATCTCCCCCTCCAGACTGGGTCAAGGCCCTGAAGCCGTCCGGTCCCCAGGGTTCTGAGCTGCTCGCTCAAGAGCGGGCCCAGTCCAATGTGAATGTCGACAAGCTCTCCGAGCTGCTTCACACCAAGAATGGATTAGCACGTCAACAAAAGCTGCTTGAGATCCTACAACCTGAAAAAGTATTTGACAAGTCGCAAAATCACACCCTTGGCCGCGTGGAGCGCATTCAGCGAGCTTTGGCCAAGGCGAAGCGCCTGCAACAATTGGCGGAAAAGTACCAATGGTCGATGGAGGAGCTCAACGTCGCCAATGACTTGATCGGAGAACCGACACCATATGGATTGCATGCTAGCATGTTTTTGGTGGGTTTTGATTTTGGACACCGATTTCCAGAACAGAGACTAACTGCTTGGTCGCTTGATTAGGTGACTCTCCGCGAACAAGGATCCCCCGAACAACACAAGCTCTTCCTTGAACGTGCCATTAAATATGAGATTATCGGCTGCTATGCCCAGACAGAGCTCGGTCATGGTTCCAACGTCCGCGGTCTTGAGACTACCGCCACTTGGAACCCCGACGATAAGACCTTTACCATCAATTCCCCCACATTGACGGCCTCCAAATGGTGGATCGGCTCTCTTGGTCGCACGGCCAACCATGCTGTCGTGATGGCGCAGTTATTCATTGGTGGCAAGAACTATGGTCCCCACCCCTTTGTGGTGCAGGTCCGTGATCTCAAGACCCATCAGCCGCTGGAGAATGTCTACGTAGGCGACATCGGCCCCAAATTTGGCTACAAGTATGTGAATCAATGCCTCCAATCTGCTCTGTTAGCTAACGTCTGTTCCAGCACCATGGACAATGGTTTCTTGCTCTTCAACAATGTGAAGGTTCCCCACATTAACATGCTTGCCCGTTACTCTCGAATCGACAAAGATACCAGCAAATATGTTCGCCCTGCTCTTCCCAGTCTGGTCTATGGTACTTTGACCTGGGTGCGTTCAAACATCGTCTTGCAGGCCGGTGGTGTTCTGGCTCGTGGTGTGACCATTGCCACTCGCTACTGTGCCATCCGAAGGCAGTTCCAGGATCGGGATGCCGACGTGAATGCTGGCGAGAACCAGGTCCTCAACTATAAGATGGTGCAAGTCCGTCTCCTGCCTCTTCTGGCATCCATGTATGCTCTGCACTTTACGGGCCGCGGCATGATGCAGCTATATCAGGAAAACCAGAACCGCATGAAGGCGGCTGGCTCACCCGGACAAGACTCTCGTGGGGCGGGCCCTGAGGAGCTTCGGGCCGGTGCCGACCTGCTGGCGGATCTGCACGCGACGTCGTGTGGTCTCAAGGCACTTGCCAGTACCACCGCCGGTGAAGGCCTTGAGGTCTGCCGTCGGGCCTGCGGTGGCCACGGCTACAGTAGCTACAGCGGCATTGGCCCGTGGTACGCTGATTACCTGCCTACCCTTACCTGGGAAGGTGATAACTACATGTTGACCCAGCAGGTTGCGCGCTACGTACGTACCTGCCCTCTCTTCCCTTCTATGATTGGATACACGCTGACATGATTCTAGCTGCTCAAATCCGCTCGCGCTGTACTTTCTGGAAAGGCAGCCGACAACGATACCAGTCGTATTTTGAGAAACTACCTAAACCGCCGCGACAAGGGTGCCTCATTCGATATCCTCGAGACTGACGCTGATATTGTGGCCGCTTTCGCCTGGCGAACAGCCCACCTTACCTTCGAGGCCCTCAAACACCGGGATGCCGAAAAGCGATCATGGAACAGCCTGCTGGTAGACTTCTGGCGTCTATCGACCGCCCACTCGCAATACCTTGTCGTGAAGAACTTCCACGACGCCGTTTCCTCCGACCAGCTCTCGTCAGCCCTGGACCCGGAGACCAAGACCCTTATGCACCAACTCTTCCGTCTGTACTCTTTGTACACGCTGGAACGCGAGGCCGCCGAGTTCTTCTCCTCGGGTGCCGTCACCGTCCGCCAAATCACCCTCACCCGCACCACAGCCGTGATGAAGCTCCTGGATGAGGTTCGCCCGCACGCCATCAAGCTCGTGGACGCTTGGGCCATCCCCGACTGGCAGCTCGATAGTAGTCTTGGACGCTATGACGGCCGAGTATACGAGGATCTCTTCCGCCGGGCTAGTCAGGAGAACCCGGTCAATGACCTGGTCTTCGACCCGTACCCGTGGAATGCGGCGTTGTTGAAGAATGAACCATCCAAGAGCAAATTGTAAATTGGCGTTGATCTTTTCTTCTATGCATGTATTTGTGGGCTCTTTGTAATTATGCGCGTTGGTGGTCAGACTTGAGATGCGAATAGATCCATAGGGGAAGTCTTAGTATCCGAACTACGGTATTCTATTGGTAAACAAATCCACTATGGATTCTACTAGCGAGGTTATTAGGCCGAGCTTCTTTATCAAATAGGACTTTGTACAAAGGTCCTGTAACAATAGTTCGTAGGTCCCAAATTGTACATTCGTAACTTTCAAAGCTAGTAATAGCAATAAGACGCCCGGCGGTCCACGGTCAGACATTGTAATTGGCAGGCCATGTTTTGTCTATATTCATCAGAACTATAATATGGAATAATATAGTTATGTTTACTTACATTTTCGTGGCGATCGCCGAGGTCTATATTCAAGAGGTGCTGTGAGGTTGAAAGCGACTATTTCTGGTGACATGCGCCGAACAGGTATATATGATCTCGTAGCCACTTCTTGAGGAATTTGTAATTCGATTGGGATAGAGGGGTTTGGAAGGATCATAGTAGGACCGCTCATAGAAGATCGAACCGAATAGGTAGAAGGGGGATAATTGGCATTATCTATAGAAACGGCTTAGCATATAAGAAGTTGCATATTAGTCTGATATAGATACTACCTTCGAATACCGGGTCTCCGAATAACTAGTGAGTTGTCTCTATGCTGGCTTGATGACCGGGTGAGAGAGGTGAATATTTATTCTAAGAGCTATCTTATTAATAGGAATATAGTCTTAAGAAGTTGATCGAAGTTAGTTATCGAGAACTAAAGAAGGGTCTCGCTATTTGTTGAGGAGGCTGGATATCAAGAAGTGTTCTATTGTCTTGGGGGTGGAAAGACTGGTTTAGCTCTGCTCGTGAAATTAGTTCTAGAGAATTCACTATTGCTCCGGGGATATCCTTACTAGGGTTGACTTAGACTCACTGAGGGTGAGAATTCCTTTCAGAACTGACTTAGTAAAGAGTATACATTAGGCCTTACTATATCTCCAGATAACATATTAGGTGGCACTTGCTAGTTGCCCCTATAGTCCCACCCATCATTGTCCAAAGGTGGACTGACTGGTTGAATGCACCGCGGAAGCCACGCAAACAGCGACACTGGAAAACAAGCCATCACGATCGTTTAGCAAGCGGATTCCTTTTGGCAAGGGATTTCTGAATATGAAAGGCTTCGACAAAGGGACTTGTCAACTCCCTCAATGAGGATGCGCTTTTGAAATTATCATTGACAACATGGAATTTCGATGCATTGGGTAAGCCATCCAAGGAGCTCTCTCCTTTCTCACATAGCCAAACAACTATGTAGTTTGGCAATGATGTTGTTGACAATGGGTCCATAGGCGATACTAGGGGCTCACGCATACTTACGACTTGTCCTTATATAATTTTAAAACCTAGAAGAGTTATTCTAGCCTAGTAAGAGTACAAAGTTTAGTTTTAGTGATGATCGCTAATATTGATTCCAAAACGAGGAAGGTTGCAAGAATCGAGGAATGATTGAACAGGAATTCGTTGATAGAAAATACGATTGCGATGGAAGATTTTATTGAAAGAGAAAAAAATCAACCGTAGAAACGGGGCCGCAAGCGAAAAACAACGGAAACACACGGCCGGCCCCGTTTCTATGGTTGGTTTTTTTCTCTTTCAATGAAATCTCCCATCGCAATCGTATTTTCCACATTAACCTACGGCTCCCATGTAGCTTCTGACGCAGGGTAACCCTTCCAGAACACTAGGAATTGGCGGTTTCTAGCAGAACCTTTCTGTCTGGCGATGTAATCCACATGCCATTCAAACTCTCCGTCCATCAAAATTGGATCGGGCGCTCCGTCAAAATTAGGCGGGGGTCCGCGGTGAGGTTCTAAAACGCTCACATGGAAGGTCGGCTGATAGGAGATACTGAAGTACTGCGTAGTTACCGATTGAATTCCAATAAAAGGACGGACTTGGATTGATCACAAAGCTGATCTCTGATTCTTCTGAATTATCGATCGCACACAAAATATACGGACGGGCCGTGACTAAGCTCCTTGGCATCCACGTGATAACGTAAGTGGTAAGCGAGCGGCGCACCCCAAAACACCATAGTTAAGGCGATTTTGACCAACTCTATAACTCAACAACTATAGTTTTTTCTAGTGTCTCGCTTGGTATATTAGCTCTTTGCTATAAAAACAATTGATTGTATAAGACTTTTTAGAAATAGACAAAATTTGAAGTATTGCGATCGAGATATATATATATCTACACCTAATGCCTAGGTAATCTAGTAAAGCCTATATCAAATTATTCTTAGATTGATATAAATTACTTCTTCTATTTTGAAGAGCTAATATATCAAGTAAGACACTATAGAAAGCTATAGTTGCTGAGTTATAGAGTTGGTCAGAATCGCCTTAACTATGGTGTTTTGGGGTGCGCCGCTCGCTTATATGCGCCGCTCGTTTACCACTTACGTTAACTAGAACACGGGATTTCCGATTATTAAGTACAAAACCTCCGTAAATCTATCGTATATAAAGTCCGTTGTAACAACTCTCCCCTTCCTTATAGGGCGCGGCCCGAGCCCCTAATATCGATAGAAGGCCTCGGGGTTCCTCTCCTAAGGGTTCAAAAATTGCGAATGCGAGAGGAAGCAAGTGGATAATAAAATATCAAAGAAGAAGTGTGTTATACCAACAAAGGCGGGAGTCCGCGAGAGATAATAAAAACCTATATACCGTCTATGGCGCCGGCGGATTAGACGCTAATTGGTTGATTGACTCGCTCGGAATAGATACGGAGAAAGAAGCTTTTATAAATAGCTTCAAAGATCGCCGAATCGGGTCTTAAAGCGAGCGATTCCTTCGAAATCAGTGTCTTTGAGAGGTCTAAATAAGG
Organism: Penicillium sp. PG113-03A; assembly: GCA_037042135.1. Taxonomy (NCBI): domain Eukaryota; kingdom Fungi; phylum Ascomycota; class Eurotiomycetes; order Eurotiales; family Aspergillaceae; genus Penicillium; species Penicillium sp. PG113-03A. Next base: position 400,847 of record JAXQJW010000158.1, read on the forward strand.
ATAAAGCAATTTGATGGGGTGCATATAAACTAAGTAAATTTGATAGGGTTAAAACGCGTTGTGCCCCGCGCGCGCAGAGAGATATCAGAGCAATTTGTTGTTTACTCTCTCACAACGCTCCCTAGCACGTTTGAACGTTGGTTTTTCTCCGTCTTCAAGCCTTTTTTCTATGCGTACCCCCCAGTGAGTTGACTTGAGAGGCCAGTCTCTCTCCATGCCATTTTGGGCAATTTTGTGAGCAAATCGCGATGGATTTTTCAGTGGTCACACTCGTTTTCGATTCATATACAGGGCAAGTGTTGAGAAGGCACCAAATACCACCACCACAGTAGCAATCGACCGCCGACGGACCAAGTTTTTGATGGGATCAAAAGCGGGCAATAAGACTCGAAGATTTGAAAACGGAGATTTGGTATCAGGGGGAACACTGACGACTGAATCCAGAGCTGAGAGCAAGTCATGCGCATTTCGAAATCCTCTGCTGTCCCAGCAGCCCTCGATAATTCGGCCGAGCCATATATGGTCGGTGCTTGGAAGGGTTTCTCTCTCTGGCAAAGTGGCTCGGCCATCGCCGGGAAGATTGTTTTGGAAGAAATCGATCTCGCATTTTTTGCCAGTTATAACTTCGTAGAAGACAGCCCCAAGAAGGGCAATATCGATACGAGTTGTATACCCGTTATCGTCTACAGTATCCATATCAGCATCCAGTGGCAGAAGAGATGCCTCGGAGAAATCGCAAAATTTAATAGTCAGATCCGAATCGAGAAGGAAGTTCCGACTAGCGATATCGGCTATAAGCACGCGTTGGTTATGGATATACTCGAGCGTGCGAGCCATATCACGGAACCAGGAAAGTTGGAGATCTTGGGATGGCTTGTTGGCTTCCAAATATGTGCGAAGATCTCCATTTGGCATAAAAGCAAGCTGAGTTGATTCCTCGGAGAAACCAAGGCAATTGACAATACCGGCACATTGGACATCGGATGCTTGGAAACGATGATAAACATCTTGCTCGCGTTTGATGACTTCAATGTTCACCTCAACATCAGCATCTGAGCTCCAACGATATCGCAATGGTTTTTTGACTGCTAGACCGTCACAAAGGACAACAACAGCTGAACATCCCTGGCCAAGGACTTCCTCTTGGGGAATTGGGACTCCACAAAGATCTAGAAATGGAGAGGACATCTTTCGGCGTATTTAGAAAAGTTTCAACGAGTGTTACTGGCTTTGAATACAGAAAAGGAGGAGAAAAGGGTCGTCGCGGGTTTAATAAGTTCCACGCGATCACGTGGCCCAAGCAGACATCTTCAGACCGTACTCCGTCCGCCACGCGTACCCCTAACTTTGGTCTTTTGCCTCGAATCCTTTTCCTATCGCTGATATTGATCCACTTAAAATGATTGTATCATTTTTTACCAGCTCGGTGTCTTGGACAGTTGACTTTGCGTCTGGTGGAACTGGTTTGGGTCGTGGGGGTCAGATTTTTGCATATGCTGCCACGCGTTTCAGCTTCCTCGCACCACTGGATGTGGTCTCTATTAGAATCAAATAGAATGCAATTCTTCTCCGCCTGCCCCTTGCAATCAGGGAATAAAGCGGGAGTTTTCCAGCGTTGCCAGCACATTATGCTTTGGAGTTATTAGTCAAATTTCAATGACGGGGCTTAGGGGCGTTGATCATAAGCCGTACCAGAACACTTAGGAATACCTTTGATAGAAGGTTCAAGCTTCGGCTCTTCGTGGAGCTTTCCGAAGACTTCAAGTTATACCGTGGTGCTCTTGTTAATGTAGAAAAGATAGGGGACTTATAGCCTTAAATATTATCGAGTCTATGTGGTCTCTTGTGTTGTTCAGTACGTTTTTGTGAAATGACTTTGACCTCTGCCCTCTAGTTCCCGTATAAGTTATGCTAGTGCAAGGTGCATGAAGCGTGGCCACTGAGCGTCTTACTTATTATGCGGCTGGTACTAGAACGGATACGGATATTAATAGGACCTTGTATAAAGGTCCTATAACAGCTAGGTTACGACCGACTTCAACATTGGATACTTTTTGAAGCACACAGGTTGATACATATTGCTATCATTGAGTACTTTTTGGCTCTTCCCAGATGAGATCTTGCCTATATATTCAACAGTCGCCCATTTCCTTGAGTTGAACTCCTCCGACAACCTCTATAAGACTGAGTTACTATCATCTATATTGTAAATGAGTGAAGTGCATCAATTAATATAGCAGAAGCAAGTATCGGTAAAACATGGGTATTGAGACCGTCTAACCGAGGAAAGAAAGAATCCGAGGAAAGAAAGAAAGTAATCAAGACAATATAAGAATAAAATGATCGGCAAGAAAATATAGCGGCAATTACGGATCGATAAGCGGTCGTTCAGTCGGACACACAACTCGCAAGCTCAATATAGATAAACAAGATAATCGGTTATACCGAGCGTCCCGTTTACTTCTCCTCGCTAGTGTTTCCGTCGCTCATTTTCTCGGCGTGCTCGGCATGTCCCATGTGTTCCCGCTGGTTGGCGGCAGCAGCCTTGCTCGGGTTGGTGAGAATGCTGGCGCGGCGGATAGCCTCATCTTCGACGTCATCGAGGGTGCGGAGGAGTTCGCCGTTTGGTCCGTACATGTGTGGCTCGTTGCGGGCGAGGCTGACTACGTCGAAGACATTGGTTGACTTGTGGAAGATACGGTCCATCTCCTCCAAGGAACGCATGGTGGTCTCCGGGAAGAAGTAGTAGACGACGGGGACGATGGCGGCGTTGCTGGGAAAGAAAGGTTAGTGAACTTAAATAATTTCAGGAGTGGAGGCACGTACATGACGGCGAAAATAATATAAGTCTTATATCCGATGTTGCTAAATGCCACGGGAGTGATCATGACGACCATGAAGTTCCAGATCCAGTTCGATGAGGTCGACAAGGCATTGGCAGGGGCACGAATCTTGAGAGGGACGATCTCGGCTGGGTAGAGCCAGGTCATACCGAGCCAACCGATAGCAAAGAAAGTGTTGAACACGAAAAGGAACACAGTCTGCGCGATACCGGCCTTGGTACCGATGTCGGTCATCTTGTGGGATGAAGATATACTATCAGTGACAGCAAGAATGACCATGGAGAAGGACATGCCGATGGCGCCGAAGATCATCAGGCTACGACGACCAAACTTCTCCACGGTGAAGACAGCCACCCATGATGCGGCAAAATATTCAGTACCATTGCAAGCGGAGATGAGACGCGAGTTAACACCAGACATGCCGATTTGCTGTTCGATAATGGTGGGAATATAGTAGGTGATCAGGTTGATACCAGAGATCTGCTGGAACATTTGGTTGACATAGGCAAGCATAGTACGGTGGAAGTGACGGTCCTCGCCCATGGTGAACATATCCCGGAAAGAACCCTTGGCCATCTCCAAGACAGTTGCCTTGATAGCTGTGAACTCGGTGTCGATAAAGACCTCGTCAGTCTCATCACCCAGTAGACAAGCCAGCACCTCACGAGCTTCCTCCTCGCGACCCTTCAGAATCAGCCAGCGAGGAGACTCGGGCAGGAACATGACAAATGCCAGAATAACCGCCGCAAAGAAGATCTGGAACGCAAGTGGAAATCGCCAGGCGACTTCGTTGGGATCGGTAAACATCAGACCAAAATCAATCCAGTAACTGATGGTGATACCGCAGGTAATCATGGCGCCCTCGATCATGACCATCTGTCCACGACGGTGCGATTTGCAACATTCGGATTGCCAAGTCGGAACAGTCGAAGTGTTGATACCATTACCGAAGCCAGTGACGAGACGACCCACGATCAGTTGGGCAAGATCGAACGCTGTGCATTGCAGAATCGCACCGATGACCATGACGAAAGAACCGAGGAAGATGGCCTTGCGGCGACCCAGCATGTTACCAATCCAGATAGTTGGAATTGAGCCAGCGAAACATCCCAAGTTGTAGGCGGCAACAGTGATACCCTGGCGAGTATTCTGACTGCTCTTGGCCGCCGCAGACCAGCCATCCATGTGCTTATCGGTGGTGTCAATGGTAGGGAAATACTTGCGAAACGAATCCAGAGTCAATAGACCACCTGTTACACCTTGATCATAGCCAAAGAGCAGGAAGTCCATGCCGGCCAGAAGACCAATGGCAATCTGGAGTTTGGTGCCATTGAGGCCCAAGAAGCGTTTGGTTGGCATCTTGAAAAACCACTGTTATTAAGCTTCAAGATGTGATAATCCTCACAAAAGAAAAGACCGAACCAGCCGGAAGAAAATGGCCACAGAAAAAGTGCTGATCCACGGGGGCTTGGGCAGGTTTAAAAAGACTTCACTGCGTTGGATGTCGAGGACCGTGACCTTGGGACCAGGGTTCTCTTCCACCACCACTTGCCTCTTCTCGTCCATGATCCACTCTCATGCTTTGATAAAGCCAGCAACACGGGCCATGGTTGGCTCGCAATCATCTCCGACACCATCAACGGCCCCGGACTCTCGACTGCATCTCACGCGGGCCTAACCACGCGAAGCCGCAGTTCCAATCGGGCGATGATTGGCGATGATGAGCCAGCGACGACATTTCGGCATCACCACTCTTGGTTAGTTGGACCTGGGGGTGTCTGGGGGCCTCCGCGTCCTCCAGCTTCAGGACTCAGAGGGTTTCGAGTCTATACGATGGGCCTATCAGGATACGCGTGGTGGGGTTCTGTTCTCTGGTTCTCCCCGCGACTCTCCGCCCCCCATAGAGAAAACAAGCAAACTGGGTCCATGGTTGCTCTCAATCTGGGGATTTTACCTTTCTGTGGGTGACATTGACCCTGTGCCTTGTGCCTAGCCTATCGGAGGTAACTCCCGTGGAATCCCACTGTGACTGAAAACAAGGCTATGATCAAAAGCTAATCAATCAGTGGGATGACTAGGAACTCACGGAATAATCGGGAGAACCTTGCGAAGCTGATATGAAATCCTGCACAAGTCACTTGGCGCCGAGAAAAGACAAGACAAATCAAGCCCTGAAATCAGCGGCTTGTCGAAATCTTCGCCTAACTCTATTCGTGGCAACTACGCTGTTCTGGTTTATTGTGGCGTCGGGTCTAGTCCGAAGAAGGACAAAGATTTGCGATGAAAAGGTACCGCCCGACGAATCCCTTGACACTGTTCTTTGGGACATCCTACCGTTTCAGAAACTCGACTAGTGGCGCGCACTATGGTCTTTTCTGCCTACAAAGGGGCTACTGTTGGCTGACTATGCAATCCGGCACGCAACTGCGCCATGAAGGACTGCAGCCACCCACTCCATCGCCCCGGAACAACCGAACTGGCTGTGCTGGCTCTGCTGACCGTGCAACCAATTACATATGACATCTCCACGGCGGTTGCGGCCGAAGTCCGGGGGATAGACAGTGCAACATTCCAAATCAGGCAGTTCCGGACGAGTTCCATGGGTTTAGTCTTTATGCGTTGGGCGCCGCTTCCTCGCCTGGATTGGATGCAGATGCACGCCATGTCCAACCTTGTCGCCCGCAATATTCTAGAAGCAGACGCCTGCGCCTTGCCATCGCCCCTGTCGTGAGACACGGCGCCACCGAACGCCTTCCCGTCTGCGACTGCGATCATCGAGCATGGGTTACTTGAGTTCCGGATCGTACCATGGCAGGTCAGTGAGAATGGATGCTGTGGCTCGCTTGAGCCCCTCCAATGGCAGGTTGGTATGGGGATCAACGGTGTCCTCGGGCGCAGAACGCGGGATGGGAGAATTCCGGCCAGCGCGAGAACAAGGCTACCAATTATTGATGATAGTCCGTCCTGTTCCGTCTACTGCAACCAATTTCTACATTCGAGCTGCGGTTTTCTTCTGCTGGGATCAATAGTAAGATCTGACATTGCAGATCCATGGTCTGTCTGATGCTGACATCGCGCAGAGTCATATGTTGGTCCACACACCTTCTGTGAGTGATTAAACGCAGTGCAGTGCACCTCTTAGATTTCTGTGGCTCAGCTTGGGCGATCAAAGCCGCGGCTCCACTAGTCCAAATAGATCCAAGGGGCGATTCAACAAGGCTGAAAGAACCGAGACTCAGTTGAGTTCTCAAAGGCTAAAGAGCGGGGTGTCAGACTTGGGAATTGGGAAATGGACCGGATTGCTTTGTGATTTGACTTTATGGCTTTGGCGTCGGGCGTCGAGGATTGTGTCACGCGATCCTGGGGATAGAAAGAACTATCTTCTAGAAGATTTTCGGTTTGCAGGTCTTGGCTGCTTCTCGAATCTCAGGCCAAGCTTCGCCAAGGTGATCATGTCAATCATTGGTTGCCAAGAATTGATTGTGTGCAGGGTATGTTTTTGACTCCAGGAGACTCCGGATATCGACTGGCGCGGGAAATGATTCGATGGATGTATAGGTTGACTTTCGGTAGCGATTGGTACTCATCGTGAAAGAATGTTGAAGAATGCTGAGTGAACCAGACAACAAATGGTTGAAGATAATGTTTATCGAAAACCTCGGAATGATCTTGATTCTTCTGCTGAAGTTTATCGATATAATACAAATAACAACAAATCCTACATGACGTTGATCCAGGAAACTCTCTTAAGTCCCCCAAGACATCTACAAACAATTTCTTGCGCCGTTCCTGGACCAAGACACGAAAAGGAAGTAAGCTAGGAACATTCTCCCGTCAACCAAGGATCTTGCAGAAGCTCCTTAGCAGTTGCTCTCTCTTCCGGCATCCAATTCAACGCCCTCCGAATGAATTTAAAAAAGCCCGATCTGTCTCTCAAACGACATTCAAGGTCTTCCATAGTCCGAGCCTCCGGTATAGACGCAAGACCCAGCCATTTCCCTAGCGATAGAGATTAGCATGAAACGTGAACATGTAGTCGTAAATTAAGTGCATCCGCATCTCAGATTCACGATACCTTGTTCATCCCAGAAGTCTGCTCTTCTCTCTGGGTTTTTAGCGAGGAATTCCACAGGAGGAGGCCCTATTGCTGCGATGATTTGGGCTAAATGAGCGGCGTCGTAGAGATCGCCGTCGTCGTCGCGTGCTGTAAATAGTCTTTTTGGCTCTAGAAGGTCCCATGCCTTCTCGCAGAAATGAAATTAGTTCTTGATCAAAGTGGTAGGAGTACTGCGGATTAATGTACTTACCGTAAGACCGACACTCCATATATCCACCGGATAGCTCCAGCCTACATAAAGTAATGTCTCAGGGGCACGGTATTCCAAGGGCATGATATCTCCACCGTGCGGTCCACGGCCGATTCTGGCTTCGCCGAAGTCGGATAACAGCATTGGTCCTTCCTTAGGTCGCATCAGGCGGGAGAGGTAGATTGTCCGGGTAGGAGACACTTTTTTACGGGGGACCGGGTCGGTGTGTTCTTTCTCTTCAATGGACTGAAAGATGCTGTTCTCAAAGACACCAAGGAGCATATTCCCGGGGTGGATATCTAGGTTAGACCAGTAGCGGTAAGGATCGAGCTATAAAGAGTTTGTGGATAGGACATACCGGTATGGACAATCTCTCCATGTCCATGTAAGAAATCAAGAGTCTTCAAGAGCTCAAGAATAGCACCTCTGACAAAGTCTTCGTCGAATCCTTCTGGGCGGAATAACACTTTCATATCGCGAAGGCTCATCTGTGCGGGCTCAAAGACAAGGACGATATGGTCGCCATCAGGACCATTAATGATAAACGAATCCAATAGTCTGCGTATATTGCCTCGCCCTTCATGTGAACTGTCTGTTATACGACTGGCCATATGGTGGTATGATGGCAGTTCACGGTGCACTAATGATGTACGCACATAAACTTTTAGCGCGACGTACTGGCGTGTTCTATACGAATTAGTTTCAGCCATACAACAATGGAGTGTTATAATGCATGCCTTAAGTCTCGAGCTAGCCAAGTGGTAGATGACGAACCAAAGCCAAGCTTTGCAATTGCTTGATAGCGATCCTTAAAGACCTCACCCAGATGAACGGGATAAAACCGGTCTGCTCTATAATCAGGTAGTTCTTCCTCTTCCACCAGCTGATCAGCCTCGATATGTGTGTATCCACTGGTGGGAAACGCCCGTGGCTTTTCTATAGCGCTTGGTATTGATGTTTTATTCTGTGAGCTGGATGTAAACTCTCTCGGCGTAGAAGTGATTGCAGACCATGGTGAGGACCTTCTAACTCGTGTGACAAGAGGGTCTCGGACCTGGGGATACATGCGAATGCGACCCAGTTGACAGTGAGATTTAAGGGCCAGAGCCCTCTTTATAATGAAGACCATTGTGGGATGGAGGTTTGCCAAGTGAAGGTAGAGTACTCGCTACCTCAGGGAGCGAGGCGGTTTCTGATTTCGTCGCGCAGCTGTTCAAAACAAAGGTAGACATAAGATCGTGATTGGTCAGCTGTGCGCGCAGTTTTGGCCAATCATAATGCCTAATGTTGATGACCAGAACGTAATATTTCAATGCGGTACACTGCATTTGAGAAGACTGGCGTATGCCTTTCATTTATTCAAAGTCGTAGGGGACAATAACCTCGATCTCAGAAGAAGAGGTGCAGTAATACAATGTTTATGTGGTATCAAGGGAGAATATTTATTCTTTAACTGATGGAAGTTATATATCTCGAATGTCTGATCTAAGTTGTTGACTCAAATAAATACTGGTTATTATGTTTAACCAAGACAGTAATGGCTGAGAAGTCTAGATGCGATGATCCAAACAGCCAGAATCCCTAAGCCAAAGTGCACTAACCAATCATAACCGCAATTAACTCAATTTAAAAGTACACTCGAAAAATCCGCAAATGGTATGTTCCATCATCTAAACGATCCCAATGTGATTATCTGCTCAAACCAGCAGACCCAATACTCTCGACAGCGATACCCAACTTTGTCATCCGCGGGACATCGATGATGCATCTGCCGTCAAATAGCCATTTGGGAGATTTCATCTCAGATGAGATCCTCTTCCAATCTAGCTGCTGCTTAGGCTTGTAACTGGCTCCAGCGTCTGGCTCGCCGTAGCTGGTTCCTGATTGGCAGTCAGGACAGTCAGCCGCACAGTCCGGTTCAGTCTGGAAACAGTCACGAAGAGCATCGGTGACACCTAAAGTGGCAGCGAGAAGCCTAGGACTGGGAGGGTTTGGTTTTTGACCCGTCTTTTGACCAGCTGGAGTCTCTCCCTGGGACTTGGAGCTACCCGAAGTGTTGTCTGAGTTTTTAAACTCATCAAAGTCTGTAACAATCAAAATGGCATTGGAGCCGGCGCACGCCTCATAGGCGTCCGAGTAGATTTTGACTGCGCCGCCATCGTCGCTGAGCACCGGAGGCCCGTTTTGTAGCGAGCGGATCTCGTTCTCGATAACAAGGGGGTTGCAGCAGGGATCAAAGATTGCAATCTCACGGGGATTTTCATCTAGCAAAGTCTTGATGATTTCCAATGCTGGCGCTTCACGGGTGTCGGAGGTATTCTTCTTGAAGGCGTATCCCAGCACAGTGATCTTCTTAGTGACCAGCGTGCTGTTCAGTCTTCGAATAACTCGAGTGCTGAATCGGTTTCGCTGGTATTCATTCATCTCGACCACCTGGCGCCAGTATTCACCGACTTCTTGCAGTCCCAGTGATTCGGCAAGGTACACCAGGCTCAGAACGTCTTTCTTGAAGCAGCTGCCGCCAAACCCAATACCTGCGCGGAGGAACTTGTCACCAAGGCGCGCGTCGCTTCCAATCGCAGCGGAGACCTCGTTGATCTCAGCACCGGTTGCCTCACAGATGGCGGAGATACTGTTAATACTGCTGAGACGCTGAGCGAGCATCGAGTTTGCGACCAGCTTCGCGAGCTCTGAAGACCATACGTTCACGGTAATGATCCGGGAACGATCCACCCACGCCGTGTAGACACTGGCTAGTGTCTCTGCGGCGGAACGTCCTTCAACAGTTGTCGCTGAACCGATGATCACTCGGTCTGGACGAAGAAGATCCTGCACGGCAGTGCCAGCAGCAAGAAATTCAGGATTCGAGAGAATCTCGAAATGAGCACCTGGTCTTTGGATTTTGATCTATAGCCAGGATTAGCGTATGAAATAATGAGAAGCAAATTGCGCATACCATATCCTGGATCATCTGCGCCGTTCTGCATGGCACGGTACTCTTCTCCACAATGATCGTATCCTCCTTTGCATGGCGAACGACCTCCGCCGCGACAGCCTCGAAGCTCGTCATATCGGTAGCGCTCCCTTTCCCAGCCCCACGCATCTTGGTGGGTGTGTTTACCGCGATAACGACGATTTCAGACTCGCTAATGCAGCGGGACACATCTGCCGAGAAAAAAAGGTTCGCTTGACGAGGTGTGGCTGTGTTGTTGGACTGTTGGTCATCTGCGTCTTCAGAACTCTGTAGCCCATCGCGGGCGATGCGAACCACCTCCGCCAGACCAGGCTCGTAAATTGGCAGATGTCGCGAGTTCCACCTGCGGATGCGACGATCATCTTTATCCACGACTGTCACTTTAATTTGAGGATTGTTAAATGCGATCAAAGCAGCTGTTGGTCCGCCCACGTAGCCTGCGCCGACGAAGCAGATGCTGCGGATGGGTCTTGGTTGGATGGTGGACTCTGCAACATCGTCGAGTTCTGGGGTGATTCGCGTCTCACCCGAGTCGACATCTTCCTCGTCTGGAGAATCTTTCAGAGCCGGACTGTTGCCTCGATCCGGAGTGGTTGGGACCGTGGAGGAGGCAAGGGAGTTGTTGGTCTCTGAATCAACTACTGAAGCGGGGGCGGGCATATTCTTTGTCTGCCGCAGGGTGAAGTGGTATGCAAGGAACAAAGTAATGTGATAAGGGGAAAACAGAAATAAAAGGAAAGGAGACCTGGAGGAAACTCAAATATCCAAAGTTAATGGCATCAAAGGCGGAGATGCTTCGAAGCTCCGTTCATTGAGATGCCAAGGTCGACAGAGTGGTGGAGATTGGAAGTAGGATTGGACCATCTTTCTTTACAGTAATGCAACATCTCCGGATTTGCCCGTCTGCTCTTGGACCTGGATCCAGCTAGAAGGATTACAGCTTGGTGCTCGTTGGTAACTCGTGTCTTGTCAGTTTCTATGTCGGGACTGAAGGCCCTGTCATGCCGTTCTGGTTCATCCCTTGAAGCATCTGCTGGACCCCTGATGCCATGAAGGACTGATACTCTTGTAATGTCATTTCCATGCTCAGCCACCCATATGAAGATCTCAGCACATGTACAGTTGAGTGGTCAACAATACTGTACCAGACTATCCCTCAAGGGGCTATGACAACCCCACCGAGCAGAAAGAGCTGGAGCCTTTAGCCTCAATGGGATTCAATGTTTCAGAGGAACCATCAACGCTGATCATAGTACTTAAATTGGTGGAGATCGGAGATTCTTCCTGAAACCTGCAAGCTCGAAGCCGTAGCAGACAGAGCTCCAGACTAATCGCATTGTTAGTACCGAGTACTTCGCAACCGGACATACCACCAGTCTCCCTTGATCAGAAAAATGATAAACCCGAGTCCGATGAACAATTCTGGCATTGGAATTCGCCATCAACGATATAAAAAGCCGGACGCTGCACATGGGTGACATGCGGGGAAATGATTGGCAGAGCGCGTAAATTACACTTCCCCACTCGTTACAGTACCGGTCAGCCCTACTTGCTTCATGTTCCTATCCGAAGCTGCCGGTGCAAGCCCCATACACTAAAGTCGGACAGGAACCGATCTGGACTTGACTTGATTCTTCGATCGCGTGCTGAACCCTGAAATGGTATTTCCAGTGTCTGCACCGGTGCAAGCGTGATCGATCTAGATTTTGCTTTTCCGGCCATATCACCGCATTGCGGCCTGACTAAATCACTAATTTGCGCGTTCTTTATACAAAAAGATCGAGGTGTCTCGAGGCTCATCTGCATTTGCAAGATTCGGTAATGGCCGCCGCCAAGATATAATTAGTCGTTAGGCCTCCGCTCCGTCCGATACCCGGGTGCACTAGATGTGTCCGCGGTCTCTAGCGGTGCTCGGATCGCTAGCCCTACAGGATTCAGGCGGCTCCATCGTATGTACTACTGTAGCGGAGCTGCAATTCCCTCGTGCCTTGGCATCGGTCCTCACGAGGCAAGTTTTTCATGATTTGGTCGCTTGGATGTCTCGGATAGGTGGGCATCTCGGTGGATTTCCGATGATGGGGCTTGGAAATCTCTCCGTGGCAAGGAAATTCCTTTGACTTGAATTTGTGCCAAGTTATGGATATCACAATGGACCCCGCTGTGAATTGCGCTGCCTGGAGCACCTCGTCATGATTGTAATTGTGATGCACTCACGAGGGTGCTTACTTGTTTTGTCTTTCAAATACATGTTGAAAAATGCACCTAGGTACTATCCTTGATAGTATTTATGAAAAACAGGGATGGGAAGGTGTGAACAAATGGAAATTATGTGTATAGGAAGGCTGACATGGCGGGGCGCCAATCCTGATAGTTCGAGTTGACAGGACATGGCTGAAACGGTATTCTGATACGAGAAATGCCAATGATTCAAAATGCATTATGATACATACAACGCCACAAATGCTAATCAAGACGAGGCCGCACGTTTTGCCTTGGAGTCCAGTTCAACCTTGCTGAAAAACGCACAGCCCGCAAATACCAAGAGAATCCCCAGTCCGTTGAGAATGTTGATAGAAAAGTCGTGGAAGAGTATGATTCCCAAGGCCAATGTGAGTGCCTGTTTCAGATTCCCCGCCACGGTAATTGTCAGGGCGCCGGCGATTTTGTTCGTCTGGAATGATGAGACGTTTAGCACAAATGCTAGGAATCCGTTTCCAAGGAGGAAGGCGATGGTGACGAGAGTGGCAAAGAAAGACCAGTTATGGGTGCGTTCGGTCAAGGCTTCTGACACCACGGAGAATTCACCGGCAATAATGGCAAAGAGGAAAGACTGAAGCGCCGCGAGTGGAGACATCCGGAAAAGAAGTTCCATTGACGGAAGCGCCAGAGAGCCGGTCATCAAGCGATTAGTCGTCACGGTCTGTGAAGATCCAAAATTAGCGTTGATAGTATTTCCAGATCGAATGTTGTACCTTGACTGCAGCCAGAATCACCCCACCGACTGTCACCAGTAATCCAACCCAGGTGAAGTTGTAGTTGCCCGCCGTACACATTCCAGCACCGGCGACGATCGGGATGAGGGAAAGATAGGTAGCCGTTGCGTAGGACCGCGAGAACCAAAGACGGTAGATCACGACGGTGAAAAGAGGGACCGTGTTGCGGATGATTTGGAAAAATGCCAGAGACACCAGGGATCTATACAGGTTAGAAAAGATTTCAGCAAGCTAGCAGGCACATACAATGATAAATTCGACATGGCAATGTTCGATGTGAACAAGACCGAGAACGCAGCCAAAATCAAGTGTTCCCGCCGACCCAATGTCGAGAGCTCAAAGTATCCCATCTTCAACATGACCAAAGTGCCGAGTGCACTGATGGAAGTATGTAGACATGTCAAGAGCCACGGAGCATGAAACTACCATCTCGTCAGTAGAGTAGATCACGCGAGGTCAAGACGACTCACCGATCCCAAGACAAATTTGTTATAGATCGTGAGGGCCATACTAAATCCAAAATAGGCCGACAGCCATAAAAACTTCAACGTCGTTGGGGTCTGGTATTCCGGCTCGGAGGCATTCTCCAACTCAGGCTTTCGATTTGCCTCGAGATCATCCACATCGGTGACCGAGTCATTCTCCGAGTCACTTTCACCTCCCAGCAAAGCCAGCTCTGCATCTTCCTGTGGTGGTTGTTGTTTCTGGGACATGATGAAGGACTATCGCCCGGAATCTCGCATCACCCAGTTGAGCACGCGAGAAGCAAAAGGTCAAGGGAAATTCCCCAGCGAGAGAATTATTGATAAATTGACCGTACAAGTTACCATCACGGTGGGTCGATCATGTACGAGTAATTCGTATTATAAATACGACCCACCGATCGACCCAAGACAGGCCAGCCCTACTTCCCCTAGAAAAGGTGCAACTCCGCGCTGTGAAGTGGCACCATGCGCCACGAATGCCAATGTCAACTAGGATCCAATCAATATCCCTCGTGCGCCCCCCTGGAAAGCCTGGGGAGCCTTATCTGTGTGTGCAAGGGCGTGCCATTAAGCGGAAGCTTCCGCTTGCATCGTTTGCCGGTGCTGAGTGGGATTATTGGCACCACTCGTATCCTCGTTTGGGTCTTGGCTGTGGGGAGTGAAGGACTTGCATGTGAGTGAATCCGTCAGAGGTTTTCAGCTGCGATATATTGTCGGTCCTAGCATAGAGACTGCCGTCTCTTTTCCTGATTTGAAATCCACTCCAGAAACACCTAGCGGAAGGAGATGTGGTTAAATCGCTGGTACTGGGCTGGATTTGGATTCCTGCTCGTGACATTCTTCTCGGTGATTGCGCTCTTTCAAAATGGTCCTCCCGCCGTGAAACCGACTTTCCACCCAAGTTTCTACCCGCCAAAGACCCAAACATCAGGGTCGTCCGAGGTGTCCACAGGAACGTCCAGATTCCATCTTTTAGTACCTGCCAGTGGCAATCATTTTAGACTATGCCGTGCGATTGCTTCTTCGACTGCTCTGGGTTATCCGGTCCCCGTCTTCAATGGTTGGATGAAGGAGGGCGACTTGGATGCATCCAAGACTCATCTCGCAAAAGTTCGCACGGTCTTGCAATACTTGGAGAGCTTACCGGCATCAGCCGACGAGGATCTCGTGTTGATGATTGATGGTTACGATGTGGTTTTTCAAATCCCGCCTGATGTCCTGATTGAGCGGTACTTTGCCATCACCAAGGCTGCCAGTGTGAAGATTGCGTCGCGATTTGGTGTCGATGCAATGGACGCGCTGGCCGGGGATGATGGTCCGCGACAGACTATTCTCTTTGGGCCTGAGAAAACTTGTTACCCCATTGAATGGCCTCGCGTTGGATGCTGGGCGATTCCGGAAGAGATTGGAATTCCCAAGGGCGCATATGGACCGTTTGATGGAGAACTGGACCATAATCTGCCTCGATGGTTGAATTCCGGTACGATCATTGGCCCTGCTCGGGATATGCGACGGATGTTTGCAGCGACATTGGAGCGCATCAAGGCGACATACAACCCCGACCACGAATTCAGCGACTCGGATCAGATGTACATGAGCGATCTGTGGGGGGAGCAAGAGTATTGGCGTACTGTCAAAGAACGTGAACTGTACTTCCACGGCGAGGTCGATCCCAAAGATATTCTGCCTGATGATGGCATTGAAAACAAAAGTGTCCCCGTGAAAACGTCAAAGGAAACCGAGTTCCACATCGGTGTCGACCACCGGGCTGCTCTCTTTCAGACTCGTGCGGGATCCGATCCTGTTTTGGATCTTCTCCAATATAACGAAACGAAATCAGGTGTAGCAGCGGCATGGGTATCGACCAATGTCAGCGACACTCCCGATTTCAAGCCTTATTTGATCCGGCTTCCAAATAACCTGGCCAATTCGATCACTCGGATTTTGAGCACCATTTCCAACGCGGTGACCCATATCCCTGCCGTGACCGAGTTGCGTCTAGGAACAAACATCGTCACAAAGAATGTCTATGGTTCTTTTCATTCCACCGGTGGCAAAGACTACATTGATGAATTGTGGTCGAAACTTTGGTTCTACCCGTATTTACGACCGCTGTTTGAAGTGGCCATCAAAGGGCTCAAAGAGGAACGACCGATCGGATCTGTGGAAGGGCGCACTTGGATCCCTGCTCACACCTTGCCCAAGAATAGCAGCAATACACACGACTTTAAAGCTGCTGGGGCTTGGGCTGATCTCGACGGTGTTTGGTTGGCGTGGGAGGAGTTATGTGGAGAATTCGAAGAGGATGTCTTTGGTAAATGATTTCTATCTTCTGTACATTTATGCAAATTGTTTTCTGTAAATCGCATCGGAATAGAGTGTCTATTAGATCATCTTTTTCTTGAATAGTGACTTTCCATTTCAGCTAACGTTTGAAACAAAACCTCTTCGAGTGACTGTTCCTTTCGTCTCCTACTCTTTAACACTCCATTCTTTTTTTGGCTCTTGATCCTTTTTCCAGCCCAGACTCCTTTGACTGGTATTTCCTTTCATCTATCGCCTTCCCATCACTCAATTTAATTGTTAAGCTATACTTTATAAATCAATACGAAAACAAATCTTGTCTGCATCGATCATCATTTCTTCCAACGCCATCTCTACTATTTCCCATCACTAAACACAAGTCATCATGCCAGTCCAAACACGCAACGCCAACAAGAAAAGGCCAGCAACGACAGCGGCTGTGAAGAACGTTGCGAATAAGCCGACTGCTACTCCGACTGCTACTCCGACTGCTACCAGAAAGAATAAGCGCCCTGCAAGTTCGGTGAGTAGCATACAATCTAAGTTCTGAGATCAATCACTCATGGTCTGGTTAGGAACCGGTTGACTCCACAACGGGAAGGCAAAGCCTCCTCGCACCATGGAATAACTTGTACGAGCAAATCATCCAGGGCGTCCTTGAGGTACGTTCCCATCTCCATCTCGATTCAACCAGTCTAACACATAATAGGATGCCCAGTTGGCCGGGGATATTCCCCGTGGCGTCAATGCTGCAGTCATTGCAAAGCCGATCATCGAGGCACTGGATGTAAGTGACCACTGTTCTCGGGTGCGTTAAGAGTCCTTCTAATTTGATTCGATTGCAGGCCCACTTGTTCATCGAGTTTACGAAGAAACATCTAGAGCTATTGACTTCATCTGAGGAATCGGAGGAATCGAACGGGGAGCTTCAGGAGATGGTTGCTTTGTTTCGAAAGGAGAATATGATACTCAAGGAAGAGCTTAGTCGACTTAGTAATGCCGCTAGTGAGGAGACATCGAGCGACGAATCAAGTGATGAAAGTGATGATTCGAGCGACGAGTCGAGCGACGAGTCAGATGAAGAATCGGAAGGGGATGATGAGATGAGGTAGTTCTCATGTGCATGGTTTCGTTTCTCTTTCGGTTTCTGAGGAATGAGTGGCAACATATCCATGGTTCATTCATGGGATATTGGTAAGAATCTTTTCATGGACTGTTTTCTATCAGGTCTTGTGAAGGGTTCGTTGAGCTGTGGATGTGAATGCAGAATAGAGTTGTGATACAGGCTGAGCAGGTGCTATTCGCTTTTCTGTAGTTAGAGATGTACTTGAAATTCATCTGTTTTAGTGACGTAGGTGCTCTAGCTCGATTGAGCGTGGTAAAGTTTTGATCATGAGTAGAGACTCCGCTTCGGTGTAGTGAAATAGCATCAAGCTTCTTGTGCATGAGTAATTGGAGATAAGTTATTATCATTGAAACGGACAAGATCTGTTCGGCTTCTTGTTCAATTTTCCTTGTCAACTTGCTGGCAGAATTGGTATAAGAAGATCACGTTGAACGGCATGAGCTAAGTGGGAAGCTGCACTGAATAGCAGGCTGAACTTTCATGAATTGCAATTCATCAAATGAGCTGCAATCCGGTCAAAAAGAGCGCGGCTGCTAGTTTACCCACTCAGCTAGGAAGCCTCGTTTCGGGACATGGGGTTCGGCATGCCGAACCCAAGAGATTATCGATGCGCAATGACATATTAGCTGCAGATAATTTGCTATACACCGCTAAGGCATTCCAAGCTAAATCACGGAGGGCTATGGGCCTCGCAGACGAGGTATGACATGTGGGTGAACATGTATGGAATTAGATGACACCGACACGTTCGTCGGACTTGAGAGAAAATAGATGGGTCAGAGATGTCGTGTCTATCTGTATCCAGATAGTATGCCCTCCTAGGGGTGGCTCGATTCGGATACGATATCTCTGTGGTGGCGGGTCATGGCTCGCTCAGGGAGATTTTGATTGATGAGATTTCCACGCCAAGATTATCACGAACGCGGGGCTTTGTAGGTGACGACTGCTAGAAGACCGAGCGATATGGATAAATCCGAATGTATCGAATCATCTAAGCACACTTGTATCTTGGTCGTTGGTGGATCACTTATTGGTCGGGAAAGTATCACCGTGGTGGTCTCGCATTGTCTCTATTGGGACGATTGCAGTAGGTCGATGTAGATGACCCAAAAGATGCAGTGTTTCAAGCTCTAATTCCCAGGCATGATCGGCCGTCAAAAGTCGGAAGGATTACCGGACGGCCTGGATCGACTTGAAGAATGACTTCCCCGCACCGGCTCAACTTGCTGTTTCGCCTAGTTATATTAGCCTTCAGCCAGTCGAACAGTCCAAAGCAGTCGGAAACACCCTTCCACCGATGCAGACGCAGTGCCGGGGCAAAGGTTAAAGGGCCGTTGCACGCACTAATGCGGGGCGCTGGTCGAGTTATCAGCAGATGCATGCTAGGTTTAGCGGCTCGCGACTCCATGCTAACTCCGCCGCACGAAGGGCGATCCTGCGTGAAAGAGGGGTTCTCTCCAGCCGATCCTGCTTGTTCTGTGAATCGGGCTTCGCAGTGGTGGAGCCATGGAGGCTCTCGGGTCTCACGGACTCTGCTATATATAGCTGTGGCCCCCGCTCTCGCAGGCAACAATAAAGCCATTGGGGATGCAAGACGACCAAAACGAGTCCATGACGACGAGAAGCCGAGGCGCAAAGAGTCACTATCATCGAACGTAGTCGCGGGGAGATCAAGTTCGAACCACGCGTGCGGGTCTAGAATGGAAGCTTCAGCAAGTGGGAACGTACCTCATGTAAGGGGAGACACTAGTCAGCCGTTCCGCTCTTCCATCTCCTTCAATCCTCTTCCACTAGTTTATAAAGGCCCAACCCGTTGGAAACTTGGAAAGAAAATCTCCAGTCTGGATTCCAACCGCCGCCTGCAGCAGATCATCCTTTGTTTCCCCCCTGTTCCCCTCGTCCCCCGCATATTCCCACCCCGACACCATGTGAGTTCGGAGATCATGCAAGTCATACCCATAAGCTGACCCCTGCTCTTAGGCGTATCACCGTGAGTGTCATTCGCCCAGAGCAGGCAGACTCGGACATTATCAACCTCGAAGTCGGTGGCGATATGAATGTCGAGCTCCTCAAAGCCATCGTCGAAAGCGAGACCGCCATTCCACCCGAAGCCCAGCAGATCGTCTTCAATAACCAGCTCCTCGGGAATCCGGCACAAACATTAGATCAGGTCGGTATCGGCGAGGGGGATATGCTTGGTGTTCATGTCACCCTACGTGGACCACAGCCCGCCACAACCTCCCCCGCGGGGCCAAGTGCGCCCACCCTACGTCCGAATATCCAACCGCCCGCCGGCATGCCCGACCCGGAAACCATTCGACTACACATACTGGGAGATCCACGGGTGCGGGAGGCGGTACGAAGACAGAACCCCGAGTTGGCGGAAGCGGCGGACAATGCTCAGCGGTTTCGGGATGTGTTGATCTCGCAACAGCAACAGGAAGCTCGCATCAAGGCGGAGAAAGAGGCCCGGATGGCGATGCTCAACGCCGACCCGTTTAACCCGGAGAATCAGCGCGAGATTGAGGAAATCATCCGACAGAATGCGGTGACGGAGAATCTGCACAATGCGATGGAGCATCACCCGGAATGTGGGTTTTCTGGACTACACAGTATGCCATGATGGCCGGCTAATCGAGATCTCTATAGCTTTTGGTCGCGTGACAATGCTTTACATCCCGGTCGAAGTCAACGGCCATCGCCTCAACGCTTTTGTTGATTCCGGTGCCCAGGTAACTATCATGTCGCCTGAATGTGCGGTGGCCTGCAACATCATGCGGCTGGTGGATCGTCGCTACGGGGGTATTGCTAAAGGTGTGGGCACGGCACCCATTCTGGGCCGAGTGCATTCGGCCCAGATCAAGATCGGAGAGATGTTCTTGCCGTGCTCATTTACCGTGATGGAAGGCAAGCAGATTGATCTGTTGCTTGGGTTAGACATGTTGCGGCGGCACCAGGCGTGTATTGATTTGCGGCGCGGGGCGCTGGTTATCCAGGATCAGGCAGTACCTTTCCTGGGTGAAGCTGATATCCCCAAACACCTGACTGAGGAGTTCGAGGACGAGCCAACCGTCAAGGGCTCCGACGGTGCCGAGGTGGGAGCCCGGACGGGCGCCGTCACGCACCAGGCCAACAAAGAGGGCGAGTCATCCAAGTCCTCCGAGGCCCCCAAAATTAACATTCGCCCGGCGCCCGGGTCATCCTCGCGGTGGCCGCAGGATTCTATTGCCAGGATTACCGAGCTCGGGTTTTCCCGAGAAGAGGCGATACGGGCGCTGGACGCCGCCCATGGAGACTTGGAAGGCGCAATTGGGTTTTTGATCTAAGCACACAGCATTTACTCCCAGGCGTTATTTATCGAGGGGATTGGTTAATTTTGGGATGTATTTAGCGGGGCTGCTGTTCTCTTCTTCGCTTCTTGTTCTCTCGTGGTCATTTCTATTCTACCCACGCAATGACGGTGTACGATTCAGTGATGTTTACGCCTTAGCCGATCAATCGCGTTTGGACTTGGCGAGTTGTTTGCGCAATCGGAAGAACATGTCCAGTGTCATGATGGCACCTGTAGCTTGTCAGCCAGTATTCTTCCTGGAATCCTTTGCGACATCAAACCCACCCAGTGCAACGTATGGTCCATAGAGGGTGGTCAGTTGTTGTTTCTCAGCAATGGAGCGATCGGACCAGCTCCACACGTCGACGAGGCAGGTCAGGGAAGTGACAAAGGCCTCCACGCCGAAGATGAGCAGGTGAACGGGAACAAGAGGATGATCTACCTCATTTTTCATTCCGTTAGTGCATATAGATCTACTTCGGATCATCCTCATCCCGCGGGAATTTCACATACCGCGAAGCAACCCCCACACCGCCCACGCGCTCACCGGTACATGATACAGCAGCTCGATCCAGATAAACACCGAGAACCAAGTGGGTACGGGCCCTTCGAAAAACTTGTCTCGATAGGTGGCGACGTAGTACTCGCGCAAGCGCAGGGATAGGTCCGAGCGCAGGAAGGCCGGTTGCAGGGGGACGGTGTCAACCAGGAAGATGATCGGAAGGTGTGAAGCAAAAAAGAACAAATAGAGATAATCACGACGTAGCATGATTGGGTTGGAATGAACCGGAGTGTAGGGACTCCGGGAATTCGGGACGGGAGTGTGGGTAGCTTCTACCTACTCGGTACAAGGTCTTGAGTATTGACAGTTGAGGTTGGAACCGAGCTGGAGGTTCGGTTCATCAGGTGATGCTGGCGGGGCTACCGGCGATCTGGGACCATAATTGCTTTTTCGGGGAATTTAAGCTTAGTGGAGATCTCGGTCCACTACAGATGCTGTCATCGGGAACGAACGAGAAGGTCCCTGGATGCATCGAAGGAGAATGCGTTTTCACCTTCTCGACTGGGGGAACCAAAAATCACGCAACTTTGGATCGAGTGGGCTGTGTGTCCCGGCTCGGGCCTTGGAGGATGAGGGAAGGGTAAAGAAGACTCCACTTGGAGAAACGTTGGGTTACGGAGTCAAAGGGTAACAAGGTACTCCGTCCTTCAATTGCTAGTAGGGACTCCGATGACCCTCATTACATCACGCCGGGAAAAGGAAAAAAAAAGGTATGATGTATCCGTTCATCGGCATCTTATCTGCCGAGGAACTTTCCATTTTTCCATTTTTATTTTGATTTTTACTTGTATCTACGGATGTACCAGAATTGTGGATGAGGTCAAAGGCGGGATCAGACCGCATGTTTGTATCTCCACCAATGCCCATTGGGGCCAATAGCTACCATGGCGCAAATTCTCTTTTTCACGGGATGCCTGATACGGGACATGAGTTGGTTTTTCCCGGGTCGAAAGGTTGAATTGGCCCCATGCACTGATCACGGCAGATAACGCAGTTGGAATTCCGCCTGCATGTGCCTTATCGAGAAGGAGAAAAATGGGAACTAAATTGCGGCTTTGGGGAAGCTGATTTTCGGAGCGGTGAACATGTGGGTGTACCCCTTTTTCTTTTTCGTTACCTTATTACGATTTTCTGTTGAAAATTTCCTAGTTTTGATTTCTCAATTTTCTGGATTTTCCTTCCTCCACCTGAATTCCCAACTCGGAATCGACCGGGATCAGAGTGGTCTACACTTTGAGCTGTTCATCTCCTGCTGACCGCTTGTCTGGCGAACCACTTTGGGAGAGGCTTCCAATCCGAGATGAAAGGCAGGAGCTAGCGTTTTGAATGATGCACCTCGGAGGGGCAGACCGAGTACCTCATCCCCGAACGACGGGCGTACCTAGGATTATATATAGATCGAGATGCCATGTTCTCCCACTGTACTCTTTTTCTCTTCCTGCCCTAAATCGAATCATTCCCCATTCCTCTCCTCTTCTATACTATGCCTTCCTCGGCTCCCCTCATCCGGTCCAAGGCCAGCAATGGCCATAAGCCTGAAATCCCTATTAGCTATGACATCAACATCCCCTATGTTGACGTCGACCAACAATCGCATATTCATACTCCATACCCTCAATACCTTCCCACGTGGGATCCCATGTGGTTTGACCCGCTTCCACCGTTCGAATACGCAGACCCGGCACTACGGGTCAAGGATCCTTCCAAGAAAAACCTCCTTGGCCCTACTACCAAAGTCAATCACATTCAGCCCAACATTGGCAGTGTGGTCGAAGGCGTCCAACTAAACACTCTCTCTGACGCCGCCAAAGATGAACTCGCCCTGCTCATCTCCGAGCGTAAAGTCGTGGCGTTCCCAGACCAAGACCTGATCGATGCTGGTCCCGAGGCACAGGAATCTTTCATGCGCTATTTCGGCAAACCAAATTACCAGCCCGTCTCTGGAACTGTACGCAATCACCCAGCTTTCCATGTTATTCACCGTGACGGGAACCGCGATGAAATCGCCCGTTTCCTCGAAGCCCGCACTACAACTACCCTCTGGCATCAAGATGTCAGCTACGAGATTCAACCGCCAGGCTACGTCATGCTGGGTCTTCTCCAAGGCCCTGAAGTCGGCGGTGACACGGTCTTCGCCGCAACGGACATGGCCTACAAACGACTTTCTCCAACTCTACGCTCTTTCCTCGATACCCTAAAAGTCATGCACTCGTCTCGCAAGATGATCAATCACACCCGGTTAATGGGTGGTCTGGTCCGGAAAGACCCCGTCGACACACTACACCCACTTGTCCGCGTCCACCCGGTGACAGGGGAGAAATGTCTCTTCCTCAACGCCGAATTCGTCACCAAAATCCAGGGCATGAAAGATCCCGAAACGAAGTGGATGCTAGATTTCCTGATGAACCATATTATCACGGGTCATGATTTCCAGGCTCGTGTGCGATGGCAACCGCGTACGATCGTCATGTTTGATAACCGGTGCACGACTCGTAAGTTCTTTCCAAGGTTGTTTTTTCGCCCCGCGTTTCCCCACGGAACCGTTATTCCCGCGGTTCCACATTTCCAATGTTTACTTTTTTTACTTTTGTTTTCTTCTTTTTTTTTTTTTCGGAGATTCTCCTGTCTAATGCTGTTACAGACTCGGCCATTGTCGATTATCTGGATGAGGAATACGGTGCAAAGGCGCGGCATATTTTCCGGTTGATTGCGCTGGGCGAGAAGCCAATTCCGGTATATGACGAGTTTGAGGAGTGATGGTGGTCTTGGATCTAGACTGTGCTTTTTTATTCCCCTTTTGAATGTCGGGTGTTTCGGGATAGACTTATTTCTGGCTTGGTTTCGGGATTATATTTATCTAATTAGAATGTCAGCTCATTGCTTTCGCTTCATGGAATTGTCTTTTTCTTCTTAAGCTGAACTCTGAATTAGAGTCATGAATGCTGTTTTTGTCTTCTACTTAGCGCTCGTATAGAACAAACACATATGGGCCACGGGAAAAGGATCGCCCAGTTCATTAAACCATCTCCACCAAACGAGAAAAAAACGCCGCGGGTTCTCGGTGCCACTCATAAGTTACAAATCAAATCCCTCGCGTAGACAAGCTAGAACCTTGGAACCCCCGCCGATCCTCGGCACATTCGAGTATGTAAAGATCAGATAAAGAAAGAGGGGCCAGAAAAATCAAGGACAATTCACCCCAGGAGCTCCACAATCATTCGGTGCAGGTCCGCACTCCGCTCTCGTACTTCCGCGGTGTTTTGGGCTCCCTGCTGCAGCAGAACGAGAGATTCCGAGACCCGCTCGGCCACCTGTGATGAGCCGAATAGGAGACCGCCAATCCGGGCGCTTTCATGGAACCAGACCTCCAGCAGGTAGATCATGTCAATGGCGAGGAAACGACGGTTCGCACCGGAAAAGGGCACAGCATCCGTATAATACATGGATTCCAGGACGCCGAAGATGGGCTGGTGAGCAATACCGAGATCCAGGAATAAATCGATGATCCAGTGGTTTTGGGCGACTTGTCGCTGGCGCTCGAGCGAGTATTCCTCAAGTAAGGGGATAAGGGTTTGGATCGGGAACACCACTTCCGAAAGGCGCAGCCGACTGCCGAGGCTGCGGATTTTCTCAATGACTGCCTCGTACGGGAGCGGCCCATTGGCTCCATTCTCCGTTGACGTGTGGACGTCATCGATCAGCCGCCTCCATGTATCGTTGATGTCCGCGGTGTTGGCATGATTGGCAAGGTAAAAGACTTGCAAGCAGAGGTCATAGTAGCTGCCGGGGCCAGTGTATTGGTTGAAGATCTGTGGGTTCTGGTCAGAGGAGCCATAGGGCCAATTCAAAAGAGAACTCAACATACTGAACTGAGGTCCATCACAATGCCATCCACCTCCTGGAGAACTTGAGCTTTGCGGTCCGCGGCAATCCGGTCGTCGTCCTTCAGTCGCTGTAGCAGATCGTCCTGGACATTGGCAACATCAATGAGTTCCGATATTTCCTGAAGTAAGCGCTGCCGTGACTGGCGCTTCACATCGGATGTCAAGGTGGATGCGTTGGCACGGGCTCGGCCTAAATACTCGATGCGTCGGCTCAGCGACAGGGCGAACGAGCTCTGCGCGAGCTGCAGCTGAACCTTGGCGGCCTCAAAAAACCGTTCCGATTGCGCATAGTACCGCCACAGCAGATCGGCATGGGCGATGTCATCAATAGACTTGCGCTCGAGATAGGTGACTACGAAAGGCGACTGAATCTGCAAAAGGCGATCACTCCAGCCTTGCTCCAGGTACCAATCGTAGAGACTCGTCAAGAACACCTCGTCCTTGGAGCTGCTTATCACATGATATGCTTCGTTCTTGCGCCTGGCGATTACTGTGAGCATGCCGTCGATCTGCCCAGGGTCAGTCGAGGCAAGATCGTCAACGGCAATGATGACTTGAGAGATGAGGTCATAGCAGCGTTTGCGATAGTCGAAATAGTCCCTGCGGGTGTCCTGCTGTTTGGTGAGCGGCTGAATGTTGTAAAGGTGGAGTTGGAGGCGTAGGGGCAAAGGTACCTGTTCGGGACGCCCGTCCATAATCCAAGAAAGTGCATGGTTCGTTTTGTCGGAGCTCGAGGCGACCGTGAGGACCAATTGGATTGCACCTAGTCAAAGTCAGCACATGTCCTTCTTGAGATAAAGAAGGTACCAACCAGCAAAGAATTGGTTCGAAATATAATTCTCAACAGCCGAAACGAGATAGTCCATGGGAAGTTGTTCCGCCACCTGCTGGAAAAGGCTCAGACTTTCGTTTAGAAGGTTGCGACCCAGCTCGGAATTGACTCCGGCTTCCGTTGCTCGCTTGAGAAGCTCCTGTGCCTTGAAGATCACGACATCCTCGGGGCTGCAGAAGTTGCCGCATCGGCGCCGCAGGGCGTCAGCCACTGTCTCAACATTAGACCCCTTGGCGATGTTGCGATTCACAATGCTTTTGACCAGTTCCTTGGCAATATCCTCGCCAATCTTCGCGCTGAACAGTTCCTCGAATGTCAGATTAAGGAAGCGTTCTCTGGATTCCACGGGCAACGAGGCAACAATCTCTTCCACACGTTCATCAAAAAGGACCAACACGAAAGAGATGCCCTGGATGGTATGGGACAACAACTTCAAAAGAGAATGAAGCGCGCGATGCTCGGCTTGAAGGGCTGCTTCTTCCTGTCTGTTTGCTGCTCGGACCAGTGCCTCAGGTCCGCTGAGGCCCTCAATAAAACTCTTGTTGGCATCGAGGAACTCTTTCAACGCCGAGAGATGATGCTGAATACTCTGCAGCTTGGCGGGTTCCACTGACGCAGTAACCGTCAATGCTCCATTGTCTGCCGTCTTCGTCTTGGCAATCCTCTTTCTCCAAATCGATCGCACCAGTCTAGAAATGTACAACGCAATACCGGTGTGGCGAGGGGAGGGCCTCCATGCATCAATGGCCGCAGTGGGGTCAGCAACCGAATTTTCGTTGGTCGATGGTCGACCACCATAGTCGATGAAGACTCTTCGAGCAGACTCTAGGACATCAGGGTCTTTGATTCGCGTCATTCGTTGATCAGGTGAAATCTCCATGCCCTGGCCACAAGCAACCGCCAGAGCAGCAGCCAAAGTCTCGCCTCGACCGTAGCTGCGGATGAAGTTCTTAATTTCGGCCAAAAAGCTTTCCTCGCCAGCGCCTCCAGTCCGAGCCAAAGCAGCAAAGACATCTACCAAGCGGCGACGTCGAATGATATGAATCCCTGTGTTGGTCAAGATGGCAACTTCTGCGGCCGGATGATCAAATTGGAAGGCCATCTCATTACTGAATCCCTCGGCGATAGTCGGTAAGGGCGCTGAACAGAGGCCAATGTCTTCCGCTTTGCCAGTTAAGCTCATCCACATAGCAGACTCGGCAGCATTCGCTGTCAGAGCGCTCTCTTGCGAGCGAGCAATGCGGCCAGAGTCCGGGGACGAGATAAATAGGGTGTCTTCCCTCTGAGCGGGATCCTTGCACGCGAAACAGAAAAAGTAACCTGGGGGAAACCGTGCTGCCATTCGCGTAGGTACAAGCGATTGGATTGGCTGCTTGGGATCGGGGCGGTTCAAAGCCAATTCACCAGGAGCTTCAATGGGGGGAGTTTTGACATGCAGAGCCTGGATGCTTGTGGGCGCCTGATCACCGCTCACGGTAGCCATATAGGACTTCGTGCCACTGAGGTAGATACGGTATCCCGTTGCAGTCGTTGCGACCAGATGATACTGCGGCGCTTCCACTGCGGGGATTGGGCTTATGGAAACGATCTTGACTCTAGCGTTCAGGGTGTCGTGTGACGAAATGACGTGCCCAATATCCTTGTAGATCTCCTGGGCTTCTTTGGTAATAGCAAGCACAAGCGTGTCGTCGGACTTCAAGTGAAACACGCGAATGGTAGAAGAAGATGATAGTGTATAGAGAAGTTTTCGAGTGTCATCAATCACCATTTGCTCCACGTGCTCCGGTGTTCTTTGTGTTAGGTTCGTCAAGCTCAGGGAAGTGGTAAAGCTCAGTGATGGGGTGAAAACCGACAGCCGGTTGCTAGTATGATTGACCTTCGCACATCGACCCTGGAACCATCGCTCCTCTTGTGAATATTTGAGTTCGTAAACGTCGTTGTCAGATGTGCCGCCGAAGAAAATGCGACCGGACGAATCCGAGGACGCAAAGGAATGGATATCCAGCCCGCGGATAGAAACTGCCATGCCAGTTTGATACAGCGACACCTGCATGCTCCCCGCTGGTGTTGTTTCAACGCCCATGCCCAACAGAATCACATCGGCCGTGGTCGACACTACCAGTAAGTGAGTAATAGCCGGCAAGAACACCCCGGCGCGTGGTTTGACAAGCTTCACCGCGTTGATGCTATTTGGCTGATCTTCAAACCCGACTAATTGGGGGTTCGGGTGCGTGAAATCCCACAAGTAGAGCGCGTTGTCGATGGCCACCCACGCGTGGTTCAACTCGGCGAACAGACCCATACTTGTCGAAACCTGCGCGCGATTATATTGTTCAAAAATCTGATCGGGGATATTGTACATTTTGACTTTTTGAAATGGGGCCCATGGCGAAGACACCGGGATATCGTATTCGAACGACATGCGCTCTGATTTAAGACGGCAGATCAGCAACTAGGCACATCTCAAGTGTAGGAAAAGCCTTACGTGACAATGTGTTATCAAGATTTGGGTAGCGCGATTCTTGATTCAGGGTGTCGGTGATTGTCCTCGCTCCGCGTTCCTCGTCCACCGAGTTTTGATTCTGTGCCTTCGAAGCCAGCGGAGGCATCCTGGGCAGCGCGGGTAGTGGGAGCGCTCCCGATGCGGTGGGAGCTGCAGGTACATTTCGAGGAACAGCCGGTGTCTGCAGGAAAGCTCCAGGGAGCTGTCTCTGTGGCGTCGCCGGAGGTTGTTCTGGCAGGGTCGGGTACGACATATCGGCCGCAGCTGGGGAGGGGAGGAAGAGAAAATCTCCCCGCTTCGGAGACCAATGTCAAAAAGTCTGCCTGTAGAATCAGATGATGTGCGCGATCTGTCGCAGGAAGAGGATGTGGAGGGAGAATTGGCGGTGCGAAGAAGAAGTTCGGTATTCAAGTCTCTGCGGAAACTCAAGTCAACAATTCAATCGGTCCGTGCACTCCGCTGATCTTCCGCCTTTGCCTTGTGCATGTTTTGAGCTCCGCATCTCTTTCTCTATTGTTCTTCAATTGCTGCCTACTTCCCACAATGCGTCCTCTGACTCGATTGTCTGTCCGTGTACCATTGCACTCTGTGCGATGGAACTCCACTGGCCCGGCCTTGCCTCCATTAATGAGCACTCTGCGAACCGACCTCAAAACTGCCATGCGAGCCAAAGACACCACCAGGTAAGATCAATGATCCAGCTGTTGATCTTCCATATTCACTCACTCAATTTAATCTGCCTAGACTCAATGTTCTTCGTGCTCTGATCTCTGAAACCAACAACGCCGCCAAAACCACCTCGCCGATCCAGACGGATATTCAGCTCTTATCGCTGATCCGAAAGCGAGCTGCTGCTGCCAAAGAAGCTGCGGAACAGTTTGCTGCTGCCAGTCGATCCGATCTCAAGGAGAAAGAGGATGCACAGGTGGCTGTTTTGGAGGAGTATGCAGGTCAAGTCAAGACCCTCAGTGCCGAGGAGGTGAAGGCAATCATTACACAGCAAATCACGAGCATGAAAGAGGCCGGGGAGAAGCTAGATGTTGGACGTGTTCTCAAGGCTATCTTTTCCCCCGGTGGTGCTTTGGATGGTAAGCCCGCGGACCGTAAGGAAGTCGCTGGCTTGGTGACCGAGGCTCTTCGTTCATAAATGGTGCTATAAAAGATTCGAGCTCTGTATACTAGTGTGATAATAGATATATCCCCTCTTTGTATGACTTGGTTTCTTTTAATGGCTGCGTAGCATCTACACAGATATATACATTGGAATGTCAGCAAACTCGGCCGGTCCACTCTTATCAAGTATCGCCCGACAAGCAATCTTTGTCCGAACCAACACTTTCCCGCGGGAGAGTGAAGACAACAATGGCCCTCCGAACAGCGAAGCGAGACCTGCGGAAAAGGATGCGCGAGGTATTCCAGAAGCTCTCAATGCCGTCGATCGCTCAACAATGTCAGTTGTCAGTTCTTGTCTTCGGTGGTGAGATCGCAGGCTAACCTGGTCATAGCCGGAGTCGCCACGAATAAGCTCCTGTCATTGGCCGAATATCAAAATGCAAAAAGCATTGCAGTGTATTTGTCAATGCCCAGTGGAGAGCTGTCGACCAGCAAGATCGTTCAGGATGCATTGCAGCATGGGAAGGACGTATACATTCCTTATATCCACACGGCCGACAAAGTGTCAGTCATGGACATGCTTGCACTCGAGTCTTTGACTGAATTCAATTCACTACAACCTGACAAATGGGGCATTCCCTCGTTACAGCCTGCGCAGATTCCTGGGCGCCGCAATTGCTTTACGGAGACGGGACTAGATTTAATTGTCATGCCGGGCATGGCTTTTGATGATGGATTTCGTCGACTTGGGCATGGTAAAGGATATTATGACCATTTCCTGACACGATACTCTAAATGGAGCAACAAAATGCCTTTCCTCGGTAAGAGCCAGAACCATTCAAAACCAAAACCCCGTTATTTTCCCATTTTCCCCAAAAACTAAACTCCGGTGCTAGTTTCCTTGTCACTTCACGAGCAGCTGCTCGCCGAGGAAATTCCCGTAGTGGAGCACGACTGGCTGATCGATGCGATCGTGGTGGGCGATGGGCGGTATCTGGACCGCAGGGTGTAGTCGACTCGAACAGGTGATAAATCGACTCGAACGAAATAGATCAAGCATGAAAATCAAACGGCAGCAGCCTGAATCAGGGACACATTGTCCCCCTTAAGCAGGATCTGACCTGTTTCGCGATCACCGTCAGTTTCTCTTGCTTAGCCACTTCAGGCGCAGACACAAAAAAGCATACCAAGTGGCCTCCGCTTCTCCTCCTCCGATTTTGTAGCTAGACGCACCTCCACCGCATCATCAATGACTAGATTCATGAACTCGTCAAATCCCTAGAGCATAGGTCAGTTGATAAGAACCATTCAGCTTCAACGAGCATCAACTCACCCGGATCTTGCCCTCAATTCGGAAGGCCAGCTGCTCGTAGAGCCAAATGCAAACCGTGCTGCGCTTCTGCAGCAGGCTAAAAATAAAATGAATTGGAGCCAACAATGTCTTGCGGCCAGCCATGGTGATGTGAGTTGGGAGTTTTGATGGAGCGCGCGGTTTTGGCGGGAGAGAAAGTCAAGCTCTGCGTCCCGTGATTCGAGCGTACGGGTAATGTCACAGGACAACATCCCACCATCTCTCATCTTCGCACTCTTTACGATTCCCCGACTTGGTCGTTTCTCTCCCCCTGTCTACATTTGAGTGTCGTGATTTTTCTTTATATGCTGATCTGGGACTGTTGAACATTGAGCATCGAAGATCCCACTTTCCCCTCCAAAAAATGGCCACCAAGGATAGTGGGCAGCCATTCGCCCCGGTCCTGGCGGCCGTCGCGACAATGCAAGGGAATGTGCCCAAGTCTGAAAAGACACAGGCTCATGAATTCTTGGAGAAATTCCAGAAGTCGGTAAGGCGCGAGTATCTTCCGGTCGCCAATATGACTCTTACTGACGTGTCTGCCCGAACCCCAGATTGAGGCCTGGACAACAACGCATGCTCTATTACAGTCGCCGGATGTACCCATTGAAGCCAAATTGTTCGCCGCAACTACATTGAAAGGAAAGGTTGGTAGCCTGGAAGGGTGGCATAGCGTATGCGGGGTTTGCTAACCCCGCCACAGATTGTATTTGACTTGGACCAGCTTCCCGCCGAATCTGTTTTGGCCCTACGAGATTCCGTCCTCAATCTTTTGGTGGCATTTGCGGCGGGCCCGCGACCCATTCAGACTCAACTATGCGTGTGCTTGGCAAGTTTGGCTATCCAGATGCTCGCGTGGAAGGATGTTTTGGCGACCGTCGGCTCGGCATTGGGCAACACTGCGGGGGACTGCGTGTTGGAATTCTTGAAAATCCTGCCCGAAGAAGTAACCGAGGGCCGCAAGATCAATCTCAGTGTATGGTTTTCGTATCTTCTTTGATTCCTTGGGAATTGTATTGACTTGATACAAAAATTACAGGAGGATGAATTGACCGAGCGAACAAAGGAGCTGCTGGAGGACAATGCGGAGCAGGTATTGCAATTGATGATTCAGTACTCGCAATCGTCACGTACGTTTTTACCTCCGATCAGACAAAATTGGAATGCTCGTGACTGACTCATTGGATCATTTAGCCTCTGCTGCAACCAACCCGCGTCTTTTGGATTGTATTACCTCATGGCTTCGCGAGATTCCGGCCCCGAAAGTCGTCGAATCGCCTCTGATGGATGTCATTGTGAAGGCATTGGATAATGACGTATCATTTGATGCCGGTGTGGACTGCATGTGCACCCTTTACCGAGACACTAAAGATGTCAACGAGTCTCTTTCAGTCATCCAAGCGCTTTACCCGCGTCTGATGGCCTTGCGTCCCAAGATAGCCGAGACGGCCGAAGCTGAAGATTTGGAGTCGTTCAAGGGAATTACACGGCTGTTCGCAGAGGCAGGTGAAGCATGGGCGGCGCTCATCGCACGACTCCCATCTGAGTTCCGCGGTCTGGTGGAAGCCGTCCTCGAGTGCTGTGCGCGAGACTGGGAGCGTGATGCGGTCTCACTGACCTTCATCTTCTGGTACGAGCTTAAGCAGTACATTACAATGGACCGGTTTGCGGAGGCGCGTGTGAACTTCCAGGACATTTTCTCGCGACTCGTCGATATCATGGTCAAGCACCTTGAATATCCCAGCCCCGAAGAGGACGAGACTGATTTATTTGACGGGGATCGTGAGCAGGAAGAGAAGTTTCGTCAGTTCCGCCATTCCATGGGCGATGTCCTGAAGGACTGTTGTGCTGTCGTTGGTGTCACTGATTGCCTCGGCAAAATTTATCAACTCATTCAACAATGGGTCGGTAAATATGCATCGCAGGCGACTAATGAGCATGTTCCTCATTGGCAGGAGCTAGAAGCGCCTCTCTTCGGTCTTCGGGCCATGGGCCGCATGGTCGACCCCGTGGAGAGCACTGTGCTCGGCCAGTTGATAAGCTTGATCGTGCAGATCCCTGACCAGGAGAAGGTGCGATTCCAAGCTATCATGGCTCTAGCCC
This sequence comes from Penicillium sp. PG113-03A, assembly GCA_037042135.1. Classification (NCBI taxonomy): domain Eukaryota; kingdom Fungi; phylum Ascomycota; class Eurotiomycetes; order Eurotiales; family Aspergillaceae; genus Penicillium; species Penicillium sp. PG113-03A. The sequence goes on from JAXQJW010000158.1 coordinate 433,558, forward strand.
GTTACACTGAATGGACAGCAAACCATCCGGAGACGCTGGAGGCCCAGCTGAACTATGTAATTTCAGGCTTCCAGCACGCATCGCAAGAAGTGATTCAAGCAGCAGCGCTCGCTTTCAAGTTTCTTGGCACGGATTGCCAAAAGCTTTTGGGTGGCCATATCAACCAATTGCACGGCTTTTTCGAACAGGTTCTCGACAAGCTGAAGCCCGCCAGCCAGGAGGAAGTTTCCGAAGGTGTTGCTGCTGTTGTGTCTGTGCAGCCCCTGGACAAGATTTACGAGTCTTTCAAGATGTTCTGCGACCCCATTATGCGCCGAATTATGAACCTTGCCAACAATGCGCAGGATGAAGAGGGTCAGAGAGCTGTGGCTGATCATCTGCAGTTGATTACCATCTTCGTGCAGGTGGTGACCCCAATTGTTGCTCCTGGAGAGGAAAATCCAGCTGTTAGATATTGCGGTGAAGTTTTACCCATCATGACGACGATTGTCATGAATTTCCCTTCTTCCACTCCCATTTTGGAACGAGTTTGCCGATGCTGGCGCTATATGATTATCTCATACCGAACTGCCATGATCCCTCTGCTTCCGACGCTCGCCCAGAGCATTGCCAATGGCTTTGAATCCTCGCGCGAGGGATGCTTCCTGTGGGCCACCGATGCCGTAGTGCGAGAGTTTTCTGAGGGTGCGGAATACGTGGATCAGGCGACAAGTGATGCAGTGTTCCAATTCTATGAACAACAGGCGCTTGCTTTCCTCCGGATCATGAACGATCTTCCACCGGAGAACTTGCCCGATGGTGGGTTAAAATTCTGTTTCATCATGATTGATTTTGATTCTAAAGCATGCTAATTCTGTGGCAGTTATCGAGGACTTTTTCCGGCTCTCATGCGACGCCGTCCGCTACTACCCCAAGAAATGCATTAGCTCTCATTTGGCCGTTCCTATCTTCAACGCTGCCCTTAGCGCTCTTACTCTCCAACAAGTCGACCCACTCATTGCTACACTTCACTATTACCGGGACCTCTTCAGCTTTGCTTTCGAAAAGCCCATGGTTTCCGGGTTCACTAGCCCTGAGGGCGAACCTTATACCAATCCACCTGAGGTCCAACAGGCCGTGAAGGCTCTTATTGCATCTCAAGGGCAGCCTCTGGCACAGCGCGTGATAACGGGAATGATGTTCACGTTCCCTGGTGACTGTTTCCCAGATGCATCAGGCGTGGTCATGACAATGTTCCAGTTGCTCCCTCAGGAGACTGGTTCATGGCTGGAAGGCACCCTGCAAATGCTGCCAGCAGGGTCGATGAAGGCGGGTGAGGCCGAGCGGCTTCTCAAGAACATCTCCGACAAGGTGCAGTCTGGGGAGACTCGGAAGATCCGAGTTTTACTCCAAGGTAAGACCTCCATCATTCTTTCCGAAGATCCTTCTAACTTTGCGCAAGACTTCACCAACTCATATCGCCGCCGAAATGTCGCGCCCCGAGATGGTTTGGGCCGCCTCGAAGCCACCCGGTTCCGATTTAGCGGATGAAGGAATCTTTGACTTCTTTTGTACATTCTAACCTCTTTCTCATGTTCTTGGGGTTCTCGCCCGGAGACAAAAAGAAACCCCCTCGGAGCATTTGCACAACAGGTGTTAGTCCGTTTCTCTTGACGCGCCATGCGATATGATGGCAACGAAAGTCGGTCGTCTCATGATTTATGATCCGCCGGTCTTGCGCCGGCTGCCAGATTTCCTCTGGCCTCGATGTTGACTCCCCCTGGGGCCCCTTGCCCCCATCAACATCAGCTGCGCCCGTCGATGACCATGTAAAAAGCATTCAATGGACAGATAGTGTCAGTTATTGTGGTTCTCCGTAGAGCCTTCAGACGCTTCGAAAGTAAATGTATATTCAATGAAGAATGGCATAGATGGCAAGCAGGCTACCGTAGTCTCTGGGTGCTCCATTCCAGCGAGGGGATCTGGTAACCTTCTTAGCTACTGGGTATAACTAATGGTTTGAGAATGCTTCAAAATGCTAGTGGACATGAAGTGTATATGGTCCTCGAATTGAAATGTCAGACGGTTCAGCCATCTACTGTCATACTACTCGTGCACCTGCATCCATATTCACTTCTTGACATTCTATAATCAAGTGGTTTCCCACGCCAAGGGTTTGAAGCATTCTTTCGGTAGACTCCGAGGTTGGTCTCAACTTTGGAATACGAAACACATGTCAAAACAAGAATATATAGCATCATGTCTCAACATCTATATCTGTATTTACCATCCACATTCTATTTCAACCTAAATAGAATGCCCAGGTGCCACATATGTATAGTGCTAGACCATTCATTCCCCATGCAAAGAACACTAGAAAACATCGCCAGTCAATACAACGAGATCCCTCGGTAATTAACACCCATACTCGACCCCAGAATGCACTGGAACCGCTGGGCGCAACGCCTCGCCCAATATTCACCGAGCCTCCGCCTTTCAGACCCCACCGATTTCTCCACACTCCCCAGAAAGTCCTGCGCTTGCTTTTGGCGACATCTCTCCTACCCTGACATGGTTTGTCGTGGGATGGACATTCCACGGTTGAAATCATTGCAGCCTCGTGATATGGCACCCAATGGCGCAGCCCGGAATTAAACCAGACATCATGGTCGAGGACGACGAGCAACCCTCTAAGCGTCGCCGACGCAGTCGCCGTGCTCCAAGCGATCGCAAGTTTGAATGCACACATGAAGGCTGTGGGAAAAGCTACTCACGAGCCGAGCACCTTTACCGACACCAGTTGAATCGTATCGTCCCCTCTTTCCCCGGCGCGCCAAACCCCCCGCTTGACCTTGACTGACCGGTACAAGATGCCCCGAAGCAAATCTTTCGTTGCGACTTTCCAAATTGCTACCGCTCCTTCGTCCGTCAGGATCTCTGTATCCGTCATCGCGAGCGACATACCACTCGCGGCTCACAACTGCAGAAGCGGGACTCCTTCACAGCCGATGGCCAGGATGACCCGCCGAAATCCCTCATCCAGGCGACATCGCCATCGTCCCCTTCAATGACACCCGCAGAATACCCGTTCATCCCGGATCCTCAGTCCAGCTCGAAATCGCCCCCGGGCACTTCATATCCACTATCATCCGGCATCGAGGCTACCGGGATGCCAGTCTCGGGGTATACAGACTTCTCCGGTGTGCTCAGTCAACCGGGGAGTATGCTCGACTTTGACTCGATGTCAAATGCATATCCAATCTTTGGAGGTGAAACCTATAATCGGTCCCCGTTTGCCATGGCCGATGACTTTGCCGCGTGGCTGTTCAGCGAGCCCATGGCCCCGCTGGGCTATAGCATGATGCCATTTGTACAAAATCAATTCTATATGAACGAACCCTCGTACAATAATTTCTGTTCGGTCATCCCTCAACATCCAATGAGTGTGACGAGCATTCTGGACTCGGGGTCTCTACCGGCGATCATCTCAGAAGAGAAGCGGCAGGACTTACTTCAATTGATGGCCACGCGGTTCAACGAGGCGGCCTATTCGGCTGGATCAAAACGAAAGGATGCCTTGATGGATGGTGACCTTGAAAATGATCGACATGTGTTGAGCCTGCGCATGATGCAGACATACATTGGGTCGTACTGGTATCATTTCCACTCGCAGCTTCCAATCTTACATCAACCAACTTTTGCAGCGGACCGTACTCCCAATCTATTATTGTTGGCGATCATCGCCATTGGGGCGGCGACCCTGGATAAGATCCACGGGGAAGCAGCCACGCAGACGGCAGCAGAGTTGGCCAGCTTTATTGCGTGGCATTTACGGTGGGAGATTTTCATGGATGCAGACTTCCGTCCACCGGCTCGATTATGGATCTTCCAAGCGTTATTATTGTTGGAGGTCTATGAAAAGGGGTTTTCGACGCGCTCGTTACATGAGCGTGCCCATATCCACCACGACACGACGTTGACGCTAATGCGTCGAGGGAGTTCGCTGATCGGTGGCTCTTCATTTGACTCACCCGTCGCGAAGGAAGAGGACGAATCATGGACACATTGGATCAAGGCGGAGGCCACCCGACGTGTGGCCTTTGCAGCGTTTGTACTTGACTCTACTCATGCGATCATGTTTGGACATTCGGCCAAGATGGTTGCGCACGAGTTGCGGCTGCCGTTACCCTGCGATGAAGCTCTATGGGCCGCAACGAGTGCAGCGGAAGTGGCACGAGTACAGTCCAGTCTCCAATCACACGGCGTGCGTCCTGTCATGTTTCTTGACGGTCTCAAACGCACACTCAACGGGCAGCCGGTCCGGACTCACTCATTTGGTCGGATTATCCTGATGGCTGGGCTGCTGAGTGTAAACTGGCACCTGAACCAGCGAGACCTGCAGATTAGCTCCCTCGGAGTCGGTCAAACTCTGGGTGGACGCGACAAATGGCGGTCCGCTCTATTGCGTGCGTTTGATAATTGGCGGCGCGACTTCGACGAGGCCTTGGGTCCATCTATCTCGACGGAGTCCGAGTCGCGCGATGTCCTTCATGGCCTCGCCCACATGGCATCCCACGTTGATGTTGCTGATCTTCAGATATTTGCTGGAGCCGGCCGACTCATGGGTCGGTCCATCACCGCACGCGACTACAGTACAGCGCGTGAGAAGACCAACCGGTGGGCGACCAAGGCGTCCGCCCGAGATGCTACCTTTTATGCCTTGAAATTTCTAGTTGCTTGCTTTTCCGACTCGACGACTCCGTCTAGGGAGTATGCAGCGCGTGATGATTACCTGTTGAACCGACCGTGGGTGATGTATTTCGCGGTGTTGGTGGTGTGGTGTTATGGGTTCGCTTTGGATGGTCCTTTACGCCCAGCCCCGACTTTAGCATCGCCAGAGAAGCAACGGCAGGACATGCAGGCATTTCTGCAGCGTGTCGGTGGAATCAGCGAGCCCAACGAGCTCGAGGGGATCAAAGGACGGAACGAGTGTCTGGGACTGTTGATGGTGTTGCGCGATTCGTTTGTACAGTCACGCTGGGAATTGCTAGGCGAGGCAGCACGGCTGCTGGACAGTTGCATCGCAAAGCTGCAGTCCCAGTGAAAGCATATTAATGTACTTCTCTCCACAATCATGATGTATTTATTTCCATCGCGCTCCACTTGGCGTCCTTTGTTGTAGCTCGATCGTCGTTGCCCCTAACAACCGCCGATCCACTCACCCAATTTCCCCTAGTCGAACCACTCTCTCATTCCTCTTTCTCCCCCTCAATTCCATTGTTGCGCTTGAACACCTCTCAATCATGGTGAGTTGCGGCATGCTGTTGACGAGTTTCCTCATCCGGGCCTGACGTTTTCCGCCCCTTTAATCCCCTTCCCCTCCTCCGCCCACTCCTTCGCTCCAGACACACCACCATGGCTAACAAGAACGATCAGGCCTCCACCAACTACAAGGAAGCGTTTTCGCTTTTCGACCGCCGCGGCACTGGCCGTGTCTCCCAGGAATTGCTGGGCGATCTTTTGCGCGCCTGCGGGCAGAACCCGACCCTGTCGGAGATTACCGATCTGGAGAAGTCGATTGGCGGCGACTGTGCGTGACTTTTCCACACTCTGATGATTGATGATTGGCAATTCTAATCAATATGCAGTCGACTTTGAGTCCTTTCTGAAGTGCCTCAACCGCCCCGGTGGTTTCCGTGAGCCTGGCGAGCCAGAGGAGTATTGTCGGGGATTCCAGGTGTTTGACAAGGACATGACCGGGTTTATTGGTGTTGGGCAGCTCCGCTACAGTATGTGATTTCCCGTGTCTGCTTTCAATTTGTATGGCTCTAACTGGTACAGTTCTCACCAACCTTGGCGAGAAAATGTCCGATGACGAGGTCGATGAGCTCCTCAAGGCCGTTGACACCAGCTCGGGCGAGATCAACTACACCGATCTCGTGCGCACTATTCTCGCCAACTGATACCCCCCTTCTTTATCGCTTTTGACGAACGGTTTACGGTTATGGACACGGCTCTGTTTTTTTATTTGCGAGGATCGGTACTTCGGGGCTTATTGCCTCGTTGACTTTGGCGCAGGACTGTATTGAATCTGTATCCAAGAATCATCTGTATTATCTCCGCATACATCATATTATGTTCTATCCTCGCAGAGTAGAAATCCGTCGTAGAGCTCGCATACTACGCAGTATCCCACGATCTCCATTCCCTCTCTCCAACCCCTTCACCTCCCATCTTCTCCGTCTCAACCACAGCCCCAGGAAGCAAATACACAGCCGGTGGCCGTTCCTCCCCATCCTCAACATCACCCTCCATCTCTTTCTTCTCTTTCCCCCGAACCCAATGCACCCGATCAAGATAATACCCCACCACAACCCGACACCGACCACACCGCAGTAGAATCCTCTTCTCGATCCCGTCTTCGCGTCGGATCAGCGTCGCCCGCCGATCGGGTATTGTCGTGGAAAGAAGCAGCGTCGCATGTTGGATATCTGCTGCGGATTGCGCCTCGTCTCTGTCTGTGTTTTCCAGTGGTAGGATGACCGCTTTGTCTTGGGCCCCGTTGCTGCGCCGCGGAAGTGTTGAGATGTCGCGTGTTGTTGCGAGGAGGAGGTGGCTGCAGAAGCGGCAGTGTTGAGTGCGGATTGGGAGGCGGTTTGAGTGGTCTGTCATTGTGGTTGTGGTTGGTTTCGGTGTTGTGGGCAATCTAGTTGACTATCATGCTCTATGCGCTGCTGGTCTTGATCCGGGATTGGTTTGTAGGCTAGTAGTGTTAGTGATTATCGAGCTGATTTATCAATAGTTCTTGTTCTTACCGGGTGAATAGAGAGGTCAATTGCGTTTGATGAATTGAGTGAAAGCAGAATTGTACTTGGTTTCAAGGCGGTGTGCTTATCGGCTTATCGAATTCGATATTGCGCTCGTTATACTCCCAACTCCGTGTGTGATTTCATTCGTATTTGCGTTTTATTTCATGGGTTTGTTTCTTGATATTTGGGTTTTTATTCGAGAATCAATGCTAGACAGGTCAGTACGAGTCTACTTGTTATGGGAATTCTTTGGTGCTTTCAACCAGAACAGTATGCACTCGAACATGAAGATCTAGAACAGAGATAAAAGATGGTCTTGTGGGTCGTGATAACCTTCTATATACGTTGAGCCTTATAGAATCTATTGACTCGCCAAACTTCATCCATTCATTGCTTGGACAAAGTACGGGGTAAGAGGATCGGGAATTTGGAAACCTGTCACTCCGGTTAGATCCCCGCATCATCGTCTTCTACTTGCGGAACACAACTGTCCGTGTCTCGTATTGCTCGAAAAACATTCCGAAACGAGGGCTGTCAGATGGAAACGTTGCAGCGTTTTAATTAGGCCACCCGAGTTACGTCGACGCAATACAGCACCCCTTAAGAGGTGGACGATAACGAGAGCCGTTACAATCTTGACGTATGCGCTGCAACCGTGACTCTCATACCAATATGAACCAACTCTGCGGACATGGTTCTTATGAATTGACCAGCATAGTCCATGTCCTCCCCGCGCGTCATAGTGCTATATCGGGAATTGGGGGCGGGACGATTTCTCCAGCTTGGCGACTGTCGATCTTGCAACTCTCGACCAACCACCACGAGCAATGGAAGTGCCAAGCCCGTTAGTCCGCTTGGCCGTGCAGGCTGTGTTCAATCCGTGCGTATCGAGCACTTTTGTTGAAAAGTTGAACCTCCCCACGATTCAGACGTCAGCTGTTTCTAGGGCAGGATGTCGTCTCCTCCGACTTCCTCTTGGTCCGATTCAAGCTCCAGTGATCCAGACACCGCTGTAGCGGCGGATCTTCAGAGTTCTCTATTCAAAGCGCAGTTTGGCTTGGAGATTGCTCTGTGCGCTGGGTCATTGGGTTGTGTGGTTGGACTGTTCTTTTTACGCCGGAAAGAGGGATATGACTTGAGGTCATTACCAATATGGACTATTCTGGGGTCTTTGGTCGCGATCTTTCTGTAAGTATTGCTATTTGCTTCTGCGCTATGTCAAGGGGAGATACTTATTCTGTTGTGTCTAGCTTTGAAATGCTCGGTTTACCAACTTTGGCGACAAATCTCTTAGATGGTGGCCCGTCTTCCGTTTATTTCGATTACGCGTATCCGGGACTTATCTTGTCAACTTTCTTCCGGCACTTGACGATTGTGGCGCTTTTCTACATCTTCTACTATATGACCCACCTATGCCTTCGTCACTCCACCGATAGTACGAAGCCATCCAGGAATACCAGGATCTTTCACTGGTTCGTCTTTGGAACGATAGTTGCAATGGCTATCATCGACTGGGCTTTTTACATACATCAAATGGTTGCGTCGAAGGAAATGACGTGGGCAGGGGGTTCGTTTATTTCTGGGTCCATTGATTATGACACCACGAAGAACCGGGCGCAACGAATGGACGCTGCCACTCAGATTGTTCGCTGGGTAGCTTCAGGGGAGATCTTGGCTTGGGATATCTACGTGGTGACAAAAGCAATGCGCTTTCATCCGAAACTCAGGGTGAGTGATCATGGCTGTACATGAGGTTTGGCTCATCCTGATTATAACCCTCTAGGTCTCGACGGTTTTCCTGCTCTTCGGATGCGTGTTTTTCTTTGCCTTCAATATGATGTGGGCCATCTTCGACATCAACTACTATTTGTCCGGGCAAGCAGCGATTCCTACCGCCGTTGCCGGAGTGGGTGTGACTCAGGCCATCTTTTTCATGGTCATATATGTTGGAATCTTGCCGTTCTGCATCCGATGGGGTCTTCTTCAGAAAGAAGAATCATCCGACGACGTGGAACAGAAAGGACCGCGGACCTCAGGACCCGTCGAAGTCCCGGATAGCTCTGCGCCGACCCGTTTTGCCGAGGCGCATTCAAGGACGATCCTAGAAGCTGGCGAGCCAAGGTACATCGTGGAAGCTGATCCAGGCACGGTGGTCTTTGAGGCAGATTCAACGCCATTAAATGGTAATCCACCGACTTATTCTGCGACGTCAGCAACCAAGTCTGAGTGGGAAAAGTGAAAAGGAATTTCACCTGTTAATTAATATATTGAAAGGAATACTGCGCATGTAATACTTAAAGAACGAGACATAATATTGCTGATATGTCGATCTCAACTGGGTATCTTGACATCAGATCGTCTTGGAATATACTTAATCTGCGCTAGCTCTTGCTGTCAGATCTTCAGGGTTGACGAAGACAGCCTTCCGTCTCTATTTTTAGATCACTGTGAAGTAATCGATCAGCGTTGGCTTGAATGGTCAAGCTAGAGTCAATCTGTTATAGACATTGTAGATGATGAGTTAATGAAATTAAATCAATGGGGTTTCCGTGGATTCCATGAAAGCCATGGAAATCAACTTCCAAGGTTTGTACATATGTTTCGCGGATATTACGGGATAAAAATGAAATGAAATGGTTCCATTCTCTCTTGAACAAAGACTTTGAATGAAATATATTTATTCTTAATTCTATATGCGATAGGTAAGTTATCTATGCCAGTCCTAGCTCCTGGTAGAATGCGTCGGTGCGCGGTTCGCGGCCCAGGAACTCGGTCAATGTCTTCATCTCGTCCTGGCTGCCGCCCTTCTCTAGAACTTGGTACCGGTAGCGGCGACCGTGAGCCTTGTTCATGGGGTCGTCTTTGAACACAGTGTAGAACATATCGGTCGAGTACACTTGGGAGCTGCCTGCTGTTAGATTAGATTCATTTTATCCAGCGGAAGAAAAACATACCTGAGATAGCCGTAGTATCCCGCGTCATACCCACCGATCAAGTGTCCAAAGGTCGCTTCGCCGTGACCCCACTCATTGCCGGCGCCAAGTGCCTCCGGACCATCCATCTGAGTGATTTCCTGACGGAGAGCGTTGTACGTCGCGGACAGAGGCAGGGCCTCAATGTCGGCATGACTCTTCGGCTGATGCACAGTCATGTCAAAGATGCCAAAGTGCAACTGGCGCAGATTGAACAGTGCGTCGTTGACGTGCTTGGTGCGGATGAGGTTGTCGATCACATCGTCGGGGATGCGCTCTGACGGCGGAGCAGTCGAACCCTTACCGTCGCTGCGGGCTTGCTGAGCCTCCTGCCAGCCAGCCAGATACTCAGGCGAAAGCGTCGAGTAGTGACGACTCAGGGCGCGCAGCTGTGACGGGGTCCAGCACCAGTTCTCCAGCATTTGACTGGGCGCCTCGACAAAGTCTCGGACGGTGCTGGTACCGTGGAAGCGAGAATAAGTCGTCCGCGACACCAGGTCGTGGATTCCGTGACCAAGCTCGTGGAAGAGCGTCACCACCTCATCGTGCTTGAGCAGACTAGGCTTCTTGGGACCGGGCTTGGTAAAATTGCAGACCAACGCGGTGGCTGGGTAACGGCGATTTCCATCAGAAGTGATGAAGCCCTGTAGAACAATTAATCAACACTAGAGCGAGTTTCCAATCGAGAGTAAACATACCGGCTGCAGATTAAAGTTGGCAGCGTGCCCATACTTGCCCTCACGCGGGAATAGATCCAGATACAAGTATCCGACGAATCCACTACCTTCGCCCTCGTCATTCCACACACTGAATACCTGCACATCTTCGTGCCAGACAATGTCATCACCCTTGCCGGTGGGTGCAATGGCCGCACGGTCTTCACCAACGATCTCTACGAACTCCAGCCCAAAGAGTTCCTCGAAAATCTTCAGCATACCGTCAATGGTAGTCTGTAGCGGAAAGTACTCAGCAATGAGCTGTTGGTCTAGTGAATAGTCCCGCTCAAGCATCAAGCGGTCATAGAACCGGTGATCCCAGAGGTAGTAGCGGCCGTCGGACTTGGGGTCAGTGGCCTCCTTCAATTTCATCAAAGTTTGGATTTCTTGCTTGCCGCCGGCAGTCAGACGGGTCCGCAAATCACCCAGGAACTTGTTGACAGTCTCTGGTGTCTTGGCCATCTTGTCCTCAATGCGGAAGGCAGCGTGGTTGGGGTATCCCAGCAGACGAGCGGCCTCATCACGCAGGACAATAGCTTCCCGGAACAAAGGCACGTTCTGATTGCACTTGTTCTCGTTGGAAACCATGACCTGGCGACGAGTCTCGGGGTTGGTAGCGTACTTCATTGTCGGGAACAGATCCGGGTACTTGAAGGTAAGCCAGATCTTGCCGGCATTCTCACCCTCGCCACGCTTCAATCCGGACAACACATCCTCTGGAACACCATCCAGCTGCTCCGGAGTAAACCAGATACCGCCGTTCTCCTCATTCAGGTTCTTTTGGAATTCAATGCTCAGCTGGCTTAACCGCTTTTTAATTTCCTTAAATCGGGCACGTTGAGGACCATCCGGCAGACCCAGTCCATTACGAACAAAGTCTTTGTGTTCCTTCTCCAACAGTCGGCGTGACTCCGGATCGAGGTTCTCGTTCCGCTTGAGCGCAGCGTCGATGAGCTTGAAGACATCCTCCCGCATGACTGACTCGATGAAGAACTCATCCATGAGCTCCTCAGCTTTGGATGAAGCATCTCGTAGCTTCTGATCGGTAGAGATAGCCTGGTAGAAGCCAATGATATGAGCCTCCAGAGCCATGATGCTCTCATCGTGTGCAAGTGGCAACAATGCGTTGGCAAAGGTGGCCGTCTCAGGCTTGACCTCGGCAACAATCTTGTCCTGGACAGCACGCGAGGTCCGAATCAGGCGCTCAGCATCGGCAACGACGGATTGAGGGGTGCCGGTGAAGATCGGCGGGGCCTGAGGCGGCCGCCGGAGATGGGCGGGGGCCATACTAGAGGTGGTGAGGTATCGCGGCGAGTTGATACGCAAGTGGCCCAGCACGGATGAGAGGCGGACGGGAAGACGGAGGAATGGCGCCACGATGACGGCGAGGAGGACGATGAGGATGTGATGGCGAGCGGTGAATGCAATGTTGGGCGGAAATCAAGTCCGTGGACAGATTGCGGTGTGAAGCTACAGTTGATGCGGATAAGATGCATGGGGGGTCAGGTGATGTCGATGGACTTTCCCCGCGTTTCACAACTTTCAGTTGGCTTCGATAGTCTTCGAGTCCTACAATGCTCATCCCGAGACGAAGCAACTACAGCAGAAAATGATTCAATCATAGTGAGGTTCGTTTCTATTTCATGACAGATTATCTATGAACGTCGCTTTTGGACAGGACACAAAGAAAGAAACCAGAAAAACGCCCAAAAACTCCCGACCAATCCCCGGTCAATATGCAAGGCATGTCATCTCAATTTAAGCAGCATCCGCCGTGGGGATGGGCTCGGGAATTTTGGTGGGCTGTTGACCAGCCCGAATGATACGCTGGCCAGTTTCGTCCCGAACATATTCCGTGTTCTCCTTGTGGGCACGCTTCCAGATCTCCACCTCGCAACCACCGCGAATGACACCAACGCGCATGGTAGACAGAAGATTGTGAGCGGCATTGGAGTGGTAGTAGATACCACCGTTGAACATGCTAGTAGCATCCTTGCCAATACCAGAGCTGATCATGGCCTTGCCACCAGGGTGGTCCTTGATGAAGTCGGTCACGTCGTGAACGACACCGGCGACGGCAATCAGACCACGACCGTTGTTGGCCTGCTCAACATAGTCATCCCATTCCAGCACGGGAAGCTGGTCAAGAGGGATGCCCCAGTCCAGCTTGGAGCGCTTCTGGTCGACCTTCTTCTGGAGCTGCTGCACGCGACCCTTCTCGATCTCGTTGGCCCGAAACTGCTTGAGATCGTAGGCCAGACCCAGCTGCTTCCAGGTCCAGATGGTCCACTTGGTGGGGTCGTACTGGTGCCACTCGATGGCATTGCGGTAGTCAGAGGGGAACTCGTGGTGGAAGTTGTGGTAACCCTCGCCGAGAGTGACCAAAGCAGTGATGACATGATCACGAGGAGAGTTGCGGTCGTCGAAGGGCTGGTCACCGAGCCAGTGAGCCAGCGAGTTGACACAGAAGGTGGCTTGCTGGACGAAGAAGATACGCAAGATACCAGCATAGACGAATCCGCCGAGCCAATCACCCCAGCCAAGGCCAGCCACAAGCATGGGGACCATCAAGCCCATGGTGAAGACCACCTTGAGGTAATTACGGTGCTGCCAGACGACAACGGGGTCTTCGTTCAAGTCCGTGATATCGGTGCGGCCAATGCGCTTAGGGTTCTGCTTCATGACCATCCAGCCCAGGTGGGAGTACCAGAAACCTTTGCGAACCGAGTAAGGGTCCTTGTCGGTGTCGGTGTAACGGTGGTGGGAGCGGTGGCCACGAGCCCACCAGCGGATTGATCCCTCAACAGCACCACCGCCCATCAGAGAGAGCCAGATACGGAGAGGAAGGGTGGCCGAGTAAGAGCAGTGGGCCCAGAGACGGTGGTATCCTGTGGCGAGTGTCAATTCATCATCCACGATTTTGGACTTGACGGAGAAGCTTACCGGCCGTGATGCCCAGTCCAGTGAGGAAATAATAGGTCACAGCCCAGATGGCAGTCTTGAGCTGCAGCGGTGTCCAGAGAGCTTGGATACAGCCGAAGAAGGGAATACCGAGAATGAGGAAGACATTGAGCCAGTTGACATGCTTGTGCCAGTTGTGGCGGGTCATTTGCGTGTCGGCAATGTGCACCTTCTTGGTATCCGCCGGCCGCGGGCGGCTTGCGTCTACCTTGGACGACATGGTTGTGTAGGTGTGCAAGTTGTGATGTGAGAGAAAGGCGGCGGGACCAGACGCTTTTTTATATGGGGGATCCACTTGGGACCAACGTTGGGGCGACTGAAGGGTTTGATCGCCAACGAATATGGGGGAAGCTTGGACAGGCGAATCAGAGCACCGCCACCAGAATCACAAGATCCCGAGGTTGGAAGGAAGAAGAAAAGAGTAGCGCAATTTCTCCTTTCTCGAAACCCTCTTTTTTTTTCTTTGGGCAATTGTGAGTGGCGACAATCGGCGCGCCTCGGACATGTTGGGTCCCGCCCCAACACTTTTGCTCCTCAGGCAGACGATGACTCAGCCGGCCGGAATCAGCAACCGTCGGGAAAATCAGGAAAAACTAAGAAAAGCAGGGAAAATTGATGAATTTTGTAGAATCTGCCAATCATCTTTCTAAAGATACATGCCGCCCAAGTCCATTCGTGTACTCATGCTCTGGTGGAATGGTGTAACTCGAGATGCACTCGACTAGAAAGGAGCATGCGAGGCACTTGAGATCCGAGTCTATTCTAATGTTGAGTTCATGTCCCTGGCAGCCCTATACTCAGTGGCGACTTGGACGAAAAGCATAACTCAACAACCAACCATCCTGGACTAGCGAACGTCATATAAGCCATAATTGGCCTACATATTACCAAGAATGATGTTACTCTCTGGTGACCCCTTTGAAAGATTGCATTGTCTCTGGTTTATTATTTCCCATGACGCCGAGGTCCAACTGGCAGCGATTGATGTAAGAAAACACAGAACTCGATTTGATTTCCACTGTCAATTGTCCCATCGTTTACGTAACGTGAATATGATTATAACCATTCGAACACGTCTATATTGTATCTTCCGTTGATTGATGCGTGCTGCTCCATATACTTGCACTGATAAGCAGTCGGCGTTTTCCACTTGACACGGACAGCTCCGTCTAAACTGGGTTTAGCCGTCCGATAAACCCCAGATATGCGATAGTCAAACTCGAATAAGACATCCCGGCCAAATCGATACGAAATGGCCAACCAGGCCTGCTCTACTCATCAAATCTCGTCAAAACAGATCCACTCCTGTCTCGATTTCCCCATACACTCGTTTCTTAACGGAGTCCTCCGCTATAATCATCGAGGATCAAATATCAGGTTCGACGCCGATACAAAAGATCCCGCTTATCTCTCGATCCGATGCTTTTGATTGGTCGGCGTTCCCCACGATAAGGAATCCCCGCTGGGCGCAATCGGCGTCGACGCCCTTGCTAATACAAATATTAATGATTGATGATAATCCGCTCCGATTTTGATTTCGAGATCAGTATTCTTCCGGAGAGCCTCCACTTGTGTCGCGCTAGTGTTTTTGATACTGTTTCAGTCCACTTGGATGCTAGTATATATCTGCCCGGTTGCCCATGTCTGCGGTGGTGCACACGGTTGAACATTCTCCACTATGGACGGCCCAGATCAGATTGGCCCAGATCGCTCGCCGAAGCGGACTATCAGCGATAGATTTCGGCGCTTTGTGAGGACTTTCACTACCAGGTATGCTGATCGTGCTTGGTGGTTGGAAAGATCTTAGACTGACGAGTTTGGATGTAGGGATGGCCTGATTGGCGACTATGACTATGCCTACCTGTTTATTCCCCGATTACCCTTCACCAAGCAGTCGCGCAAGACGGCGCCATTTTTCGGGCTTGATGATCGCGTGCCTGTCATTCTGGCCTTGATCCTTGGGTTGCAACATGCGCTTGCTATGCTGGCTGGTGGTGAGTGTTTTTTTTGATGGTGAAGCGAAGGGATGGACAGAGAATGACGGATTCTGAATAGTCATATCGCCGCCGATTATGCTGGGTGGCGAAGCTGGTGCCAACTTTGGAGATGAGCTTTATCAGTACCTGGTGTCAACATCGTTAATCGTCTCCGGGCTTCTCAGTGTGGTTCAGATGCTGCGCATTCACGTCTGGGGAACTAAGTATTATATTGGGACGGGATTGCTGTCTGTCATTGGTATGAGATTCCAATCGTTGCATCACTTGTTGCGATATACTCACATGGACCAGGCACATCGTTTTCCACAATTACTGTCGCCCAAGGTGCTTTTACCCAGATGTACAAGTCTGGGTACTGCCCGGTCGACGCCGATGGAAACAAGCTGCCTTGTCCTCAAGGGTACGGTGCACTCCTGGGCACCTCCTGTCTTTGTGCTCTCTTGGAGATCGGTCTGTCTTTCATGAGTAGCCGTATTCTGGCTCGTGTCTTCCCTCCGCTCGTCACCGGGCCCACGGTGCTTCTTATCGGCGCCTCGCTGATTCAGTCTGCCATGCAAGACTGGGGTGGCGGATCATCGTGTGGACCGTCGCCTCGCTCCATGTGTCCCAGTGCTAGTGCTCCACATGCGTTGCCGTGGGGTAGTCCCGAGTTCATCGGGCTGGGTTTCTTAGTGTTTGTCACTATCATCCTGTGTGAGCGGTTTGGACCGCCTATTTTGAAGAGCTGCTCCGTGGTTGTTGGCCTGCTGGTCGGGTCGATCGTCGCCGCAGCATGCAACTACTTTGAGTCCTCCGGCATCGCTGCAGCGCCAATCGTCTCTTTTGCCTGGGTCCACACCTTCCCATTATCCATTTACCCACCTCTAATCCTGCCTCTGCTCGCATTGTACATAGTCATCATGATGGAGTCTATCGGCGACATCACCGCCACATGCGACGTGTCCAGACTCCAAGTCGAAGGCCCAACCTTCGACTCTCGCATTCAAGGCGGCGTGTTGGGCAACGGCCTGACCTGCGTGGTGGCAGGCCTGATGACCATCAGCCCAATGTCCGTCTTTGCTCAGAACAACGGCGTCATCGCCTTGACCAAATGCGCCAACCGCACCGCCGGCTACTGCTGCTGTTTGTTCCTCGTCGTCATGGGCTTATTCGCCAAATTCGCCGCGGCGCTGGTCGCCATTCCCAAGTCCGTCTTGGGCGGCATGACGGCATTCCTTTTCAGCAGCGTTGCTATCTCGGGTATTCGCATCATTTCCACGATTGATTTCACCCGACGTAACCGCTTCATTCTCACGGCTAGCTTCGCTTTGGGAATGGGAATCACCCTGGTGCCGGAGTGGTGGAGTTATTTCTTCTCGTACAGCGGGGATGACAATGCCTTGCAAGGGCTTTTGAATGCCGTGGATCTGGTCATGGAGAACGGATTTGCTGTCTCTGCTATTCTGGGAGTCATCTTGAACTTGGTTATCCCAGAGGAACCGGATGAGGATCCCCCGTTGTGGAACTCGAATGATTCTGATGATGGGCAGGTTTCGGAGCCTGTTAATGCGCCATCTGGGAAGATGGAGCCTATGGGCACGTAATCTTATATGAAATTTGTAGTTGATCTAATTATTGATTGTACGAGACTGGATTTGGATGTCCATTAATTGATATTTATTGAGTTATTTTGAAACCAGTGTCAAAATAGTCGTTGTCTAGTTGGACATCAAAGTATGTTGGTATAATACATCCACAATCTTTAAACCCCCTCAGCCCGTTCGCCAGGTGCCAACATCTTGATATACCGATGAACCCCCGTTTCCAAAACTTCCACTTCATCCCCAACACAGACACGAAATTCCCGCACCGCAGGAACAAGCTGCATCCCAAGACACGCATTCGTGCGATCACCATCATCAATCCTGCGATACGCCTTCAACGTCCGATCCGGCTCAACGGCATGTCGCACCCCAGTCTCCGGATCAACATTCGGCAATCGACACCGCACAGTCCGACACGCCGCGTAAATCTCGACGCCGCCAATGGCGATCTTAGTCCAGTGGTCTTCTGCGAACGCGGCGGGACCTTGGATGATGATATTCGCGCGGAAACGCCGGATACTCAGGTTTGGAAGGGCGTAGGCGCATTTCCTCGCGACGTCTTGGTGGCTCGATAGACTGAGTAGATGGATTGGGTATGCGTCTGCGAATCCGGTTTCCGGCTGGAACCCTATTGTGTCTTTGCGTGGTGCGTTGCGGTAGATTGACCGCGTGTGCTGGGGACTTGCTCGGAAAAGAGTTAGTGGAGAGGTTTTTGGATCGAATCCCAGGTAGCTGTGGAGGGAATCTGGGAGTAGAGCGCCGTAGTCGATTGCTAGCGGTTTGTCTTTCCAGATTTTGACGGGGATTAGAGGGAAGTTGGTTTCTTTTGGTGGGATTAGTGGGATTTGGAAGACGTGACGAGATTGACAGATGCCTAGTCCCATGCCGATCTTGATGAAGATTCCCTTCAGACTTGATGGTGCAAGGCGCGGGTATGAGATGGCCATGATGCCTTGTGATTGGACTTCTGGAAGGGATGGGTCATAGTCTGCACTGGAAGGGTCAGGGATCCAGATCTCTGGGTGAACTAGGGCGAGATGCTGAAAGCCTGCATTGCGGAGGGTGCGACAGGTCCAACCATCTTCGCTGTGCTCAGCAAAGACGAATTGACGGTCGAACTTGAGGCCCGTTGGGACGACATCAGATGCTTGTAGCTCGATGCCACCGCATGATTTGAGTGGGTATGTAAAGAGTGCCTTGACACGCCAGGTGGGTAGTTCACCATCTTTGTGGCTACTGGGGACACCCTCGCTATACTTCGAGTCGAATTCGTCGTCCAAATTACTTTGGTCAACGGCAAGACCAAGTCGGCGGCATCCCTTGGGTCGAGTCCAAGGCTGGGATTGACGAACCAGTACCAGAAATGGCAGACCACAGATCAAAAGTATCCATAAGAAAGGCAATCCGACCAAATCACCAAAGGAAACATGCCAAATGGAGGACATGGAGTTGACGCTGCAGTAGTATATCAAGGCAGCGAGAGGCGGAAGCGCAGTTTGTGCTGTGGACCCACTCCACTCGACACGACGCGAACTGGACACTGCTGGTTCTTCGCAGCGATATGTCTTTAAGCTGACAAGACTCAAGCTGTGGAGTATGCTACAATCTGAAAGAGGACAGAATATCTCCGCGCGTCATGAACACCAACGTATCCCCGCCGGGCGTCAGTAGCCAGAATACGCGTTAGTGGTGCCATTGACAAACCAGAACTAAGCTGACACCATTTAGTGCCTGTACTTTCCATATCAGCCTCGCAGTCTCTCGGGAGCCTGGGCGTGACCAAGGAACCTATTAAAACTGGAGTTGCGCGTCTTGACAAGGCTCTGGCGAATTCGTCTCCCGGTGGTCTCCTGCGCGGGCAAGTGACTGAAGTATATGGGCCACCAGGTGTAGGCAAGACCTCATTAGCGTGAGTTGATTTGATCATACTCTCAAAAAAAAAAAAGGATACTAAGTCTTCACAGACTTAATCTTACATCCAACGCCCTGCGAGATGGCGGGAAAGTCGTTTGGATCGGTATGCCATCCCATTCTCATCCTACACAGAGACTCATAGACACCAGACACAAGCTCGCCTCTCGCGACTCTCCGGTTACAAAGAGTCACGCAAAACTCAGACTTAACAAACTTCATCTACTTCCGGACACCGACTCTCCCGCATTTAATGACTCTCCTAGCACACCCACCAAAGAACTTCCCACCACCCAACACATCTCTCCTAGTCATCGACTCAGCCTCAAGTCTCTTCCCCTCTTATTTCCCTAATGCCGTCGAGCTAAAAGACCGCTTCGAACAGGGCAAACTAAAAGACAAAGCCCAGCTCCAATGGCTGCTCAATCGCAAGTGGAACGTGACCAGTGACTTGGGCACGCATCTCGCTCGCTTCGCAGCCCGCGGAATTGCCGTGCTGGCCATTAATCAAACTCATACCCGAATCAAAGGCCAGCCTCGCGCAACACTGTATCCGCTACTGGCCGGTGGAGGCTGGGAGAATCATGTGCAGACTCGCGTTGCGATGTTTCGAGATTTACCGGATTTGCGCATTGCGGAAATTACGAAGCGAGCGGGCAGGATTATGCTGGTGCGGATGCCAGACTTGGTTGTCCCGTTTCGGATTAAAGCGGTGTGTGTGTCTTGTTTTTGTTTTCTGTCTTGAAGATGATGGGTTTGGCTGATTGTTCTAGGATGGTCTGTGTGATTATCAGGCGTTTAAGACTCCCCAGTCGAACTCGCCGCGGCCTAATTCCTCGGTGGTGGCAGAGCCAACGCCGACTCGCAAGCGAAAGGCTCAGGATGAAGTTGCTGATAGTCAGGACGAGGATTCTGATGACGAGTTCGACTGGGACGAGTCTTTGTTTCAAAATAAGCAAGAAGCCATCACGAAGTAACATGCAAGCGTATCTCATTTCAATTAGACGTATTATAATTATTCACATCGTACATTCATTTCCGTAAATCCCACGATTATCCTATTTTCCGCCGTACGCATCCCGTCCTGCGGGATGTCTTTCGGTTCGGGTTCAACCCGTTGTTGATCGCTATGATCGATAGGAGATTCAGGCGGCTGGATATTTGAGCGGAGAGGTAAGGTATCGGCCAGGGCGATGGAGACGGGGTGTCTGGAGCCTTGGATCAGATCGACGAGTCGGCCCAGGACTGCAAACTCAAGCTTGAGCTTGATCGAATACACAAATCCTTTCAACGTGATTTGGACGGCGTATTTATCGGCGTATTCCAGACCCAGCAGCAGTAAGTCTAGGGCCATGATGGTGCAGTTGATGCCGATGAGTTGGTACATGATGGATCTTGAGGCAAGATGGGTGGTTGTGTCGCCGAGTCGGAGCAGCTTCACCGTCTCAATCACGTACAAGGTCGATAACAGTGTCTCTTGGATGGTAAATCCGGTCAATTGGAGTTTTTCCATGAGGTTGTAGCCGCGGATCCAGCGTGTCTCGCCAACGTGTACAATGTTCGCACCATAGGTCAGAATAGTCGTGGGCACATGTAGCAAGAAGACATTAGCCACGATCAATCGCAGCACCCAACGCAGGATCTTCTCGTTGCGCAATACCAAGTGCAATCGTGAATATAAGACCACCGACTGGCCGGTGACCATGGTCCACCATCCGATCGTCAACACCGTTACCGACAGCACCGAGTTGGATTGTGTGAAGAATTTCAACAAAAACCCCACCGAGTACGGCACAACGCCAATACAACCAGACACGAGCAACGACCAAAAGTATAACCCGCGCCAACGACGAAACGTAGCTGGAACTAGCACAACCAGCTCGGCCACATTGTAGCAGGACAATGCGATGAAGGTGACGAGGATCATCTCCAGCACATCGCCTTCAGCGGCAAGCCCGCCAGAGATACCATCTAGTAAATCCTGGGGTGGGTCGGACATGGCGGCACGAGCATTCGGAGAAGAACTGATTTAACAAGGATCAAGAGAGCGAACAGACTCGATGGAGCCCTGTTCACCCAGTCTGAAATAACGGCATTCTCTGAACAAACGGAATACCAGTAAGAAGGAGGGAAATATGAAGAGAAATGAAAGTCTGGGAACAGAGATTTAGGGGACAAGGCTGGTGGTAGTACTACAGATCTGCGGAATCGAATCTTTCTCAAATACAGCCTCGGGGATCTGAACACGCCTGAAAAACGGGAGGGGCGACAAGCGAGAATCATCTAGGGGCCAACTGGGGTACAGATGTCGATCCCGCACTTTCATGGATAGTGTCGGCGCCACCGAGCCGAATCATGGGGTTGCGTGCAGCCCCATCGAAGATCTCACGGACCAAGTCACTGTCGGAGAAATATCAAATCTTGCATTCAATTACGGGAGTCAAGTTGGCCGTGGACGTTAAGGAGGTGGAAGTAAGGCGCATCTACCCGTTTCGGCGGTTGTCCTTGCGATTGGGTTTTGATTTGCTATTGGGTGCTATTCGTGGGGGGAAAGAAAACAGAACATGGCCTTCTATCATAGGTTGGTCAAGTAATCCTCGATTTGCTCCTTGGTCAGCTTGCGGAATCGCGGTCCCTGCGAGCCTTCCACACCTTCATAGCCTAGCAGATGGTCTGCTGGCGGGCCGACAATTCCTGTAATGCTGGTCAGTGATCCACCCGGGGCCGCAGACTTGGCGAGAGACTGACCAATTTCTATTGTGTCCCCATTCATCTCCCCCTCAATGGTTTCCTTGAGCGTCAAAAGCGCAATATGGATGGCATCTTCCAACTCCAGCCCTTCTGTGTACCGCTTCTCCAGGAAGGTCTTGGCACTCGTGGCGTGTTTGCCAATGGCCGTGGCCTTCCATGGGTAGTAACTACCGCTGGGATCTACCTGGTACAAGCTCGGTCCACCCTTCAAGATCCCGCCGGTCTTTCCAGGGGTCTTTTCTGGGGAGGCTTCCTTTGCAGCTTCACCAGACTCGGGTTCCACACCCTCGTCCCAGCCTGCCACCAGCAGACTCACGCCGTATGGCCGCACACCACCGGACTGCGTAGCCTCTTGCACCACCCGGGCGACGTCCTGCACCAGTATCCGGGTAGGGGGATATTCATTGTAGATACGCTTGTAGCCTGTGTGGGAGACCTTGCGGGCCTTGTCGACAAGCACACGATAATCAGGGCCCATACCGGCGTATACCATGCCAATGTCCGGGGTGATCAGCGAGATCTTGGAGAGCGAGGGAGGATCGATGAGTGGCGAAGAAGACTTCTTTTCAGTCGCAAGCACAATTCCATTGGTGGCTGGCGATGGACGTTAGCTCGGGAGCAGACCAGAATCATCAACGGACCGCACCTTTGATACCAAGGGCGGTAACACCTTGGTTGACTGCATTCAAAGCATACTCTAGAGAGCTTGATCAGTACTGGCTAGAGTTAACAGAAGCTTGATCCGTACCAATCTGCACCAGCTTGCCGCTGTTGAGCTGTTAGTATTTGGGCTCACGAGGTCGACATGGGCAGCCATACCTGGGCGAGAAGGTGGTGAGGGAGAAGGAGTAACGGTCGGCCATGGTAGTCTGCAGTTGAAGCACACAATTACACAATACCACCGAAAGATCGAGGATGGACAAGAGAAAGGAGGGTTTGTAGGCAGACGAGGGTGACGTTTGATGCGGTAGCTGAGCTGTGAGGGCGGTGAACCTGATTGGGTTAGTGCCCCGATTTCTCGCTTTTCTCAACCAAAACACACCAATTTCTTTCTCTCTTCGACTTCCCTTCTCGGGGAACGAAGCATGAGCCACCAGAACGCAGATACTCAGTCAGATGCACCAGCACCTGGGGTGGAGCAAAGCTACCCTCCGCGTGTCTGTCGCATCTGCCTTGAAACGGTCCAGCCGACCTTTCAACCCTCAGAATTCCTTCAAAGACCTCGAGTGGTGTACGTGTCGGAAGATCCACAGTCTGGTCATCTCCTTCGCCCCTGCAAATGCAAAGGGTCCTCGCGATATGTACACGAGGGCTGTCTGCAGACCTGGCGACATGCAGACCCTAGATATGGCCGGCGCAACTTCTGGCAATGCCCAACTTGTGGCTTCCAGTATCGTCTAGAACGTTTGACGTGGGCACGATGGATTAGTAGTGCAGGCACACAGATCCTTCTCACCATCGCCATTCTTTTATTGACTATTTTTCTGCTCGGATTCGTTGCTGACCCCATCATTGATTTTTATGTCGGTTCCCTAGAGGTGGATCTGGACATCCACGAGGAGGAAACCAGCTGGCTAGAGCATTTTGTCAAGGGAATGGCTGCTCTAGGCTTTGCATCGTTCTTTCGGGCTGTGTTCTCTTTGTCTCCTTTTGTGAACTTTCGCTCCACAGGAATTGTGACGCCGGGCCGTTCCACTGGACGCAACCGAGCTGCCTCTATCAGTTGGTTGTTTATTGTGCTTGGCGTCGCTAGTTTTCTCTGGGTATGTTCAATCTGTTTCCCTTCATATGGACCTTGCTAATTCCCCATACAGGCTGTGTATAAAGGTGTTCGGTCCTGGAGTAAACGTACCCTGGAACGAGCTGGGGAGAAGGTGATGGATGTGCATTTGCCAGATGACGACAATGACTTGCCAGAAAACCTTCCATCAGATCATTCTAAATCTGAGTGAACTATATTGTCGCACTACTTTGAGTTGCCGTGCTCCTTCCATGACACGTCAATCAGTCACTGTGCGAAGAAGTATCACGCCTTCACAACTCTTGGGATGTTTCTGAGAAGTATAGTCATTGTAGGCGGAGCGTCTTGTTCCCTTGCTATTGGCTTGCTTCACTATTCAGGAAGATCTCAAGGGGAAGGCTGGATCATTTCTCGATTGCATCAGAAAGCGTATTCACTATCGCATTTTGAGATTGAGAAATGGTAAATTTCTTCTATAGTCATATTCTGTCTCGTTCAGAGCGATTGATTTTCGCAATTCAAATTCATTTCGTCTTGACTGTCGCGTCGCGTCTCGTCTCGTCTTTCTCCTCCCATCTTTAAACCTCCCCTTCTTCACCTGATAATCCTTGTCTTTTTCGTCGCATCTTGTTCAATTCCGTCTCATCTCGCGTCACAACGTGATCATCATGGAAGAATCCATTCCTCTTTCTCTCTTGGATGCCGTCCGCACCTACCTCCGCATTGAGTCTGACTCGGATCGTTCGCTATCTCCTGTAGCCCCGCCTGAGACTGAACCATCCCCCAGCGCTATTCAAGACTCGCGTCTTGGTTTCGACCAGTCCAGTGGCCCTTCCATCACCTCAACGCAGGAACAAGCCTACCAAGACGCCTTCATGGCAGCCACTCAGGATGAAATCCACACTGAGAGCGTTGAGCCTCAGCTCATCCCCATCATCTGTCCACCTGGCCCAAAGAAGCAGCTCCTCGATGAAATGAGAACGGCTCTGTCTCATCCTGATCTACGTGTCCGAACCCGCACACGCTTCACCACGCTCACCAACAATGCCATCCGCCTCGAGCACATCCTCTTCCATCGGGGCACAGAATTCCTCTCCCCCCAAGACACGGCCGACTGCCAGCGCATCGTCGAGTCCATGACTCGCTATTTCGCCTACATCGACGAGGCGCTGACCAGTCTGCTCGAGGTTGCGGGCCAGGTGGACGGGATGTTGGTCTTCCTGTCAGTGGAAGACGTGAGCCCAGAGCTCCGGTACCGACGCATGGCATGCGTGGTAGCAGCGTAAGCATCACCTATAGAATGAGGTCGTCTTACATTCGTCTGAGTATTCACTGACGTCGCGTTACAGACACCTCCAGAAACCGAATTACCTGGAGCAGAACTTGCTGGATTTGTACCTTGAGTTCTTCGACGAATGGGTACACACCAAGTTCTTGCATACCAGGAATGCGCAGATCTTGGCCGAGGCGGCCCCCGACATGGACCGCCTCAAGCTGACCCGGTACATGCACGGGGTGTGGGATCTCCTCACCCAGTGCAGTGACAATTACGAGCTGTACCGGGCAGCATTGGTCAAGATCAAGGAGCAGTACTTTGCGCCACTCATGGCGCAGATGGACCGTGTCCCGGATCTTGGCCGGTTGGATAGGGACTCCCCCGAGTAATGCCCCGGAGTGAAGCCCGGTGGATTGGGGGAGGATTTAATGAAGTTATGAAGTTAATGGGACATGTTGATACCCTGGAGTTTCTGATCAGAGCTGGTATTTCCTTAATGACGAAGAGTTTAGTCGTCTAATAGTAATCTAAGTGGCCGTTATCTAAAGATCTCATCGAGTTCAAAGACCATATTGACGTCCCAGTGAGAGAAGCAGCTCTTAAATTGTAGTGAATGGCCAAGTGAATATCGTACAGCTGGTGACCTATCCATGAAGCGAGATGGACACCAGGAAAATTGACTCGTTTTCAAGAAGAGCTACTTGCAGGAGCAAGAATTGACATGCATCAGCTCAACGGCTCCTTGAAAGAGCATAAAGCGGTCTTTGTATCTGAACTACGTTCAGTTTTCGGACACACCAAGTCCGGTCCTCGTCTCGTAATCTAAGGAGGAGGAAATCTTTCTTGTTCTCATCATTGCTAGGTGAATCTCGTTGATGAGCTTTGCCCAGGCTCGAGCGTTTCGTTCACATTTTCGGCGAGCTGTAAGGCAATTGACTCGTTGATGGTAGGAGAAATTCGAACGGGACTTCCCAATGTTCAAGTCCAACATGGCATTGCCGGTCTCGGCTTGTGCTATAGTATATTTCTCATGGCTGTGGATGGCATTGAATCGGATGAGTGGTATCGAGTTCATCGACAGGGCATGACAACAACTCAAAAGAGGGCGAGCAAGATTGGCTCATAAGTTATTGTCCCCTGTAGCTGCATCTGGGTCAGTATCAGCCGTCTGAAGATGTGGAAATAACCCATCTTGAAGCCAATCAAGGCTGCTATTAATAAGCTCAGGGTTATAGTTCCAAACAATTCTGCTAAGACAAGGTTGATATGCGTCAGAGAAAAGCTATTGATCGCGTTAATTGGCGTTGAAAGATGAGAGGACAGAGTATCTTACTTCTCCGATGCAACGTGTTGGTCCTGCGGAAATGGTAGAATGGAATCGTTGACGTTTTGCAGTTTTGATTGAGGGATCTTGAGTCAATGGATATGTGGCTATGAAGAGTTTAATCTAGATCATTGTAGCTGTGAAAAATATTTTGAGATAATAACATACCTCTCGTAAGAAGATTTCTTCCATGAGCTTCAAAGTCAGGAAAACATGTGGCATACCCAAGCCAGGAGCAGCAGGGAGTGTCATGCGAGGACCTTTTTATTGACTGCCTGGACTAGGCATAATGATCATTTCTTTGCCGTACTAATTGATATTTCTACTGTCTATTTTTCAAGAGCAAAGGTGGGAATGGCTTATGTCGGTTCCAGACTCCAATAGTCTCTACTTGTTCATTTCATTAGGTTATACCTTTCGTTCAATCTATTAGAATCTGCAGAAATCCAATAAAACCATAGCAAGATGGGTCAATAACGGCTGCCAAAAATGTTTTTACAATAGAGCAGGCGGTTTCATCGAGTGCTGAACCTCGCTTGCACCAGGTGATTTCACTTCTCTTGGATTTCTTCAACTCCTTCATCTCTTCTTCCCACTTTCACTTCCACACATCCTCTTTGCTACACGCAATTGATCCCCACAAGCCTCGCATCACTGTCTTTCATCATGTCTTTCGAGAAACTCCCAATCGAGATCCTCCAGATGATCCTCAGTGTCGTCATTGAAGAGCATCAACCCAGTCTCATCGCATTGGCTTGCGCCAGCCGATTCTGCCATTTCGTGGCAGTACCTTATCTTCACAGTACCGTCAAGATCACTGTGGATAAAATCAGTCTTCTGGCGTCCCGAATCCAATCGCAAAAGCAGACTCTCCAACGACACGATGGCTTTCGTCATGTTCGCCGTCTCATAATCGATGACCTGTTGACCGAGAACGCATCGGTCGTCCCAGAATATTCTACCAAAAGACCTCCACCATTAGAATCTGCAAAATGGATTAATGGTAAAGATGCTGCCAAGGTTACAGAACAAACTAACCAGTATTGGCAATCTCTGGCAACATTTATACGAAAGCTTCCTTCGCTGTCTGACTTGGTCTTTGCATGCTGCAGACCGTTTCCACTCTGTGTCTTGCAGGCCCTTCATCGATACCGTCCAAATTGCCGACTGCACATCAAGTTCTTGCAGTGTGGACCCGGTGCAACTCGCAAAAACTCGGCTGAGTTTCAGTTGGCAACTTCACCTTGTCTATCCAGTATCGTTTCCGAGTAAGACTGTCTTCTTGATATGTGGAGTATGTGTGCTAATAACAGGAGCCAGTCCATCAAAAATAATCTTCGTAAAACAGATCATGAAGCATGCGCCGAATCTGAGCGAGGTAGCTCTGCTTCCGAAAGAAAAATTTATGTCAATCAGAAGCATACCGATCCGTGGGTTCAGTCCAATGCTTTTCTGGGAGACCAGGACGAATAGGGCCATCACTCCACTGGCTTCTTTGAAAGTTCTTCGGATGTCTTCTCTCACTGGAGCGATGTCCCCTGTCATCTGGCATAGAGAGACGAAGCTTCCCATCTTAGAAGCTCTCATACTTGATGGAAATATCCGGATTGAATTGCTGGATTATCTGACCACCAGAGCTGAACTTCCAAGCCTCAAGTCCCTGGTATTGAACCACCGGTCTCCGAACTATTTCCCGAGCGTAGAGCTAGCTCGCGATCGGTCCGTGAAAGATCTCCTACAAAGTCTGCCACCACTGGTAGCATTGACTTTGGGAACATGCGATTGGTCTACAAATATGGCACTCAACTTTACGGTGCATCAGGGGCTCAACCTGCGAGAGTTGAATCTGCAGTTTTCTCGCAATAACGGACTCACAAAAGCTGACGTCAAGAAAATCAAGGATAATTGTCCATTTCTTCAACATGTTGAACTCACAATCCATCGCTCATGGGGAGATGCAACCGAAGTTGCAATCTATACCACGATCGGCTCAATGCCTAATCTACAATCGGTCTCTTTGGCGCTCGACCTATCACTCCCCTTAAACAATATCGGCATGCCTCTGGCAGATTTCAAATTTGACAAGCACGACCAAAAGTTCCCAGGTCACAAGGAGTTTAAGAATCAGGGGTACGCACTCCGTAGAGGCGTCGTCAAATTAAGCCTTAAGAATTGTGCTCTCGATGCAACACTGGCATGCGCGATTTTCTCGGCCATCTCTGCCGGGAAACCAAGCAACTCCGTTCCCTTGGACAAGGTCTTCATCCGTCCAATAAACCTGAGAAATTTCGGGGTGGGGGATGACGGGATGCCTTATCTTCCGTGGAGAATGTTCGAGGTGCTTAGGTTCATCAGCAAGTCGTGGCAGGTGACTCGAGATGTTCGTGATGATCATCGCGACGAGCTGTCGGTGAAGCAATGCTACAAGCAAAATGAGCGGGAATATTCGACACTCTCCCTACCACGATTCCTTGATAAAATCTGGCGCTCTATTTGGCCCCAGGAAAAGCCAGCTGGTCCCGTGGACAAATGGCACAGCTTCCCTCTTGCTCCCGCACGCGGTTGAGTTGATCCTGAACATCATGCTATCCCTAATACTATTGGGGCTGCATTTCGAATTGAGTAGCCTGAGATCAACAGGAATCATCAGCAACTTCACTGATTGACTCGCCTCAAGTCTACAAAATAAACAAAAAAAAAGCAAGAAAAAAGAAAGAAAAAAGAAAACACCAATGACAAAAGAGAAAGAGGAAGCTACTAGTGACTTAATTGAAGATGCAGAATGGAAAATCTCCACTTTCATGGCAGAAAAGGATCATCATATATTTCAATTAAAGCAGACTTTGTACTGAAAACGTAATTTGAGGGTTGAAATATGCCATGGATATCGCGGGCGATGTGATCAACAGGTAAGTCTGCCAATTTGGCAGCTCCACCCCCAACCTATGTAAAGCAGAATCCTATATTCAAGCACAAATAAGTATACATACCCAAAGCAATGAGAACACTGACCACCAGCAGCTGCTATATATCGTTGTTTTATTGTTTACGCGTGGCCTCGGCTGTACCATGCAAACAGTGTCTCATATGTATAAAGTGACTAAACAAGACATTTGCAGAAGACACCATGTCAAATAAGGTTCCTCGATGCCTTCAAACCCCTGCGTGTACCCGTGGTTGTGCAGGTAGCTACTCGAAAATTCCAGACGCTCGTTGAATGAGAGTGAAAATGACATCAAATATAGCCGTCGCAAACAGATTATTTGGCGTTATCACGAAATTGTTGTTCCAAAATCAAGGTGAGCCAACACGCGACTCGGGCGTTGCTAGGATCACAATGCAGGTCAGCAGCGCCCAAAGTATAAAGTGCGCTAGTGTGAAATTGGAACGAAGTGTAGTTTGTCATTGAAGAGGTGGAACCCATTTTGATGATAATGCTGCAATCTCAAGTACTTTCTTCTCATCACTCGACCGAAGATCAATGTCGGGACCTTTGTTTACATGCTGGAGAGCGTGGTATAGACCGGGAGACATGGTGGTGAAGCGATGCAGTGGGGGATAAAGCCGAAGTATGTATTCAAGGGGTATTTATGAGCCTCAATATTTCCGCGCAGACAGAATATAAATGGAAAACAATTACAGCCGAGTAGTTATGTACCGGTCTGTCAGCATCGAGGATGGAATGTGGAGAGTGAACCTCCACCACTCACGCTTCATCCCGAGAGAAGTGACCCACCTTTTTCCAGCTTGATTCTGGGGTAGAATACGGTAGAATACGGTAGAATACAAGAAGCCGTTGCTCGTTTCTCTCAAGTTGAACAACGTTCAGCCGCGCGAAACCGTCTGAAGATTAACATCTGCATTCCCGCAGTGGGATCATCAGGCTCGGGGTTGGATATGACTTCCAAGCTCCCAGAGCCGACAAAAAACCAGGGAATCCAATCCTTTGTGTTTGCGACTTGCTGATTAGAGAGCGGCCAATCATTCGGGAGAAATTAACGTTTTGGCCCCCTCATGGGGGATCGTCTTTGACAGATCGATCCACTGCAACTCGAGCCAATGCGCCCCATGTACACACCGCAGCCCGGGCATTGGCCAAGAATTTGGTCTCGTGTTTGCTGACTTTCTTTGTCCTTTTCCCTCATATTTGCTGTGCGGTTTCGAGGCTCGCCATGTCTACCAAATTAAGCACCATGGTCGAGCAAGAAGGCACCTCCGAGCCTCGTGAGAAGTTTGTGCCCCTGCGTACCGTTGGCACTGCCGCTGAGCGTGCTCGTCGCAACCTCAATGCAAAGCTCTCCAATCCATTGGCAGGATTCAGCCATGCGGATCTGCGCAAGCAGGGGCGCAATTTTGCACTCTCTCACGAGATTGGGGATGAGTCCGACGTTCGTGCCTTTGAACTAGGCGCTGTGCTGGCACAGTGCCCGGAGAAGTATGACAATGTCACTGGGTTGACTAGCCAGGAGAAGGAAGTTCTTCGTCGAGAGTTCACTCACCGTTGGTCGCAGCCCTGGACAATGTATTCTGTGATTGCTCTTTGCTCTCTGTCTGCGGCGGTTCAGGGAATGGGTATGCTCACCCTCCCCGCCCCCTTGAGGAAAAAGCAAAATAGTCTTACTGACTGGACGGATCCTCAGACGAGACGGTAGTCAATGGGGCCCAAATCTGGTACAAACATCAATTCGGAATTGCGGACAATAGCTATCGAAGTACCTGGCTCGTGGGACTCGTCAACGCCGCCCCTTACCTCTGCTGCGCTGTCGTCGGATGTTGGCTCACGGTGCCTTTCAACCATTGGTTTGGTCGTCGAGGAACAATCTTTATCACTTGTTGCTTCAGCGCAATTGCATGTCTCTGGCAGGGATTTGTGTCAACATGGTGGGCGATGTTTATCGCGCGATTTGCACTAGGATTTGGCATTGGTCCCAAGTCCGCGACGGTGCCCATCTATGCTGCTGAGACTGCGCCGCCCGCTATTCGTGGTGCTCTGGTCATGCAATGGCAGATGTGGACAGCCTTTGGAATTATGCTGGGCTATGCTGCGGACCTGATGTTCTACCAGGTCTCTGATACCGCGGGGATTGTCGGTCTCAACTGGCGACTGATGATGGCATCTGCCTTAGTACCCGCTGTACTTGTGTGCTGTTTTGTCTTCACCTGTCCCGAATCGCCTCGCTGGTATATGAGCAAGAATCAGTATTTCCGAGCGTATCAGTCGATTTGTTCGCTGCGGCATCACAAGATCCAGGCGGCGCGTGACTTGTACTACATGCATACCCTTTTGGAAGCCGAAGCAAGTATGAAACTTGGCCAGAACAAGCTTCTCGAATTGATCACGGTTCCCCGAAACCGCCGAGCAATGGTAGCGTCGGAGATTGTTATGTTTATGCAACAGGTGAGAAATACCAAGTTTTGTGTATGGTCAATAATATTCATTCACACAGTTTTGCGGTGTCAACGTGATCGCCTACTATTCATCTGAGATCTTTTTGGTAAACTGAAACCTGACTATATCAATTGTATGACTGTGGCTAATTACCAATCACTTTTAGGAAGCCAACTTCTCTCCCTCATCGGCTCTCGCAGCCTCCCTCGGTTGGGGCCTGATCAACTGGATCTTTGCCATTCCAGCGGTCTACACCATCGATACTTTTGGTCGCCGCAATCTGCTCCTCTCTACATTTCCTCTAATGTCCCTCGCAATGTTCTTCACGGGATTCAGTTTCTGGATCCCAGAGTCTAGCAACACAGCCCGACTCGCTTGTATTGCTCTGGGGACATATCTATTCGGCATTGTTTATTCACCCGGCGAGGGACCCGTTCCCTTCACTTACTCTGCCGAAGCATACCCTCTCTATGTCCGCTCATACGGCATGGCCCTTGCCACTGCCACGACATGGTTCTTCAATTTCATTCTCGGAGTAACATGGCCCTCGCTACGCAATGCCTTCACCCCACAAGGTGCATTTGGGTGGTACGCGGGTTGGAATATCGTTGGCTGGTGGCTCGTGTTGCTGTTCATGCCAGAGACAAAGAATAAGACGCTCGAGGAGTTGGACCAGGTATTCTCCGTGCCGACCAAGTTCCATGCGCAGTATGGGCTGCGACAAATACGATATTTTATCAAGCGGTATATTCTTCGGATGGATGTTCGACCGGAGATCCTTTATGAGCGGGAGGATAGTGCTTCTCATGATGTCGGATATGATGATTGACAATTGTAATGGTTGTCCAATGGGACAGTTGTCGATGATGTTGCATAATAATTTATATAGCTAATAGGTTTCTTGTGCCAAAAGTGAATGTTGATCAAAATCTCTTTACAATTTTCATTATTCGACGCAGTATAATATATCAAGAACGCCTAATGGCCAATGTACTTGCTCGCTACAAAGATGATTTAGAACCAGAATGAGCCAGAATCCGACCTG
Organism: Penicillium sp. PG113-03A; assembly: GCA_037042135.1. Lineage (NCBI taxonomy): Eukaryota > Fungi > Ascomycota > Eurotiomycetes > Eurotiales > Aspergillaceae > Penicillium > Penicillium sp. PG113-03A. The sequence continues at coordinate 466,012 of JAXQJW010000158.1, forward strand.
AGATTCCACTTATCGGTTGATTGCAAGACTCCATCCACCAGAAAAGCTTTGCTCCATCACCATGAAGTCAATAAGTCAGTCTTGTCGGGTTTTAATAGTAGCTGTTGGATTCACTCAAGCCTATACAGATGAAAGATTAAGAAAAATCAAAAGTCATTCGATTAGATCGGAAAATAAAATAATTCATTTCACGATAGCTGGTTCTTCAACTAAAGTCTACCAACCTTGTGTGGTCGCCTACCATAGAGACACTGGCATGACTATTAGCGTTGTTCATGACATGACTTCGAGCAAAGTGAAGTATTATCTCCATCAGATAGCAGTTGGACGATTGATTGTCCTCAATGAAATTCAGAACAGGTCTGTGTGAAATCTTGCTTCATCATTGGAGTAGAAGATGGAAGAAAAATGACTCAAGCTTACCATTCTCAACACTATCACTGCTGGCGCTGTCCGAATCAGTGAGGTCCTTGCCAAAGGTCTCGCAGGGGTTATGAATCATGTCAACTGATACAAGTAGGGATACTAGATCTGATCATGATTAGCAAAGATCATGACAATGGTTCAAGCATAAAAGAAAAAAAAGCTCCATCAGATTGCAATGGTGGATTGATTATCCTCAATGGAATTCAGAACAGGTCTGTGAGAAATCGTTGCTTCATCATTGGAGTGGGAGGAATATAAAAGAAGCTTACCTATTCAAGTCTTCCTTATGAAGTGTTCGTGATTAGTAAAAGCAAAGCCAAGAGTTCATCCAATGCCCAATTGGAATGTTTAGCCTCATGCTAAGATTTCGCAGGGCAGGCCGAATGACAACCCTTATACCAGGGACATTTGTCTTTATTTAGCAATACCTTGAGGTATTGGGGCCTAGTATCCATGGATAGTCCAATTGACAGCCTGGTAGATGAATGCCCACCCTTATGATGGGAAAATCATCCATTGAAGATAGAAAGAGGAAGAAAAATTTCACGCGACGCTAAAAAATAATCAACGGGCGGCGGTGGAAGGCAGCAAAATCCCACTTTGCACTGTTTGCATTTGCAAACAAAAAAGTCATGGAAATGGCATCTTCAAAATCTGGGGCAATTTATTTTTTATTTTAATTTTTTTTTACAAGATAGTTAAGCAGGAAAGTGACGGCATCAAGGTAAGAGTCCTAAGAGGACTGAATGGTGGGGTCTTTATCTCATGGCAGCTAACAAACTAGATCATGGTCGATACTAAAATCACGGCTAGAGGAGCAAAGTACGTATATCCCATTGATTTAGGCTACGAGACTAATATACCTGCAAAGCTCCTTAGACTCCTTCAAAAGATTATGAACGTGCCCTAAAATCTCCAAATTGGCGTACCAAGGGTGAAGAAAGCCCGCTGGCATCCCCCTCGCCGTAGACCAGCACCTCTCGCTCTGCATTTAGTCGACCAGGGCCCCATGCGCCTCAAGCCATATCGGAAGGTCGCCGATTGTATGTCGGCAATATGCCCTATGCAGCTAGGGCAAAAGATGTGGAGGCGTTGTTCACATTAGCCAAATTCTCCATGTATGGTCTCTGCATTTATTTGACACCATGTCTATCTGACTGTGTATCATTTTGATAGTGAGCGTATTGCCATTGCCATCGATTCATTTACCGGCCGAAATCCCTCTTATTGCTTTGTCGATCTTCAACAAAAGAACAAGCCGAACGGGCTATGGTCGAATTAGACGGTCGTGATATGCTCGGCCGCCCTATCAAAATCAAACTCGGAACAATCAAATCTGCGGAGCGGACTGGAGAGCAACCTCGATCACCATTTGCTCTAGATCGGTGGCGCCGCCAGGACAATATTAGTTTTGCAAAAACCAACAGTGACTCTAGCAAGCGAGTGTATGTTGGTGGATTGCCCCGTTTGACCGATCATGAGGCCCTGCAGGATAGCCTTAAGACTTACTTTCAGGGATATAACATGTAAGTTGTTCCCTGCATATTCTTGAATGCCTATGTTGACTTGTGTAGTGAGAACGTCAGCTATTTAGCCCACACCCTGCAAAACTCTTTGAGCCTGGCGCGCACTATTATCTGTTTGTTGATTTCAGCACTGTGGAAGAGGCGCAACATGCAATCGAGATGTTCAGTGGTCGACAGGGGCCTTGGGGAGAACCGCTGCGAGTGCAACATGCTCGGGGAGCTAACAAGCCTGAGCGGAACCCTAATTAGTTCCCAGCGTAGTTGTACCTGGGATCCATGTCAAACTCTAGTGGGCTCACAAATAGAAACCTCCAGGATCGATAAGCACCAGAATTCAAGTTTTCTTCTAATTCCATCAAGGAAAATGTATTTTTATCAAACAGGATCGGGATGACGTTAGTGGATCCCCCAATCCAGACTCACCGCATTAACCACCTGATCTCATCTTCGACTTCCTGGTCCTGAGTGGCTGTGCGGTCTTGAATTTCTTTTTTTATTTCCCTTTTGATCTTCTGCAGAATTCTCACTTGAGATCTGCTTTGGTTTCCTATCTGTTGTCTGCATGTTGGATTGACGTATCCTGCTTCTTTCCCCTCCGGCTTCGGGTCGGAAGCTGTCCCTATTCTTCCCGAACCGTGCAATTCAACCACCATGACTGAAGGAAGTGTGATAAGGAGTCAGCAGCAGCACAAGATCTTTGTTGCCAGCGTAAGTAGGCTTGGGTTTCTTTCTTCGTTCATTTGTCATATTCCTAGTCTTGGATCTTTTCCGGATTATCTATGGCGGGGTCCTTGAGTTGCCCCTCTTTGGCCTCGGTTGCCGCTTCAGATAGGCACAACGCTTTGCTTGTCAGATCAGATTGATGTCCTGAGTCCCTTGCTTGAGAAATGGGCATTTGTAATGCTTTTTGTATACTACTTCCAGCTTGGATGGACATGGACTTGGACATAGAGGCTAGGGCTCATCGTGGCCTTGCCCGCTCCGCCGGGCCAAGCCAGGCTGCGAGGCCGCCGACGATGCGATTCAGGCTTCGACGATGCGATGCGTGGACGAGTCTTGATGATTCGCCGAGAGATGAAAAACGGCGTAATCCCGGTTCCCGATGGTGTATAAACTCTCTGATGTTCTTTCGTTGATGTTTCTCCCATCCTCTTGACTTCCATCCAACACTTTTCATCATTTGTCTTTGCATCATCCCTATCCAACATCATTCAATTCCCACGGGACGAAAGCGCAATGGCTAATCGCATTACTCAGTCTGATGACTCCAAGATCTGCGTGGTGATGGTTGGCCTGCCGGCCCGGGGCAAAAGCCTCATTGCCGGAAAGGGTATAGTTCACTGTCCTTCACATTGATATTGTTGACTGATGATGTATCATAGCCATGAGGTATCTGGCCTGGGTTGGCATTCCTGCTAGGGTGTTCAATGTTGGCAGCTACCGTCGCAACAACACCCCCCAGCCATCGGCCACTTTCTTTGACCATCACAATCCTGAGGGTGAGCGCATGCGCCGTGCTGCTGCTGAAGGTGCCATGTCCGACATGATCAAGTGGTTTGCCGACGGCAAAGGTGTTGTGGCCATCTTAGATGCCACCAATTCCACCAAGGATCGTCGCAAGTGGATCTATGAACAATGCCGGGCAAATGACATTGAGACCCTTTTCGTCGAGTCCATCTGTGATGATGAGGATCTCATCATGACCAACATCCTTGAAGTCAAGACCACCTCTCCAGACTACAAGGGTCAGGATCCTGAGATGGCTGCGCTGGATTTCCGTGAGCGCATTCGCAATTATGAAATGGTCTATGAGACCATTGATGACAATGAGAAGCACTATACCTATGTCAAGCTGATCAACGTGGGCTCAACTGTCATCATCAATCAAATCAAAGATTACCTTTCCAGCCGCCTGGTGTATTACATCCAGAACCTCCACATCAAGCCTCGCTCCATCTGGCTGTCCCGAGTAAGTTCACTCTCACTTGATGATGAGTGCCCTACTAACAGTTCCTTAGCACGGTGAATCCGAGTACAATCTCACTGGCCGTATTGGTGGTGATTCGAATATCTCTGAGCGTGGTGAAGCCTATGCGCTCGCACTCCCCGAGTTGCTGCGCAAGTCTGGTTTTCCACCCAACACGAAAATCGTGATCTGGACCTCCACTCTTCGCCGCACCATTCAAACTGCCCGTCACCTCAAACAAGAGACGGGCTTCGAGAAGCTCGAGTGGAAAGCGCTGGACGAACTTGACTCTGGTGTCTGCGACGGTCTCACCTATGAACAGATTGCGGAGAAGTTCCCCGAGGATTTTGCGGCTCGCGACGAAGACAAGTACAACTACCGCTACCGTGGCGGTGAATCCTATCGGGATGTTGTCATTCGCCTGGAGCCCATCATCATGGAGTTAGAGCGCAGCGAAAACGTCATCATTGTGACTCACCAAGCCGTTCTTCGCTGCATTTATGCCTACTTCATGAATGTGCCCCAGGAGAAGAGCCCCTGGATGGAGGTGCCCCTCCACACCCTGATCAAGCTGACTCCTCGTGCCTACGGCACCGAGGAGCAGCGATTCAAGGCGGACATCCCCGCCGTTTCGACCTGGCGCGGGAAGGGCACCTCCGCCAAGCACCAGGAGTTCCCCGCTGAGGGCCAAGAGGCCCAGCACTAAGCAGCGGGTGAGAGCGCATAACCAGGTCCCGGCGTTTACGATTGAGAGGAAAATGGGATGGGTTTGCCGTTACTCTGAGCTCACTTTCAGATTCGTTTCAGATACCAAAAAATGCTAGTTGTGCTTTGAATTCGATCTCTCCTCGTACTATGCAAAGAATTTGATAAGGTTAGTAAACTGCTCGAGTATGCATCTGCAGGGGGTGTGGTGATGACTCAGCGGAAGACGTCACATGCGGAGCTTCCCCCCATCCGCAGTAGAGCGCGCGACAAGTTTCGGGACATGCATTGACCTCCCGTCGGCGCGCGATGTTGTCTGCTTTCACCGCGCGGCCGCTGGTCGAGCTCAAGCCGCGCGATAAATCCAGAATCGACTCGGTCCTGGCCTATGGCGATCGCCTCTTGGCTGGCCTGAACAATGGCACCCTTCGCATCTACCGTGTTATCGACGACGGCAAGACCGAGCTTCTCCGGGAGGTTGAGAAGTTTGCTCGCTACAGAATCGAAAAATTGGCGCTGGTGAAGGAGGCTCATGTGATTGTGTCGTTGTCCGGTGGATATGTCTCTCTGCATGACTCCCAGACTTATGATCTCTACGAACAACTTGCGCAGACGAAGGGCGCATCGGGATTCGCCATCACTTCGAACGTTGTTAACGATCCGGACACCAATGTTCCCGCTATTGTCTCTCGGTTGGCGGTTGCAATTAAGCGAAAGGTGGTGATGTGGGTGTGGCGGGACATGGAGCTGGAGCCCAATAAGACAGAGCTGAGCTTGGTCAGTGCTATCAAGACCCTGACATGGGTATCGGCCACGCGGTTGGTGGCTGGGTTAAGCTCGAACTTCGTGATGGTGGATATCGAGACTGGCCAAGTGACGGAATTACCGGGCCCCGGGAGCATGGAGGATTCGGGACGGTTCACGGGCGTGGGCGCGGCCAGTATGAGCTATATCGGCATCGGAGGGACGGTTCCACGACCACTTGCGACCAGACTGCAGGAGGGCCAAATATTGCTGGCAAAAGACATCAATACGCATTTTATTGATGTCGATGGTCAGCCTCTTGGACGAAAACAGATCCCCTGGAGCCATGCACCGATGGAGCTTGGATACTCCTACCCATTTCTCCTTGCCCTCCACGATACAGCAAAGGGAGTCCTCGAAGTTCGCAACCCTGATACTCAGTCCTTGCTACAATCCATTCCGCTGCCGTCAGCAAGCGTTCTGCACATCCCCCAACCCAACATCAGTCTTGCTCATGCAGGCAAAGGATTCCTCGTGGCCAGTGACCGCACAATATGGCGCATGGAAGCTTTAAGCTATGATACTCAGATTGATTCCCTGGTCGAGCAGGGATACCTGGACGAGGCCATCAGTCTACTGGGAATGCTGGAGGACGCTCTTTTGCGTGACAAGCCAGGTCGACTACGTGCGACTCAAGTTGAGAAGGCGCAGAGCTTATTTGCCCTGCATAGATATCGTGATTCTTTGGATCTCTTTACCGAAGTTGCTGCTGCCCCTGAGACTGTGATCCGTCTCTTCCCTCCGTTGATTGCTGGCGATCTTTCAGCAGTCCCGGAACAGAACGGATCAGACGTAAAGCTTAACGACTCTCAAACTGATGGCTCATTAGAACCACCTGTCGCAACGACGGGCCAAACATCATCCATGTATGCGCCTTCCGTGCGCTCTCTTCTTCGAAGAACAGACGACAGCAGCGAGTCAGGCAGCATCCGTGACGAAGAGAAGGATCTTAAGAATTCAGTTCGCGAGCTTCAGGGATATCTCGCAGATGTACGTCGACGGTTCCAGCGGTTTCTGGGACCCGATGGCTCTCTCAAAGCCGAGTTTCCCGCAGAGCCAACAGACGAAGCCAGTGATTCAGTCCTCAAGCTCCTTGACTTTCCTTCATCCGATGACTTCTTAACTGTCCTTCGCGACAAGGCACGTCTGGTCGACACGACTCTGTTCCGAGCCCACATGTTCGCAACACCATCGCTCGCCGGGTCTTTGTTCCGGATTGCTAATTTCTGTGACCCGGACGTGGTGATGGAGCGCCTCGAAGAGACCGGTCGATATAAAGAGCTGATTGATTTTCTCTACGGCAAGAAATTACACCGACAGGCTCTGGACCTGCTTCGGCGATTTGGTCAAGAGGAATCGGGAGAGCTTAGCGGGCCAGAGCGTACTGTTGGGTACCTTCAAAACCTATCACCGGATCATATCGATCTGATTCTCGAGTTTGGCGAATGGCCGTTGCGAATGGACCACACGCTGGGTATGGAGATATTCACGGCCGAAACCGAGAATGCTGAGACTTTGCCACGTTCTCGAGTGCTGGCGTTTTTGCAGGACATCGATTCCAAGTTGGCGACTCAATATCTTGAGCACGTTATTAATGAATGGAACGACTTGTCGCCGGATCTCCACCAACGGCTTCTTCTGCTGTACCTCGATCGACTGGCAGCTGAAAGGACCGACATGGACACCAAGGTTAAGTTCCTGGATATGCTCAAAGAGAGTGAGCAGTACTCTCCAGCCAAGATTTTGGACCGGCTGGACCGTGAGGGTTTGTATCTCAGCATGACAGGGCAAGAACATGGCTGACTGTTGCAGATCCCGAATTCTACGAAGCTAGAGCCATCGTCTTCAGCAAAATGGGTCAGCACCGCCAGGTGCTGGAAATCTATGTTTTCAATCTTGAAGATCATGATAAAGCAGAGGAGTATGCTCTACTTTCTCGTTGTTGAACATTGCTAACCCTGTCAGGTACTGCAATCACGTTTACCTAGCGGAAGCCACAGAAGATCAAGACGGTGAAAACTCTATTTATCTCACATTGCTATCACTTTATCTCGCACCACCACACGGCTACAAGGCCCAGAATGGCCCTGCACTAGCTGTGCTCGCCAAGCATGGATCCCGATTGCCGGCCGATGCGGCACTGAATCTGATCCCGGCGCCATTACCAGTCCAAGATCTCGAGTTTTACTTCAAAGGCCGGATGCGCGCTGCCAATTCAATTTTCAACGAGGCCCGCATCTTGGCAAACCTGCGCAAGGCACGCGATATGCAGGTGCAAGCCCAGCTTGCCTTGGGCGAGGGTGTTCGCGGTGGCGGAACACGGGCACGCCACATAACCGTCACCGAAGAGCGCATTTGTGGTGTCTGCCATAAGCGACTGGGCGGAAGCGTAATCAATGTGTTTCCCGAGTAAGCGGTATCTCCTCACGCGTCATCGGTTCCATCTCTGACTCTCGCAGTAACACTGTTGTCCATCTGGGCTGTGCAAACCGAATTGCCAGCGTTCGTTCCGGGTAAAGTTTTCCTTATGTTTTGTATGTGTACGTATGCATCTGCATCTGCGCGGGGTTTTCGTTTCGGTCGGCTTTTGATACCCAGTTCAAGCATTATATTTCCAGCTCATGCATCATTCTCGACCACTTCTTCGCCGTAGTTCTCTTCCTCCCTTGCTTCTTTTTCAGAGATCGCGCCCTGGAGCTTCTTGTCTTCTTCCATGCGTTCGGTCAAGTAGACATTGATTTCGTCCTGCAGTTTGGGGACGAGGGATTGCAGGGCTTTCAGATGGGTCTGTTTGGCAGCCAGAGGGGCTTGGGTGGAGTCGAGGGGGGCAGTGTGCTCGAAATTGCGAGAGGCGTCTGGGGCCGCATAAACTGCTTGGACCTGTAGCATTTCACCGGCCATGATTGCAGAATCTGGGGAATGGACGAGGGAGCAACGGTCGTGGTGGTGTTGGTTGCGGCGGGAAGAAATCGATCGGCAGATCCGATATGCTAAACCCGAAAGGGCGAGTTTGTGATTGCAGCCATCCAACTTGGCCTCAACACTGCCACATCTTTCACCACGATGGACGCCTCGCCATGAACCCCGCAGTTCGTTCTCCCAGCTCTTCGGGGCGTCCTTCGCGACCCCCAGCCCCAAATTATAGCCATCCTCAGCCTGCGCCGCCTGTGTCTGACGACGAGGACGAGGACGATGAGTCCGATGAAGACGAATTGGCTCGCCCCGGATCTTCCGGCAGTTATGCCTCCTCCAACGTGACTACCGTCTCTGCGGCTCCTATAACCCCAGTAAATAATCCCCCCATGGGCTCGGGTTATTTCTCCCCCCAGCCTCGATCTGCCTCGGCCACTACTTCACCACAGCACGCAGCAGCTGGACGCCCGATGCCGCAAGATAGCCGCCGGCCGTCCGGTCGAGGCCCTTCCTTGGAGCTACAACGAAATCGCTCAAGACATCATTCCCAGGGCTTCTTTGAGCCATCTCTTCCCACAGCCTCGTCCGATCAGATGCCACCTGTCTCGGCTTCTCGCATCGCCGCCCAGGCGGCCATGCAACAGACCAAGCGACCTGAAGAAGCTCCCCGATCATACCGAAGTAGCAGTGCTTCACCACCTCCTCCTCTTCCTCCCCCGCCGCTTGCACCGCCTCCGCTTCGTATCAACCACCCGTCACCGAATGTGGCCACAACAGCTGCCAACGTGGTATTTCCACGCGCCGGGTCAGCTCAACCAACAGAACAACTAGAAAGCAAGAAGAAAAAGAAGCTATTCTCGAAGCCAAAGCATATTGGGATCACCCGTGATAAGGATCCATTTAGCCGTGATCGTGGGCTTCCATCTCCAAGCAAGCTTGGAGGGGGTCTCTCGCGCATGGTGAGCGCATCTACGACGAGTCTGGCCGATCTTCCCTCCAACAACTCCTCAATGTACAACCTGTCCAATGCGTCTGTGAGTACGGTCGTTCCTGCTGGCGATCGTCCACCGCCACCTCCCGAAAAAGACAGCAAAGATAAGGACAAACATAAGCATCATTTCTTGTCTCGACAGAAGCTCAAACTCAAAGACCGCGATGACCATCTTAAGCTTCCCTTGTCTTCAGCATCGAGTAATTCGCGCCCTGCTGATCCCAATGCTCCTCAATCCCTGTACTCATTTACCAGTCCGGCTACGCCAGCACCCGGTGCTACCTTTGGCAAGTCCGTGAGCGGTCTTGATTTGCTTCATGGTGGACGGGCTCTTCGTGAGAAGAAGAAAGAAGAAAAGGCGCTTGCTGAATCTGAGCAGCTGGAACGACTGGCCAATTCAGGGCAAAGTGGGACTGCCACTCCCGCCGGCGTATTTCCAGGTCCTTCTTCTCTAAATTCTACAGGAGGCGTGCTGGGTGAAGCTGTGCTACGTGAGACTCTCCAAGGCTTCGGGCTGAATAATATGTCGCCGGAAGATGCCTGGGACTTTCTCAAGGCCAAACTTTTGGTGATTTTTGACGGCGAAGATGTGCGGATTGCCATTGAAGATCTGAATAAATTGGTGCTGGTGCATTTGCAGCGTTGTGTGCAAAAGCGTACCCCGACCTCGATCATCTCTGATCTTCAAGAGCTGCTGGAAACGGGCTTTGCCACGCTCAACCACAGCTCTCTCGTGGGTATTCCTGACGAGAAGGTTGTCCCACACCTTGTTCAGATATGGATGCTAGTGTTTGGCACTATCTTACCCTTCATCCAAGCAGTATTTCTGCCGTTGGATCTCGAGTTCAAGGGCTGTGGCTCAATAATGAATACTCGTGAATCTCGCGAGTTTTGGGGTGCGCTCCCCGAGGGTGGGACGCTTGACGTGCGGAATCTTGTGCTGATCGCCTTTCGGGATTGCATCATTTTGAGTCGGTACGAGACGCTGAAGGCGACATTCTCGCGTCTCAGTCTTGACAGTATCAATGCTGGGTTTCCTACACTGAGTGTCACCGCAAAAAGCACCGGCACCGGTGGTAGACCTGGTACCGCCGCCTCACTCGATGCCGGGTTTGGCAGCTACAATTCGCAGTCGTCCACACTGCTCAGTACGGCTGCTGCGGACAGTTACCAGTCAGACTCGATCAATCCACTGGCGAATCGACCTGCGAGCAGCAACTCCCGCAGTCGGGCCACCTCCAACACTTCCTCCAACCCTGATCCGCTCATCTTCTCATCAGTTTCGTCTCCACCCACATCGAACCAGCGACCCACTGTCATCCATCGTGCCAATTCTGCCGACTCGTCGCATGTCATCACCGAGACTGTAGGTCGCATGCTGCAGTGCGTCAGTGTCTTGGCCAGCGTACAGACCGACGATCCCTATCAAGAGAAGATTGAAATTCTCAGCAAAGCCTTGAAGCACAACTGGCTTGGTCGTGGGAGAACAGGCCGGGACCGACGTGGCTTCGTTGGTGCAAAGATCCGTCCTGTGATGGTCGGAGGTGCTCTGGCAGATGATGCCGAGTCTCTCACCACCGCAGGCATCAGCATCGGCGCAAGTACGAGTACCAGTGGCTCTCGTGCCCGCGGCGACTCCTCATCATCCGATTGGAGTGGGCCAGGGATGGGCATGAGTATGCGTAGCGGTGGTCGGCGCGAATTAAGTGTCCTTTGATGTCACTCTGTGTTCTATTTCCCCCTACCTTTTTTTATCTTTACGACTTATGATAGGACAAGACCGGGCAGGAGAATCTCTGGCGTTGGTGAAGAATCTGATCAATTTATGACCTTTTTACCACTCTATCTTACCTCTAGGGCAGTTCCTTGTGGTTCGAATCGAGAAGTGTTGTGTCTACCATGCTCTAAGCTGACTTTCAAAGACTTCCTCTTCAACCAGAAATGACAATCCTGTTCTTTTAAGCTATGTACCTTGCATCGACAACTTCGCCGTATTCCCTGGTTGGCGGTACATTCATCTCTCATAAACCTTCTTCCTGCAAAAGAAATCCCATCATTGAAACCGATCCTATCCCGTCCAATCTCCAGGAACGCTCACTGCTCGGGCATAAGCCGCTCCGCAAAACGAACGAAGAGTTCATCAAGACCTACTCAAACATTAGTCCATATCCAACGAAACAGACCAAAGAAACTTACGCTCGCTGTCCTTCTCCGGCAACGAGCCAATCTTGCTCTTCACGCGATGCCACCGGCCACAGAGCTTCTTCGGCGACCACGATTGATTCGTGATGCTGTTCCACTTAGCCGTGATCGAAGACCAGCTTTTACCAGCTTCCTTCAATTCGAAGAGCAGCTGGTCTTCGATACTGGCTTCGGCCCAACTGTTCGGGAGGGCGAGTTGTGGACCGGGCCGCTTGCGCGGGCTTTCATCCTTGTGCGAGTACTGGACGAATTTGCGGACTTTGGTCTCGCTCCTCGGTGGAGACGAGAACTGTGGGACGACTCGCTCTGGAGTCGTGGGCTGGGGAGCCCCGGCCATGCCCTGTTACTGTGTTAGTTATGTGGATGTGAGTGGGTAGTGAGTGAATGGGCTTACCTGGGATGCGTCAAGTCCCAGGAGGTCGTCTGGCTCTCCTGCGGTGGTTTGGAGGACGTTCACTTCGTCCTCTGTGGCTGCTGCGCTGAATGGGAAGGTGGAGGAGGTTGCCATTGCTGCGCAGAGGTGGTGGTGTTGAGGGGTGATGGCGAAGTGAATGGGATAGAAGAGAAGGTAGAAGAGACGAATTGAATTTGGAGGTTGTGTCAAATGATGTGACAGATGATGTTGTGCCATCTGACTTGAATGTCATAGTTTGGACTTTTTGCTGGTAGATCAGATCAACCATTTCTGCAACTGTCTCTAAACAATACTCGTTTGATACAACACTGATATTTACATTTCTTCTAATCTCTAAATGACTGCTTCATCTCAAATGCTGTATAGGATGTATTCTGGATCAGAGATTTCTGTAGGGATAGAAGAATTCCGAAGTTGAGGAGCTCATCTGAACAATGACTATAGATACAACTGCTAGCTTTTCTCAAACAAGCAATCTACGCCAAGGCATCACTGTGTCCACTTGAGGCTAGCGATGGTGCAAATTAATTCTATTTGAGCAGAATGTATCAATTAATATCTGCTTTCTGTGCTGGACTGCTACTGCAGTTGGTATTATCAGCCATGGCCATCATAACACTAAGAACTCCAAGCATTCGGGTGGATATGGCGTCGAATGGACAGCTGATACACAATCCTTGTTTTAATGATTAAAGCGAGTCAACTCCAGATTGTTTTGATAATAAATGTTATTCTCGAGGCAGGAAACGGTCCCAAGTCAACAGTCAACGAAGTGTTTCAGGTCCTTGGACGCGATCATTTCTTTGTTTACTCTCCACAAAACCAAATGTTTCAGGTACTTCGACTGCTTTCCTTCTTCATCCCTCGATATTTTCTTCAGGACTGATATTAGGACTCGCAACATGCTATACAGAACCAATTGTGCTCACCGAGAAGAAGAAAAATGGCTGCAGACGTCAGTTGTCGATCATGTAAACAACCGCCGAGCTTCTCGAGACTACATCCTAGAGCTCTTAACTACGCCACTGAGTGAATCAATCGTCTACCCTGTACGGAGTACAAAATACCCGACTGACAGAAGCTTCCAATGTCTTGATCTATTGTCAGGGGGAGGGGCACCGACCAGCCATCGGAATTCAGGAAACAGGAGAGGTTCGCGTATACTTATCCCCACAAATACATCACTGGCAGATCAGCGATCACGATCATTGGGCTCCCGGGAGATTTAGTGGATCCGCACGCCACAAATAGGAGCATCATTTCCAGACTCGGCGCGATCTTCGGGAGGAGTTTATGCACGATGAGCTGAACGGTGGGCCGTGGGTTTATGACGAGATTCGTCTGAAATCATTTTCCTTCGTTTTCACTCTCGGGTGAAGGTCCCTTTTGATTGATACTGTCCGCAATGCCTTCTTGCTTCAGTCGATTGTCGAGCAAATTCTCTAAAAATAAGCCTGAATCGCAGGCTCCAAAGCCTGTGAGTTAAATTGGATGAGTTCGTGTTCTGTTTGCTAATTTTGTACTCCGTGAAGGAACAGGCGAAACCGAAGAACGAGGCGAAAGCTCCTTCTGCGCCGGCTCCGTCTGAACAAAAGGGCGATGCCACTCCTGCCAAGGATGCTGTGACCAACTCTGAGGTTCCTGCGAAGGAATCTCCCCAGAAGCAGGAACCTGCTACCAAAGACCGATGGCGGGATGCTTTTGATCAATTGCCCCCTGCGAAGCAAGAATTGCTGAGACAAATGGGATTCGATAATCTCAAGTCTGGGTCAATGGAATCGAGCATCGGGGATCTAGTCAGCGAGGTGAACAAGAAGCAAAAGGAATGCGAAGACAAGTTTTGGAATGTCAATGTCGGTGGTGAAAAGATTGTGCTCCGAGACTATACCACGCAGATTGTCGGATGGTTGGAAAAGGCTGGAGATATTGCGGTGCAGTTTGCTCCTCCCCAAGCCAGTTTACCCTGGGATCTCGTCAAATCTTTGATGAAGGTGAGCTTTCCCCCTTGCTTGATTGCCCAAGATGCAATGCTTATATTTGTTAGATCCCCGTGAACGAAAGCGAACAAATGGGTGCGCTGCTCGCGACCACAGAGAGAGTCGTTCGCATCACCAGTCGCGGTCAAGTCTATGAGAACGTGTATTTGCCCCAGACTGCCGATGTTGCACTTGACCCTGTGCAACAGAGCCTGGAGTCCGGCCTGGTGAACATCTACAAGACTTCTCTCGAGCTTCTGGCCGATTCTGGAAAACTTCTATCGTCAAACACGGCTAGACGCACACTCGAAGCCATCGTCAACCCGGGCAAAGCGACCGGTGGTCTTGCTGGCCTGGGTGAACAAGAAGATGAGCTGCTCCGTGACGTCCAGGCTTGCGAAAGTCGGCGAAGTGCCGATGCGGATCAACGTGCCAATGCAATGCTCGAGGCCCTGCAGGCTCCAATGGCTCGCGTGGATGCCGGCGTCAGTCATCTTTTGGAGCATTTGGGCGAAAGCGAGCGCATTGAGCTGTTAGAATGGATCTCACAAGTCCCCTTCGGCAAGCACCATGACAACGTGAAGGAGAGGAGGACCCCTGGAACCGGTGAATGGCTGATACAGCACAGCGATTTCCGTAACTGGGAGAAGAAGAGCTCGTCTGTTCTCTTCTGGCTTCAGGGAAACCCTGGAACAGGCAAGACCTTCCTGACATCTACGGTCGTTGACCGTATCCGCAGTCAGACAGAAGAAGCTTCGAAAGAAGAAGGCTTTGCGTTCTTTTATTGCGACCGGGACGAAAAAACTCGTTCATCGCCTCTCTCCATTCTGCAAAGCTTCGTGCGTCAGCTTTCAACGACTGCGAATAATCCAGAATCCATGCAGATCAAGCTCAAAGAGACCTGTCAAGAGGCACGGGATAGGGGAACAAATCTCCGTATTTCGCAGTGCAAAGATCAAATCCTCGCCTCGTTGGACATTTACCAAAAGTCTACGCTGGTAATTGACGCCATGGACGAGTGTGATCCAACCTCACGACTGGAGCTCATCGAGGCATTGGAGTTGTTCCTGGCCGAGTCCAAGAAGCCTGTCAAGATCTTTATCTCCAGCCGCCCGGATCCAGACATTCAGAATCAACTTGAAAGCAGCCCCAACGTGGGCATCAAGGCAGACGACAACCAGGAGGATATCAAGAAGTTCCTGGATAGTGAACTCGAGAAGCTCGGAAAGGCTTCCCCTGTCTTGAAGCGCATGAAACTTGATATCATCGCCAGACTGCTGGAGCGCTGCCAAGGCATGTTCCAATGGGCGTCTTTGCAGGTCCACCAGCTCATCAAGTGCAAAACCCCACAGAGCGTCAAGAAACGTCTTGATCAACTGCCGGAAGATCTTCAAAAGGCGTACGACGAGGTTTGGCAGGAGATTGAAAGTCAGGAAGAGCCTGATCAGACTATCACGAAGCGTGCTCTCCGGTGGGCCATGGCGGCTAGTAAGCCTTTGACCAGCATCGAGATTCTAGCTGCGATTCGCTTGGACACAAATGGGGAACTGTTCTCTCTGGATGAGATGGTGGATGATCAAGGATTGTTGTCTCTCTGCAATAACTTCCTGACGGTGGACTCCCAGCTCAAGGTGTGGCGTTTCCCGCATCTCTCGGTTCGCGAATACTTGGAAAGCAAGGAAGACTGGTCGGTTCCACATGCGCATCATTATGCAGCCAACGCTTGTCTATCGTACTTTGTCAATACCTACAAAGAGGATGACCAGGAGCTTGAGGCCAAGCTTGAGGCCGAGCTCAAAGAGACAAAAACGGACGAGCCAGAAGAAGAGGAAGAAGATTGGACTCCCGAAACCCCAGCCCAATCGGACGAAGTGTTCCATACGCTTCATCCATTCCACTTCTACATGCGGCACTCTTGGGCTCATCACATTCATGGTGCAAAGGAAATTGAGGTCACTGCTCTGGGTTCCCTTTTGAAAACCTTCCTTGGATCTCCTAATGAAGGAAGCATTCAATACCGCAGGTGGCATCAAAAGACTGCCAATGACTTTGAAGAATACTTCTTCGGTCCTTACTTCAGAAACTACATGGTCGACGATGCTCGGACTATTTTCCTCGAGACCTGTCCTGGAGACGTTCCTGCTTTCACCATGTGTCGCTTCTCCCTGGTTACTCACTTGGCAGACTGGTGGGACAATGCTGAGATTAATACCTCGCTTCTGAATGAGAACAATCACAACTTGCTCGCCATCGCTGCCAGGGCAGGCTGTCTACCAATTTGCAAGAGCCTGGTCAACCGTGGTATGGATGTCAACGCACGATTGAAGGGCGAGGAGGTCGGAAGTGCCCTAGTTGCAGCAGCCCTGGAAGGAAATACCGACGTTGTCAAGTATCTTGTTGAAGCAGGTGCACATGTGAATGAGATTCTTAGCTCGGAAGAAGGGTCCTACGACTGTGCGCTTGGAATCGCGATCCAACGAGGACATGTTCATACTGTTCGATACCTGGTTCGAGATGCACATGCCGACATCAACATTTCAATTCCGCGCTCAAAGAGTGGTCATCCTCTCGGAGAGGCAGCTACCCTGCCGTCGGGAGAGATCACCAAGATTCTCCTGGATGCTGGTGCAGAGGTCAACAAAATCTTGCCAGGTCCCAAATACGGTAGTGCTCTGGCTGCCGCGAGTTCCGGGCAGCTCGAGAACGTTAAGCTCCTGCTCAAAGAAGGAGCTGATGTGAATTTGCAACTCCCAACCGGACAATATGCCTGCGCTCTCTTGCATGCCTGTGTCTATAACTTCGACATCGTCAAGTACCTAATTAAAGAAGCCGGTGCGGATCCAGACTTGGGACTCGAATACGGAGAATTTGGCTGTGTTCTGGCGGGCGCTGCCAGCAATGAACTCGCCGATCTGGAGGTCGTGCAGTTTGTGGTGAACTCGGGGGCGAATGTCAACAAGCCGCTCACTTCCGGAGAATACGGCAGTGTTCTTGCAGCCGCAGCGGTCGCCAGTGAATACGGAGATCCCGAAATCTTCGGTTACCTGATCGAAGCAGGCGCGGATGTGAACCAGCCACTGAAGCATGGAAAATTCGGAAACGCCCTGATGGCCGCTGTGTGGTCCGGCACTGATCGAAGTGACACGCTACTCAAGGCCGGAGCCGATGTGAACATGGTGCTCCAGGGTCGTGACTATGGCAGTGCTCTCGCACTGGCCGCTGCCTTCATGCATGACTTCTCGGTTCCGGAGACGTTGGTCAATGCGGGTGCCGATGTGAATCTCAAGACTCCCGGTCGATATGGAAGCCCGTTGATTGCGGCTGCGTGTTTTGGACAGAGCAAGTGTGTGGAGTATTTGATTGAGAATGGAGCCGACGTGAATATGGTGGTTGACAGTGCTGTTTATCCAACCGCTTTGCAGGCGGCTCAGTCTGATATTTCGGAGCATGCTCCATGGATTCGCGAGAAGTATGATAACGAGGAGGATGTTGAGGTTTTCTCGGAGGACTGGGCAGAGGAGAAGCCGGACATTGTGGAGATGTTGAAGCAACATGGAGCGACCGGTTGAGTTGTATGAGTACGTGGATACCTCAGGAATGAATATTCTCTTTCCATTGTTAGAGTAAATATGAGGACTGTCCAGAATAGTGTCTAATGCACCCCAAGATCATATCAATGCAATCGATTCAATTTAAACCAATGGACTATCCATATACTTAGCACTATCAGCCATTCTTGCTCATCCAAGATTCGGTCGGACCAATTTTGGAAGGTTGCATTCTGGAGCATGAGACACTGAGTGCTGATCATCTGGGCAGCCAATTGTGATGGAGAACGCAAAAGGAGCTGGAATATCTCCGATGCTCTGATTGCGATAGATCATAATGCAGGATTCCTGCATGGGCCTCCAGGGCTATCTATTGCCAGAGTCGATCAGGGGTGTATATATAATAGGATTGCAACCATTCTATACAATCTCGAGACAATGATAGCATTGAAAGGCACACTTTGGGCATGAATGTATTCCCATCATGTACCTCATGTATATCATCTGCGGGTCTCGATGTACAGCAGGATCAAACCTTGGAAGTCTTGATTTCCTGCAGGAATGAACTCTGCATGTCCGGAACAGGAAATCACTAAGAGATGGGAACTATACTCGATACTCCGTACATAATGCGTAGTACCGATAGTAAATGACGCCATGAGCAACTCGACAAAAAAGAAATAACGATCCACGCAGGTACGATATCTGAACACGAAAGGGGAAGCACCGTCATTCTACTCCGTACGAATCGGAGAAAAGCGAAATGGCATCAAATCGTGCGTTACACTAAAGAGGCACGAGCCGAGGTGGAGATGAATCCCTCGCAAGGTAATAGACACTGGAATTCTGCGGGGAAATGTGGATTAGAATCCGGGAAGATAGTTCCAGCTCTCTGCATCTCCATCTCCTGCTCTGATCCAGTATAGATCCGCATGGCAACGTATACACCGCGTATCTGGATCCACCAATCACCATCGACCCCCGCTTACCTCGGTCGTCTGGGGTAGGTTTTTCTTCCTGTTCCAGCGTGAGGCCCGAAACCCCTCATTCTCCAAATGCTTGCCTGCCCGGTTCATCATGATCTGCATTGATGATCTCCTCCTTTTCAGGTCAAGCTCGAGTTAGTGCCAATTTTGCGCCATGACAGTGCGCCGCACAACCCCATGGGCATCGGGAAGCCACCGAAATGATTAATTTCCCGTCTTCATCGTCGACATGTGAACGGGGATAATGGAGTCGATCGTGCCTGAATAGCGTTTGCCAATTCTGGGGCTCCGCATTTGCCTCGGAGCTTCCTTTTGCATCCGGGGAAAGATCAGACTCTCGAGCCTTTGCACTGGTGTCAGTGACCTCACGCATCGCACTAGTGGATGTGACGGACGTTTTCTTTGGCTCCTTCACATGGACGGAGCTTGTCTGCCTCGGGAGACGATCCACAATCTTGGCCTTTTCTTCCACCGAGGAAGCACTAGTCTGTGGAGAGGACTTCCCCAAAAAGATACCCCGGATAGTCGATCATCAATGGACCAAAATAAAGCCGGATTCCACCCCGGGGTGGACTGCTTTCGTTCCGCTTCGTCTTTCTTCCTGGTTCCAGGCTCATTCGCGCGGCTCGTTTTAATCCCGTTTGGCCGACTAGAAGCCCCAATTGCGACGGAGGATTGTCAAGACGCACCAGATCTTGAGCTGTCACGATGCGTTTAATTCCAGTTCTCGCAACGGCTCTGCTCGCCGTGTCTCATGCAGCCGGCGCAGCAACGCCAGCGTCTTCTGCTTCTGCCGCTCCTGCCTCTGCGGCTCCTGAGGACGATGTCATGAACAACCCCGTCGAGAAGTTGGCCAGCGTATTTCCATCAAATAGTGGGAACAATGCGCCGGAGGCTGCTGCGACCTCACCTCCTCCGAGTCCAAACGCAAACACAAACTCGGACTCCAAGTCGGAGGAAGAGAAAGTCGTTGAATCCCCCAATGCCAATAAAGCCGCCAACACCCCAATTCTCGATTTCAACAGTCTGGGTATGAATCCTGATGGTCCCACCAGCGACAATGCCCCGAGTAAGACGAGTGCTCCTGCTGCGAGCGCCTCGCCTGCTGAGGGTGGTTCCGCCAGCAAGGCTGCTGACTCGGAATCTTCCAATGCTTCGTCCGGTTCCAAGTCTGAGTCTTCGGACTCCTCGAATTCGGGCTCGAACTCGGGCTCAAACTCGGACCCCAGTGGAATTCTGGCAGGTCTGAAGGACTTGTTCACCGGTACGGGCGACAACGGCGGCCTGGCGGGCGCTGTGACGAACATTGACGATCTCCTCTCGAGTGCCTCCGATCTGCTGGACCCTAAGTTCTTGGGCAATTTCGTCAAGACCTTTGAGTACCTCTCGACCAGCTTGGCTCCGCCGGTGGAATTCAATATCCGGGAGCTGCTGAGTGACAAGAACACCGAGAACATTGCCAACCTTCTGACCAATGCCAACAAGCTGCTCACTGAGAAGAACACCAACACTTTAAGCAACATTCTCACCAAGGCCGACAACCTGCTATCGGAGAAGAACTTGAACGGCATTCAGAAGCTCTTGGACAACATCGACAAGGTCAACGATATCGTCGACAACGCCGATACCTTGTTGACGAAGAAGAACGTTGAGAGCATCGAGTCCCTTGTTGGCAACGGCAACAAGCTTCTTACGCCTAAGTTTGTTGACCAGACCCAGGGTCTCATCAAGTCTGCTAGTGATCTGCTCACCGAAAAGGTTTCCAACGCCCTTAAGCAGATCCTCGACGCCGTGGTTCCCCTGCTGCCCGAGCTCAAGAGTTTCCTTACCAAGAAGACCTTTGACCAACTATCCAACCTGCTCGACGGCGGCAATTCTCTGCTCACCGAATCGTTCGTCAAGGAGACTAAGTCCCTTGTATCCAGCGCCGGCAAGTTGCTTACTGAGAACGTCTCCAACGCTCTCAAGGAGATCCTTGATGCTGTTGTGCCGCTGCTTCCTGAGCTTAAGGGCTTCCTCACCAAGGAGACCTTTGACCAGCTATCCAACCTGCTCGATGGCGGCAACTCTCTGCTTACCGACTCGTTTGTCAAGGAAACCAAGGGTCTGGTGGCCGGTGCAAGCAAGCTACTTACTGAGAACGTTTCGAATGCCCTTAAAGAGATTCTCAATGCGGTCGTGCCGCTCTTGCCTGAGCTCAAGGGCTTCCTCACCAAGGAGACCTTCGACCAGCTGGAGAATCTCCTGGAGGGTGGCAACTCGTTGCTGACGGGCGAGTTTGTCAACAGCACCCAGTCATTGGTCGAGAACGCCGACTCGCTCTTGACCCCAGAGTTGGTCACCAGCCTCAAGGGTATCCTCGACGATGTCACTCCATTATTGCCAGAGGTCAAGAAGCTTCTCACCAAGTCTACCATCGAGACACTGTCCAGCCTGCTCGGCAATGCCAACGACCTGCTCACCAAGGAAAGCGTCAAGGAGATCTCCGCACTGCTTGGCCACGCCAACCAGCTCCTGTCAGACGATGTCACCGACGGTCTCAGCGACCTATTGAACGGTCTTGTACCCGTCGTACCCGACATCAAGGAGGCCTTCCTCGACGAGGCAGCCCTTCACAACGTCTCCTACCTCCTGGGCAATGGCACCGTCCTCCTCTCGCCCTCGTTCGTCAACACCACCGACAACCTGGTCGAGTCCGCCGGGGACCTGCTCACGCCTTCGATGGTCACGAGTCTCAAGGGTCTCCTTGGTAACCTCGACGAGTCGATGCCTGAGATCAAGAAACTGCTCACACCTGACATGATCAAGGAGATCAACGTTCTTCTTACAAATGCTGGCGACCTCTTGACAAAGAAGTTTGTCAACGAGACTTCGACCATCATTGAAGACGTCTCGAGCTTCTTACCGGTGCT
Organism: Penicillium sp. PG113-03A; assembly: GCA_037042135.1. NCBI lineage: Eukaryota > Fungi > Ascomycota > Eurotiomycetes > Eurotiales > Aspergillaceae > Penicillium > Penicillium sp. PG113-03A. The sequence continues at coordinate 487,382 of JAXQJW010000158.1, forward strand.
TGAGGGTCTCTTGAACTCGCTGTGAGGTTCTGGAGTTCATGGGTCGTATGATCTTATGTAATTCGACGATTGAGCTATTTCTGGATATGATTAATGCGCTTAATGAATTTTTTATCCTCGACTTGTTCTTGAGTGTCTGTGTAGAACATAGAATCTGTGGTATTCTGGCTTGAGCTGGGTTGGTTTCGTATATCGGAGAATATGAGCATAGACTGAACATTCAGCGACCTGGTCATTTGGTCTTTATCATCTCTGCTCAAGATAAGCCAGGCATGAAAAACCTCTAGAAAGGGTGCATTGTGTCTGTCATGGTGAAACACTCTAATTACAAGCAGATCATTCATAGAAAATCATGAAGAGATGACTTTGTTCTAACGGCTCATATCGTACAAGATAATTTGTTTCAACATGTACAGTCTAGTTTTCTTTTTTCTTTTTTTTCCATTGAATTGCTTGTATCAACAGTCTCGACTCGGAGGTATCGGGCGCTTGACTATAGTCCATTATCCAGTGAAAGACTTCTAGCGATGAGCCTTGAATAGACAATACTTTCAAAGCGCTCTTGATATCGCAGCCCCGACTAGCGGGTTTACAGAAAAATTAGGAGGGTCAGCGTTGATAGACTGCCGTAAGCGTTGACATCTTAGTTAACTACTTCATCTCGTTTGCACTGCCGGACTACATTTTCGTCGGTGATTGGGAAGCTTATCATTGAACTTATGTATTTGAGGCTTAAAATTTTATCATCTTGGTACAATTGGAGACTTTCCTGTGACCCCTTGACTTTGACTACGGAGTACGGGGTTGTATGTTTATTTCCACTTGTGGAAATGTGGGTGATGGGCCAATTAGATACAGAATCTGCCCTCGAAGGTTTCAATGTGGATATTTAAGTTTATGCTGTCATGGATCCATTAATCGGTCGCTTCTATTTATACTTCTTTAAATTAGAGTAATTACCATTTCAAATGCACTCAAGACGATTCTCGATACACTGCTGAGATTGTCCGATCACATACGGAGTAGGTCCAGGAATAACGATATGACAAGAAGCCATAGCCAAAACATCGATTCGTTAATTATGTGTGTACACGAAAACTCCACCCAGATATTCATAAATCATGTTCGGTCAATGGTCCATTCGACTTCATGCTGAACCCGAATAAACATCGGTCCTAGATACTCCTCCAAGGACTCTCGCTCCTTTCGTCCCGGGTCACCCTGGACATGCATCGCGAAGGATGTAGTTCCCACTTCATTCTTTGCCGGATCGAGATCCGGGCTGCCGTCGAAGATTTTGCATAGCTCCCGGTTGCTGCTTCTGCTGGATTGGCTGCTGTTGGTGTTGCGTTTGCCCAGTTGTGGGATCGAGCTGACGCGCTTGAGCCGGGATGCGCTCGTGCGAATGTAGAGTAGGTGCTCTACCTTCATGGCGGAGTGGATGATGGGTTTGAATGTGGGGAGGCAGGCACAGAGGATTCCCACGCATGGTTCGACTAGGGACCATACCCAGACGTCACCCCAGGTCCAGGTGATGTCGACGCTGCTTCCCAAGAAGGTGAGGTAGTGAAGTCGGACGATGCTGGCAACGCAGGCGCTGTGATGGATTAGCTTATTTCGGATCGTTTGCATGAGGTAAAATACATACAAGAGACCCAGTAGCAAGAGACTGGATACCAGAAGTTTTTGGGTGACGCGCATGTTCAGTCGCCATACCGCGGGAATGGGGACAATGAGAATCAAAGCGTCTGTGATGACGTTCGCTACACCGTTTCCGATGTAGTAGTTATAGAATGGGTATCGGTAATGACCGGCGTGGGGTTTGATGATTTCGTTCCAGAAATGCGAAGGAGGACTAGGACAGACTAGTATTGCGATCAAGCTGCCGAAGGTCCAGCCCACGGCCAAGAAGACACCAATCCAATTCAGTCGGTTCATGCCGAAGATGCGGCGGTAGAACATGAGAATCATCAACTTGATCATTAACAGCTCAAACAGGTACATGATTAGACCAGCGAAGAGCATCTTTGTTCTGAATTAGCCCGAATTGAAGAGACGGGTGGACATTGATCTCACCTTTTTCAAAATTACCATGTCCCCTATCGTCCTTGTCCAAATATGTGTCCCCAGACCATATCGATTACCCACAGTGGCCACAATCAATAGCACCATCAACAATAACAAAGCCGCAAGACACAACCAGTCATCCAGAGAGGGTTTCGGCTTGCCACTGGTAAAGCGCAAGATAAACCGTACCACGACGACAGCAGCAGTGACCGCAAAGATGGCAATCGTCACAGTACTATCCCGCTTGGACTCATTCTGCGTGAGGTCTACGCCCTCAGGCGGCGGACCCAAGACCGTCGTGATGCTGGCTTGATTCATGTCGAATCCACACGGGAGTCAACATCGAAACCGGTGGGACGACAGGGAGAATATAGGTTAATGAGAGCTAAAGTACATGACTGGATGGCCCCCGAGGGGGCGGAGGGGTTTGAGAAATCCTGTTGGAACAGGCCCCCAATAGTGATATGCCTTTGTTTCGGGCACTCCATCCAAAAGCCATGTTCTCTTTCATCATCGGGGATCGGCTTTGACAGGATGCAGTTGGGGGCGAGATTTCTTGCCCCAGATTCGATCTGATTGGTGACGGACGCCACGAGTTGATCCTTCAGGATGCACGTGGTCGAGGGCGATTCTCATTCTTCGAGAAGAATGAGAAAAATGATGGTTGCCGATGATCATTTGGGGACAGGGCTGTCGTGGAGTGAAGTGAAGATTGTTGTGGTGCGAGGCTGGAAAGGAGTAATTTCTGTTTTCTGTTTTCCATAAAGCGCGCAGGATCGAAATGCAACTGATTTTGTTCAATTGTACGAGGGGAAGTGGGGGCTTAAAGACTGTTTGAACTGGAAGCCTGACAATATTTAACCAAGAATTAGCGTGGATTCCATCACCAACAAGGCTGTCCGATTCCATTTACATTTGTTTTCTTTCTCCACGTTCCTATTATAGTGATAACACCGACAAGGCTGGGAGTTTTTCTGGCTTATAATTCCAATGCAACCCCGGGCAACTTGATAACTATTTACGAACCCTCGCGAGAAATTATAGTCGATTCTCGATGATCTGCGGTGTTGACTGCACTGATGATCCTACACGGTTTCACTTCATCGATGGCTTAGACAGACGTGCTTCGTACATGTTGATATCTTCATTCTAAAGCATAGAATTTTGAAGACTGACTAGCTCTGCCTTGAATGAAAATGTTGGCCTCAATTGATGTCAACCGGTTCAAGTCAGGCTGAGAGGATGATCTCATTGATGAAACATGATGTGCGCCTTTCATGCGAGGGGAATCTTGTCGCAGGATTCAGTCTTGGCTGGTGATGAACCCAACAAATTAAATGGAACCAGCTTAGCTCATAAAACATTTACTGTAACTAACTAACTACCTAGTCATCCATGAAGCTGATTCGTATCTGCTGATAGATCATCACCCACTCTCCAGACAAACACCTTATGGTCCACATACAGAGTACAGTTCATACGTCACAATGCCACGTCGACGCTTTCCCTCAAACGGATCCCGAAAGGAGTATGGCATACGATGTCGATAGCGGCTCCAGTCGTGTATTTCGTCCCGATCACTAGGGCGAACTACACGTTGGAAGCCAGCCGTGCTAGTCGAGAACGTGGTAAACAAAAGTTGCGCGTTCCATTTCATCTCTGGTGGCTTTTGCGATCCACTGGAAGACTCTTGAGTCACACATGCTCTGATCTCAGATATGAGATTCGGGTGTTGGTTTCCGGCATCATTGCACTTGACCGAGCGGAGGAACATCGCATTCTCGGCACCAATACCAACCAGGAAGATTGGGATAGTCGTTCTCTGCCGGAAGACAAATGTATTGGAACCATAAAAGACTGATCGAGCCTCGTTGTAAATCTGACGGTTTGTGGACATGATGGCCAGGACATTGTATTGGGGATTGTGTTGAAGCCATTGGCCATTCCGGCGAAGATTCTGCATGATATTTGAGAAATTCTCGAGTTTGATCTTTCCGAAACGAAGGACGAGATCATACACCATCATTCGCAGGTCTATACATTGTCCATCGAGGTTAATCTCTAGTTGTGATGGAGCAACGACAAGGAACTCACCCAGTGGAAGTTTCAAGAATGCAAAGTTCCTTTCTTTGATGAGAACATGCTCCTCATCAAAGGGAAGATGCCAGCCTCGCCGGCCTCTTCCTATGTTTCGGAGATCAGCCGTACGCGGCACTTCCTTGCAGTGACCGCGGTAGATGACATGCTCTTGGAATCGTGGTCGGGATGGGAAGGTCTTAGAACAAGTCCAGCACCGATACTGGCGTCCATCATCGTCAACAGCACAAGATGGATTGAGACGACGGAGGACCTGCAAGCATTTTCCCACATCGTGGATTCCATCGGCTGGTAGGCGCCATTCACCAATGTACCATACCACATGGTTGTAGAGACCGGACTTGTTAGCGTATTTTACCTTGCAGCAAGGACATACCTGGGCAGACAGAGGCATTGTGGATGTGGTCGAGAGTGCAAGATACAAGGACAGACGAGAGTGGTAAACAGACGCGAGAGTGGGAGATGAAGTCGCGTGGTCAACGTGTCAGTTGGTGAAGTGAAGCGGTGTGTTTACATCTCTGACTCGACTGGATTTCTAAATGACAAACGCCCATATACAGGATGTATCATTAAAGATGGAATAAATGGATTCTCGTGGCGTCATTAACTACGTCTCATCGTCAAGCCCAAGATGCTTGCTACCTATGAACCTACTAGGTAGTCACGGAATCAAGATCAGCTCATCGAAACCCGCCACTGGGAAAGAACCTGGGCCCTGCATATCCGTGGGCGATAATGCTCTGAATATCGATATTGCCATCACTCCGAGGACTCCAAAGCTTGATAAGAATAAACCGTCCGGAGCTAAAAATAGTCAGCATGGAACGCCAAGAAAGTCCAGAATCAAAACATACGGTGGTGGGTGGAACTTGATGCTGACCATGCTCTTTTCTCTTTCGATAAAGAAACGTGCATGAGGTTTCAACACCTCAGCGTCAGGCGTGTTCCCATTAGATCCAGGATGTGGACTCGGATCCACCAGACTTGCGCCGTGACGACGGCGTTGGGACTCCCCAGTGAAATGCCGACCAAGCGACTCGGCATGTCTTTGTAGCTCAAGCCGGCGAGAAAAGGAGTCAGTGGGGGTATTATCGTCATCATCGTCATCCAGCAGACTATCATCATCACTGTCCGAGCAAAGTGGGTCGTCCTCTCGGGTCCTTTCAGCATCTGCAGCCAAAGGCATTCCGTCATCGTCATTCTCAAGAAATATGTTGTCTTCTGTACGTTCCTCATACTCGGTAGTGACACGAAACTCGGCCTGGGGGTCATCTGCAGTCTGGCCGGCAATTTCATGATCAGTGGATTGAGAATCAGGGCCCATAAGTACAGTCCGATCATAAGATGGCGGAAGCGGCCGAGATCGGAAACCAGTCAGGTATTCTTGGGATGGCTGGAGGCCCGACCGACGGTTTCGACAGCGCCGCCGGGAGCTGGGGTACTGGATCTGGTACTGAGCCGTGCGTGCAAGTAATTCATCGGACGTCATGGACACAAAAACCATTCCTTCTTGAATTCTGAGACGGTCAGAAATGGAGTTGCGATCACGAAAGAAAGGACACACATACGGAGAGTCGAATCCAGTTTCCGGCGCTTTGATAACGATTTTCTTCAAGCAGAAAGGCGCCTCGCCTCGATGCCGCAACACTAGGTTGCAGCGATCGGATTTGGTGCAGTAGACGGATTGGTCATTGCGAAGAACATTCTCCGGGAATGAGCTGTCTCCATCAGGATCGTATATTCCTCCATCACAGCTAGCAATCTCCATTTTCAGAGGCCCAGGGACTACCTGCCCATACTGCCCATAATTGAATCCTCTCATGCCTTCTCGATTGTCATCCGACTCAAGCTTGCGCCGCTTCAGCCGGCCTGGGCCATTTTGCCTGGACGGAGGCATCAGGGAAGGAGTCGGAAGTGATTCACGAAGATCCGGTCTAAACGAACGTCTGCGGAGGGTTCTGTTGCTTGATGGATGGGGGTCGTTCCAAAAGAACGGCCGATGTGTATCTAGAAACGCCCGACGGGTCGGGTCTGACTGTAGTTGTCGAATTTGATGATCAACAGTCGTCCGAGCCTGTTCAAAATTGGTGCGATTGCGTGTTTGGTCAAGATGATGGTCTTCAATCTCTTGGTTCAAGGTTTCCAGTGCGCGGAGGGTATCGTCAACGTTTGTGCGGTTGCTTTCTGAATGGATGAGGTTTCGCAAGTAGAGAAGTCGATCTCGAATTCGGGGAGGGGAACGCGGGCTGTCGCGCGGGATCCCTCTAACGTCTTGGGCGGAGTTGGCTCCAAATCGAATGTCCGAAAGAATAGTTTCAAGGTTTGGGTCTTCTAAATGTGAAGGGGGAAGCTCTCCTTGGTCGTTTAAAGGGTCGAATAGTTGCCTCGTGGGCCGGAAGCGTTCATGGAAGGCCTGCCCGCGGGGTCCGGATCTCAGGTTCGGAAGTTCAGGGACATGTATTTCACTGGTACGAGTTGGACGACGGGAAGAAGCAGGTGGATAGTCGTAGTTCCCTGACTGTGGTTTGATTAGTCTGGGACAAGGTCAGGCACAAACCAGTGGATACATACCATTCTGTGTGGTTAGCCGGGTGTGGTGGATAACCTGTGACGGGGGACCAGTAGAGGAGATCTCTCACAGTGCCCACTGAGGATATTTAAATCGAACAATCAAGCCCAGGACGGGCCACCAGATTTGTCTTGGATGATAGTCCAGCACGACGTTTCCCCGAAGGTGTTGTGTTGGGTCCCGTGACGATTAGATCATCGTTAAGTGGTCGTTTATGGGGAAGCTTATCCTCCGAAGCTGGATTCCTCACTTTTCTCCTTCTCCAGCAATCATGGCAGAACCGGAGGAAAAGCAGTCGATCAGTGCAGGTATCTATCCAGCTGCAACAGCATATCAAATGGTATACTAATGTGTCTACTCAGATGAGATCGCGCTGTACGATCGACAAATCCGTCTCTGGGGCGTCCAAGCGCAAGAGAAGTGAGTCCACCAAACGTCAGACATCAGAATAGCTACTGACAATGCTCTCAGACTACGATCAGCAAACATCCTTCTGGTTTCAATGAGAGCGCTTGCCAATGAAGTGGCCAAGAATCTCGTCCTAGCAGGCATTGGGTCTCTTACAATCATCGACCATGAGCCAGTAACCGAGGTGGATCTCGATGCACAATTCTTCCTAGAGGAGGCGCATAAAGATGAAAGCATCATTAAAGAAGGAAAGAACGTAAGTGTCCTACATGTATAGCCAGCAGCATGCGATTTCTAACCAATCTATCAGCGAGCTGAAGTCGCCGGCCCTCAAATCCACCGAATGAACCCGCGTGTCAAGTTGCATATCGACACGGACGATGTCAGAACTAAGCAGCCGGACTTTTTTGCGCAATTCGACGTGACAATAGCGACTGAACTCGACTTTGTGACCAACACCACGATCAACGCCGCCTGCCGCCTCGCCAATCGACCCTTCTACGCCGCGGGGCTGCATGGGTTTTACGGCTATATCTTTGCGGACCTCATTTCGCACGACTTTGTCATTGAGCGCGCGCAGTCCAACGTTACGACGCAACAGCAGGAAACACCAACACGAAGCATCGTCAAGGTCACGACAAAGAAGGAAGGCGATAAAACAATCGAACTAGTCACCAAACGCGAAACGTACTCCCCTCTACTCCTCGCAAATACTTCCCCGTTACCAGAAGACTTTACTCGGCTCCCGCGCCGTCGCAAGCAGATCACGCCACTACTAAGCTGCCTGCGTGCCTTGTGGGAATTCGAAAAGGCCAACGGCGGCCACCGACCAACCTTCTCCCCGGCCGACCTGAAGCAATTTACCGAGCTCTCGCGTGACAGCCACCAGGAACTCAAGCTCGACCTGGCCAGCCTAGATTCAGAATTTCTTCGCAAGTTCTTGCAGAATCTCGGGGCAGAGCTGAGTCCCATCGCCGCGTTCCTGGGCGGCTCGCTTGCACAGGACGTCATCAATGTCCTTTCTGCACGCGAACAGCCCCTTCAAAACTTGCTCCTTTTCGACGGCGAGAAATCTATTGGTCCTATCTACCCGCTGCATCCTTTCTTCCCGCCTGAGATGGGTATGGCCTCGCTCGGTGCTGTGCCTCCGGTGAACAATCCCATACCAATTGATGAGGGTGTGTCAACTGGAACGTCCTGATGCATCGCTGCACTTGAATTCAGTACGGACAGGCGGACGGTATGGAGTGGATAAAGATCGGTAGGGTTGGCGTTTGGCATTGATGAATTTACCTTTTGTTTTCTCCGACGAATCATGTACGATACCAACAGAATGCATCCATTTTGACAGCCATCTCAATCATGAAAATGAAAAACGTATGTGCAATTGGTGATGTATTCTAGATATCTCATATACGACAAATACCCCATTCCCACCGAGCCAGGACGCCATGGAGCCGATGCAATTAACTGAAAATTGATACATTTATGAGCGAGAGGCTTCCTTCGCCCCCATCTCCTCGTCGTTGTGCCGCTTCGGGCCCATGGAGGACTCGCCTTCTTCCTCGTCGCTGATCAACCCTTGCAGCTCAAAGGCCTCGGCATCTTGGACCCGCTGCGCCTCGGATGGCGAGCGAGTGTGGCCGTTCATGTAATTGCCGCTGGCGTTGGTATACTTGCCGCGACCCTCTGGGGAGTCGTCCTCATCCGCAGACTCGGGCCAGGCGTGCACGGCATAGATGTGCAGAAGAACATTGACGACTGTTACGATTAGTCCACGATCTATGTAAAGACTGAAGTCAAGAGGAAGAGGTGACATACAGAGGAAGAGAATGAAGGCAACGCTGTAAAGAATGAGTACGTAGGAGACATGGGTAATGCCGGCGTCGTGTAGCAGCCTCATCTGCTCCTCGGTGGCGCCCATGAAAAGGAATCCCGAAGCATACAGCAACTGCGATTATGTCAGTGATCGTTATTTCAGGGACCTGGAAGAAACATACAAAGGGAGTAAGGTACTGGAAGCTGTGTGGCTCGTTGCCGCTCATGCTGACTGCCGGCTGGTCTCGCAGCACAAATGAGATCTCAATGATCCGCGTGAGGCCAGCAGCCATCAGGGTGTATCCAAACAAGGAGTGGACCATTGTACTGATCATCAAGGTCTGCGGGTGCGCCGACATGGCATATCCAGTCATGAGAATGACAATGGCAGGGATCAAGTTTCGTCGGGGCCGACCGTTACGGTTGCGGCTCAACCAGATCCCTAACAGACCGGCGCACCACCAGACGATACCCATTGTCGTATGTTGGATATCGTTGTGGACCCAAGGTCCGCCCCAGCGGTGCTCCGTGAAGGTATTGACACAGCCCCAGGCCGCAATGACGAGCGAGTCAAAGAATTCTTGACTGCGACCAGTGCGACGCAGCCAATACTGGCCCACCAAGAGCAGGATAGTCAGACAGATCCCGTAGCCGATGAACGCACTGCCCATGATGAAGTGGGCCAGGCACTGACCAAGATGATCACCCTGACAGAAACCAAGGGCCGCGATGCCACCGAACAGCATCTGTGCCCAGCTCACCACGGGCATGATCTTGCCTAGGATACCATGAGCGAGCACGAATATCCACCGGATCCGGGCCTGTCCGGCCTTCTCCAGATGCAGCTTCAGATAGAATCCCAGAGCCACCTGCACCACCAGAATCAACATCAACCAGTTGGCGAAGGAGTGGTGAACATTCGGTCCAAACTGACGGCCCTTGTGTGCATGGCCGAGGAAATAACCAACAACTGCGACAACGGTTCCGACGATCTGAACGGGGACGTGCCAGCGCGAGCGAACAATCTATCAAAGTGACAAAGTATTAGCAGACAGCCAGTAATATGTAGGTTGAAAAGACGTACACCAAGGACCATGCCCAGTGGGAAAATGATGCCAAAGGCGAATCCCATCAAGATGATATGAACCCATAATGTCGAGTCCTGTTCACAGTTAGTACAAGCCCGGTGTGATTAGAGAGGATATGACGAACCAGAGGTTCCACCGAGATAGCCTCGCCTTCAGGGACATTCTCATGACCTCCATGGGCAGCAGCAAGGCCAGCGAATAAAAGCCAGATCCCGAGGGATCTGTTGCGGAGAAAATCCATGGTCAAGTCAAGGAAAGAAAGACGATGAAAGGGAATGCGTAGACCAAAGCAACGTGAATGCGTTTATTTAATCCGGCAACATCCGACTTTGCTTTGCAGCAAATGCACTGTGAGCAAAGCAGAGCGCGCTTGAGATTAAAGAAACCACTTCTCGTCTTTCCCCCCTTACCCTTTCCATCCCCGAGATTAATCAGCGCTCACTGTGATTCGACGCATTCATTGACGCGAGCGGCATCCAGGGATCCACTATGCCGAGACTGACGCGCGAGCAGCAACTGGTAAGTTTGACATCGTCCTGACTTGACAATGACTTGAATTCCTGTAGGAGAATCTGCAGACTGCCCTCTCAGATCTCAGGGCGAGATTTGAAAAGCTAAAGGCTGAAACTGATGCGATCAAATCCAAGTTATCGTCCGTCTCCAAATCAATTCTCATTGACTACGCTGACAAGGCCCAGACAAGATCCCGCTACAACGACCAAGGAACATATTCAACTCTTGCATGAATATAACGAGGTCAAAGATGTTGCGCAGGGGTTAATGTCCATGGTTGCGGAGGATAGAGGCGTTTGTCAGACCGAAGTCTACAAGGATTTTGGGGTGGACGCCAAGGATTGCCAGTGACTGCTACTTATTGATTTTACCATGCTCAATCGCAAGAGACGACTCAATATGACTTAACGAGATTCATGATACTGTGATGAGAAAGATTTCTCTCTCTCCAGTTGTAGAATACAATGGATCAGAATACAGAGCAGGTCAGATGCTATGTATGATACACCTGAGACTATATTCTGGCACATTGAAGTCAGATTGTTACATGGCTTCTCTTCCGTTGAAGTATGCCGATTGAGCAAAACTGGACTTGAAGGGGTTTGACATCCTGAAACAATATCATTATGTTCATATAATCTAAATTTTTAAAGTGAAGAGTATCCCTATATCACCGAATTATTATTACCCCTTCCCGAGACTTTGCAAGTTGACCAGCTCGTAGTAGCGGCCCTTATTGCGTAGCAACTCCGTGTGAGAGCCACTCTCGACGATCTTGCCTTGATCGAAGACGTAGATGATGTCGGCCTTTTGGATCGTGCTGAGTCGGTGAGCCACCGCAATGGTGGTCCGGCCACGAGCAGCGGCATCGAGAGCCGCCTGCACGACCTTTTCGGATTCCGAGTCCAGCGCAGACGTCGCCTCATCGAGTAATAAGATCTTGGGGTTCCGCAGGAGAGCGCGAGCGATGGCAACTCGTTGTTTTTGACCGCCAGACAACATGCCTCCCTTGCTACCGACAACAGTGCTGAAGCCCTCGCTGGAAAACGGTCAGTAATCAAGACATGGCAATGGGAAGAGATGGAAAACTTACGGGAGAGACATGATAAAGTCGTAGATGTTGGCGTCCTTGCAGGCTTGGATGAGCGCCTCTTCTTCGACGTCATCCCCCTCGATACCGAGCAGAATGTTGTCCTTAATGGTACCTTGGTACAGAGTTGGCTCTTGACTGACGAGCGATAGGTGCTTGCGGTAGGAGTTGACATTCAAGTCGGCAATGTTGTGGCCATCGACATACACCCCGCCGGACAGGGCATCGTAAAATCGTTCCAAAAGAGCAATGGTTGTGCTTTTTCCGCAACCACTGGGACCCACCAGGGCAATGTACTGGCCGGGACGGACGCTCAGGTTCAGTCCACGGAGAACGGGCTGCTCCGGACGCGTCGGGTAGCGGAAGTGAACATCACGGAACTCGATCGTACCATCGACATGATCGATGCTTTCGCCTTCGTCAGACCATGTGTCGATTGTCGGTCGGCGATCGAAGAGCTTGCGGAATTCATAAGCGGCATTTTTAGCCTTGCCCATGTCTGGTGAAAATGAAAACACGGTTCCGGCGGATTGGGCGCCGAACAAAATCTCACTGAAGCACACAAAAAACTGGAAAATGTCGTACTCGTGATGACCGAGCAGGGTACCTCCGTACCAGAAACCCAGTGCGACACAGAAGAAAACCAATGCCTGAGAGGAAGCGTACAACGACGATGACTTGACAACAGAAATCAAGCTGGCGCGTCCTTGCGCATCGAGCTGCCCGTGGTAAACAGACCAAACATCATCCTCGCGAGTGAGAGATGCTACGGTGCGGATTGCCGAGGTCGCCTCGCAAGCATAGCTAGCAGAGCCCTCGTAAGCCTGTTTCGACCGCTGCTGGAAGGCAGCAAGCATGTAAAACCGATAGAAGCCACATGCCAGCAGGACAGGGACCACCGATATACAGACAAGGGCCAATTTCCAGCCAAACACAAGGGCAATGATGATCGCCGCAATGAGCGTCGTCGAAGTCATCAAAATCGTGCCCAAAGTCTGTCCACTAACACCAGACAAGTGCTTCGTTTCCGTCGACAAAAAGGACGTCAACGCACCAGTGCTGTTTTCCTCCTTGTCGAAGAAATTGATATCTTGGCGAAGCATGATCCGGAAGGCTTTGCTGCGTGCCTTGCAGATCAGACGCTCGGAGCAAAAAGCAAAAGCGACACCGTGAACCGAGAACGTGATGAATTGAACGATACCCACCACCAGAAACATCAAGGACCAAAAGTTGGCCTCTGATCGAAGCTTGTCATACTGACTAGGGGGCAATGACAAGGCGCTGATGGCCTTGGCATATAGGAAAGCTTGGGTGGGCTGACCACCACCAGCGAGGATCGAAAACGCCAATCCGAGAACCAACCACTTCCATTCCTCCTTGTTGAAAGATGTGATGAACTTGACAAGGGTCCATAGCGAGTATTTTTGCTTGGGGGAATCGGCGTTCCTCTTAGTGAGAATCACACTGGACACCGACTTGCGTGTGTCAGCCCGACGGATCTCCTCAGTGAGCATACCAGAGGTGTCATCCTCGCCCTTCCGCATCGTTGAGCCACTGGCTACCGATTTGACACGAGAGACATGTTTCTTCTCAAAAGAATGGTCATCCAAGTCGTCTAATTCATCCTCGGCCAAAGCATCCGCCTCCTTCTCTTCGTTGATCCGCTGGGCCTCGACGAGCTTGCGATAGGGGCCATCCAGTTCAAGCAGAGCATTGTGGGTACCTTGCTCCACGATCTGACCGTTGACAAAGACCACAATATTGTGGGCGTTTTTGATCGTGGACAATCGATGGGCAATCACAATAGTGGTACGTCCCTCGGCAGCCTTGTCAAGGGCAGCTTGTACCACACCCTCAGATTTGGTGTCAAGCGCGGAGGTGGCTTCATCGAGCAGGAGGATCTTCGGGTCCGAAACGACGGCACGGGCAATGGCAATACGTTGCTTCTGACCGCCAGAGAGCAAGAAACCACGCTGACCCACGTTGGTTTCATAGCCCTCGGGGAGTGCCTCGATGAACTCGTGAGCGTTGGCCATCTTGGCAGCATTCTCAACCAAATCGCGAACCTTTTCTTCTGGTTCATGCTCTAGTGGAGTGCCAATCAGACCGTGACGGATATTGTTGTAGATGGTAGTTCCAAAGAGAATCGGTTCCTGGCTGACCAGTGAGATTTGCTGGCGCAACCAGCGCAGATTGAGGTCCTGGATATCATGGCCGTCCAAAAGCACCGACCCACCAACAGGCAGGTAGAAACGTTCCACTAAGCCCACCACCGTACTCTTACCAGAGCCCGAGGGTCCCACCAGCGCAGTAGTCTTTCCTGCAGGGATCGACAGGGTCACGTCCTGCATCACAGTCACTTCGGGACGCGAGGGATAGATGTGTTTCACATTTCGAAACTCAATGTCGCCGTCGACATGATCCAGGATCTGACCCTCATCGCTGGTCGGGTCCATGGGCGAGACGCGGTCGATCGTAGCAAAGATTTTGGCTGCTGCTGCCACCGCATTGGTAAAGGCCTGACCATTCGGGCTGACATTGCCCAAACTGAACGATCCAATCAGAATGGCCATCAGAATCGTCAAGACTTGACCGACATCGACCTCTTGGGCCACCAGATATCGCGAGCCCATCCAAAATCCAAGACCATAGTTCAGAAACATGATCCCAAACATGGCACCAACCATGACACCAAGAGCCATCTGCAGTCGCGTGCCCCACCGTTCGGCCACCCGGAGATGCGCTTCGTACTGCTTGGCGAGCTTGTCCTGGGTGCCGAATGCGGTCGCATTGCGAATGGAGCTAATCACTTCTTCCGCTACCGTGCCACCGGCGCCGTAGCTCTCCAGAGAGAGCTTGCTATACTTGATGATAAACTTGGATCCACCACCCATCACCAGCACTAAGGCGACAATGGTCGAGGTACAGATACCAGCAAGGCGCGCATATTTGACATAAGCCACAATAAAAGCCGTGACGAAGGTCGCAATCGCCGTCAATGTCAAGCCCACCTTTTCCGAGACACCATCCTGGATCAGATTGGTGTCAGCGGTGATGCGGGTGGTCACTTCACCGGCCCCCAGTTTGTCAAAGTAGGCGATGTTTTGGCGCAGAATCGCTTTCAGGTAATTTTCGCGAATCTTCTGAGTGACATGCTCTCCGGTATAGATGAATCCGACAGTGCTGATGTAGACCGTCACAAATTCAGCGATACCCAGGTACACGAAGTACAGCACGTTCTCCGTCAATTCGTCGTAGAATGCGTCGTAGGATATGGTCCTTAACATAATGCCTTGAAACGCCGAGGCCAAGGAGCCAAATAGAATGGTGAACAACGGCAGAGCTGCACCCGCTGCAATGGCACAAATTGCACTGACCAACAGGATCAGGGCGTCCATCCGAGAGGCGTAGCGGTATAGACCGAAAAAGGTGATACTCACACTGGGTGAGTCTAGTTGTGTTTTGAGGATATCCTTCTCATGTTGCGGCAAGTGTGCAAATAGTGCATCCTCGTCGAGTTGGATGGTGGATTTGGATTCATCCTTTGTGTTGGTCAAAGTGGAATTTGAATCTTGGTGTTCAGGGTGCTGAGCTTTTTCATGTAGAATCTCCTCGTGCGGTGCCGCGACCTCATTCGGGACCTTTTCCATGGCATTTGCGCCATCCTCCGGAGGGTTCATCGTGGACGTTATTCGCAGGAATCCAGGAATTCAGCGCAATTCCACGTTGAAATTGGGTTCCTTTAATAGGCGGTCACTCCATTCAAGTGAGCCGCAGACGAGAGTGATCGGCGAAAAATTGCGGCTGCCTTGCAAATGCGGATACTGGCGTCGAGCGAACACTCAAATGGATGAAGATGAACAGAGTCGACAGAACATGGAAGCCACCAGAGTCCGATAACGTGCGATGGGCAGTGAAAGGGGTGCGATCAGGGACGAGGGGAGCAAGGGATGATTAAAGGCGATCCCCTCGTGTGACAATCAACTTTTTTCCTTTTGAAGGAAAAAGAAACCACAATTAAGAAGGCTCGGAAGGGTGACCGTATCGGGGGTTCAGTGGGGATGGGGGGAATAATAATAGTCTAGAATCTAAGCTTGAGAGCTTCAAAGTGGGCCGGAGAAGACGGACTCCGGAATGTGGTTATGCCGCGATGTCTGCACATTCCGTTCAAGGGCTTCAAGGAGGTCGACGATTATGCACGCCGTTCCTGCTTTCGGTCCCACACGGTAGGAAAAGCCTCCGGTGATACAGAAGAACTTGGTGTCTGCCAGTGGTGGAGAATACGAAACACGAACAATTCACCATGACTCAATGTCAGCGCTGGATAAGACCGATTTCCACCATTTCGCATTGGAAATCTAGTGCGATCCACCAGTAAGCTTGTGCATGCGATTCAAGAATCGGAAAGGAAAGTTTCCGGCTTTTGCCCCCGGTCGATGTCTGATCCTTACTCCGATCCCCACGGATATGATTTGTCCGGTTCTTGACCGTTCTCCGTTCTCCGATAGTCGAACCTGCGTATACCTGGGATTCAGTCAGCAGAGTCATCGAAAGTGGCAATCATCAGGCTGCAGTCATCCCAGATCATCATGAAAGTGGATTTCTCGCATCTTCCAGTTGCGTGTGCGTGGATGATGCTCGATTATTGGATCCAAGAAGACCTCGTCATGTACTTCGTAACAAGCTTTGTTTTCCATTGTCAATCACGATAATCCTGATCCCGATGCGCCCGTGGACCCGCGGACCCACGGGTCGTCAAGGGTGTAGAGCCTGGTTCCTCAGGCTGCAAGCTGCGTGGATGTGATACCTTCAATATCAGGCATAAAACTCACACATCACATGACCCTCCAAGCGAAGCCAAGCCCTGCACCGCACACAAACCATCTACCCTCCCGAAGGTCGACAACTTCTCCCATCCAACCAGCTCGCCGTCGCGACCAAGTCTTCAAGATGCCGGTATGTACCACCCCCCGAACAGAGATTTTCGTGCTTTGTTCTGTTCTTGCAGATTTTCCTCGCCGATCAACCTGTTCGACCACTCAACTAATCCTTTCCCTACAGAGCCACAAGTCCTTCCGCACCAAGCAAAAGCTTGCCAAAGCTCAGCGTCAGAACCGTCCCATCCCCCAGTGGATCCGTCTGCGTACTGGCAACACCATCAGGTAATTTGCCGCCGTTCAATCCCCGTCAGGTGTCATTCGCGATTTCGGAACAATCAATCTACCATACGAAAGTCGACACCGCATAACCAGAATTGATGGGCTGATGAACCACTTGATAGATACAACGCCAAGCGACGACACTGGCGCAAGACCCGTCTGGGTATCTAAATTCGACCCGGCTGTCCCCCTCTGTCTACGCCTCGATTTCTCCGTTTGACGTTATGTGCGATATCCCGATATGACGGCGTCATGTTCGCCTCGAAATCATTTTCCCTTCCCACGACTTGGCTGCGCTAGTGAATACGGAACTACTTTCAAGTCGACGCCTGTCTCGGTTCGATGGACTACTCGATGTCGATTTGATCGACATCAATCCTCGCTCTATCGCCTTGTGGAATAGCGACCTCATCCGATCCGACGACAGTGCTTACTTATGATGCCATGATGAAATGGGACTGGAGCGACTGCGAGTGCTGGGCCTCGTCTTGGTCAAACAGAGATTTCGATGGCGGGGCGGTTTCTTTTACAAAAATCTGATGGAATCGAATTGACGTCTCTTTTTCTTGCATCGCTACATTCCCCTGGTGGTACGTAGCTTTCGAGAACTGACCACTGCGTAGTCTTGTAGCGGTGATGCAATATTTCCTGATCACAGTCGGTTGAAAGTCGACCTTGGCAACCCATGGCTGACGAGTCCATGACCAACAGGATATTGCAAGTATCCTGCGCCTCTAGATAGCATACAGCAACATCAGCCCATCGCACCAATGACGACCACACTACTCCGTAGAGTATCGGGTAAAACACTCTTTCATCGTTATTGTTAGTTGGGTGAGGCTCTAGAAGATCATAAGTCTAGACATGCGTTGCAAAGGTCATAGATAGAAGGGAGAGACACAAAAAAAAAAAAAAAAAAAAAAAAAAAAAAAGCACTGCGGTTTCAACATACTGCTGC